>SJYV01029742.1:1343982-1390800 GCA_006410875.1 Neotragus pygmaeus
GGTTTGTCAATGAAGACACTTAGAAGACTGGAAAGGTAGGAAGACCAGGACAAAGTAGAAGGTGTTTCGGAGAAAGTCGAGTATCATGATTTTCAAGGATAGATCACAGTTGCAGATGCTCAAAGAAGCCAGGAATATAGAGACTGAAAAGAGGCTGGGTCTGAAGAAGTCAATGGTGGTCTGAAGGAGAGTGTTCTAGAGGAGAATTGTTAGTGTAAGCCACCTTGAGTTTAAAATCTATTACTCTAGTCTGTCAATCGTTTGTAAATACTAGAAGTGTTAACTAGATCAACTATTGTGGTTATATAAGGTTATGAAAGAATTCACACCCATGTAAACTGGCAGTGAAGATAGTTTATGGTGAAATGCTCTGATGTACTATGAATTTTGTAAAGTATTAAAAATTTTATCGAAAGTATAACTCTACTCTGTATCTTTAAACTTTATCTTAACACAAAAGTATTTATTGGCTACCCTCTCTGCTACTTAGCAGACAGGTATGAAGTTAAATTAGAAGTTGGAAGGATACTAGGAGAGGCTATCAGCTGTTTTCATTGTGTTTTATAAACCACTGGGTGATTTTAGCATCTTGTTATATCTTAGCGGTACTGTTATACCTTCTCCAGTATTCTTGCCTGTAGAATCCTCACGGACAGAGGAGCCTGGGGCTACAGTCCATGGGGTCACAAAGTCAGACACGACTGAGCGACTCAGCACAGCACATACTTCAGCCATCTTCCTTTTTTCTATCTGTGCTATAGTCACAGATTAATTTATTAGCTGAGAATACTAAATTAAGGTGAAAAGTCACTTTAGAGGAATATATTATTTCATGCCTTCTCCTAAAGACTAGTGTAATATTTACCATTCTACTTTTAGGGAGTAGAAAATTAAGAGGTACTTAAAAATGAGATGAATGAAGATGGGTGTCTATGAGTTTATAGTAACAATTAACAGGAAAGGAAAATAATTTCCTCTCCTCCTTTTTATGTTAAAATTTCCCTCTCCTACCATTTTTCTGTTGTATGAGTCAGGTGATAAAGTGGAACTTACTGAAACCAATATTAAATTTTACTTTACAGTCTGTGCACCAGAGCATGATGGAATCAAAAGACTTGGTACCAGAATGTAGGAAGTGGTGGTTGAGGTAAGAGTGGGAAGGTAGGCTGTAGCCCTTTGTAAGACCTGATGTACTCAGGTAGGTTCCATTTTTTGTAGTGATTGCCAGATATTCTTCAGAATTTAAAAATTGTATCCTGAGGTTCCTCAGAAATGCATCCTATTATTCTTTGCCAGAATTCTTCCTTCTTCAGACTAAGATTATTAGTAGAAGGAAGCCACTGAAAAGTGGTGAGGAGTTCTTGTTCCCAGTTATTTAGATTTTCTTTCCTGCATGCTTTTTCAAAAGTTAAAATATTTTATGTATTTTGGTTATTGTAGCTTTACTTTATATTGTAAGCTAAGAAGCTGGCTTAATACACACTTAAAATATTGTTCTGAAATTTCTACATTTGAACAAAAGACCCCCCGCCACCGCCACCCCCTGCCATTGTTATAATAAAAGGCTAATGCTCCCCAACTAACACTATGGAGAAAATTCCATTTACAGTTTCTGTTAATTACCAGCATTCATTCTTTGTATTATTTACAGTATTTGATGCTGGTACATTATAATGTATCCGTTAGTTGTTTGGAAGAGTTCAGCATATCAGTATAATTCTTGAAGCACATTTTTAAGATAATTATGCTTAAATTTTTATATAAAAATAGTACCATTCATATTTATTTTTTTCCCCCAAGGTACTTTCACTGATATTGCACATCATCCCTGTAACAGTCCAAGACTATTACTTCAGTTTTATTGATAAAGGAACTAAATTTAGAGAGGCCAAGTAAATTTCCTAGCAATTTAGTGGCAGAATGAGACTAAAACCTCTTGTCTGCTTATTTTTCCTCCAGTAGTTTTGTTACCACATATTATAAAGATTTTTCAGATTTGCCATTTCTCAGTTCAGACTTTCTTCATAATTCAGTGAGTACTTTTGCAGCTCTAGCTGACTAGATGATGAGATAAATTAGTATTTTGGAGAACTTTTCCTCTAGTTTTACATCCCTTCCTGATGGACATTCTGATAAACTACCCTTTGCCACTGTATCATTTGAGATAAAAAGCAAAAAGTCCCTGGATTTGTCAGTTTGTTAACTTGAATAATAAAATTCCATTAAAAGTCAAATACATCATTTAATTACATTGTATTAGTGAGAGGTTAAAGTTAAAATTGCTCAATGTGTCTATAATTCTAATACCATTCTGTAAAGACTCTGAAGGCTCGAGTTCAAATCAGTTTTTGGTGTAATTACTCATAAAGGAGTCTCTGTATCTTATATTATGATAAAATTTGCAATTTCATATTTGATAGTCTCTTAATTAAATTTTACTGTTAGAGGGGATTGTAGGCATTATTCATTTCGATCTTCTAGTTGGTATCTTCCCTTACATAACTGCTGCTTGAACAGTTCTAGCAAGGATGAACACAGGTACTTTATGAGATAGTGTAAACCACTTGTGAATAACTCTGGTGGTTAGAAAATGTTGGAAATTTTTGTTGCAAAATACTGCTCTTTATATTTTCCAACTATTTGTCTGATTTCTGTCCTCCCATACAAGGAAGATACTCAGGTTTTCACATGACAGTCTGTCAAAATAACTGAAGACTTCTCTAATTTCCTTTGACTCCCTCCTATTTCCAGACTAAGAGTCTTTACTTTGATTTATTTTTCTTTATATTATATAAGGTTCGGTCAGAATTATCTTCTTCTGCTCGTGTTTCACCTGTTAGGGTTTTAAGTTTTTTCCCAATTGAACAGAGTACTCCAGAATTTGAAATGACCTATGTAATAGATGATGGGAAGGNGATTTATTTTTCTTTATATTATATAAGGTTCGGTCAGAATTATCTTCTTCTGCTCGTGTTTCACCTGTTAGGGTTTTAAGTTTTTTCCCAATTGAACAGAGTACTCCAGAATTTGAAATGACCTATGTAATAGATGATGGGAAGGTTACCTGCCTTATACTGGCTATTTAAATATATGCAACCTGAGTTCTTTAATTTTGAAGAAACTACATCACAATTTTAGTTCATTTTGGGTTTATAGTCATCTAAAGCTTCCCTGGTGGCTCAGATGGTAAAAAAATCTGCATGCAGTGCAGGATACCTGGGTTCTATCCCTGGATTTGAAAGACCTCCTGGAGGAGGGCATGGCAACAAACTCGAGTATTCTTGCCTGGAGAATCCTATGGACACAGGAGCCTGGCGGGCTACAGTCCATGGGGTCACAAAAAGTCGGACACAACTGAGTGACTAAGCAGAGCACAAAGCCCTTTTGCATGAAAGCAGTGGATAAGTTCAGATCCTTTCATTTATATTTATGGCCATTGAACTTTTCAAACATAAGCGTTTTGACTTTACAGTTACCGTTATTATACTTCATCTTCATTTGTTTATTGTTACAATTAGTCTGTAGCTTTTAACATTACTGATTTGTTTTTGGCATTCTAGCCTTTCTTGTGTTTGTATCATTTGAGAGTTTCTTAACCAACAGATATTTTTTGATTACTTATTATATGTAAGGCACTAGATATGTTTCTTTTTGCTTATTATATTAATAGTTTGGGTGTGGGGGAGAACTTTACAGATTTATTTTGATAAATGTTTCCATGAATATCCAAGTTAAGTTAGAGAAAGAAAAGAAACTTGCCCTGCCCCACATTATAATTTAATAAAACACCCCAGTAATCATGGAATCGTATGATACTGGTCCAGGAACAGAGAAGTAGACCACTGGGACAACATAGAAAACTCAGTTCAGAACTTAAGATAAACTGTTCTTATAAATTGATCAGTTAAGTATAGACTGTTTAGTAGACAGTGTGGGAAAACTGACTCACTGTATGGAGAAAAATAAAATTGAGTTCTTACGTAATACTATTTATAAAGAAGAATCTAAGATGGATTAGTGACCAACATAAGATAAATAAAATAAAGCATAATGTACCTTTGTGACTTAATATTAGCAAAGTATTTCTTAAAACCTTAAAAAATGAAACCATAAGTTGAAGAAATCGACTCATTTGATGATACAGCATTAACGTTTTCAGTTCAGTAAATACATGGACATTGTTAATAGGCAGATAACATTTGGGGGGAAGATATTTGCAACAACTAAACCTGTTAATGAAATAATATTAGAGTAACAAAGAAACTCCTTCAGTTCAATGAGAAGACTGGTACCCCAGTAAAAAATGAGCAGAGGAAATAAACAGGGAGTCCACAGAAGTAGGGAAGTAGGACACTCCAGGAGGATGGTTTAGTGCAGGCATTCTGAAGAGCAGTTTGGCAATTCTTCATCATTTAGTTGATAAAATTCACTTGGACCTAGCAGTTCTGTTCCTCAGTGTATATAGCCAGAGATTATTCTCACAAGTTCATAAAGGGACATAGAAGGAGATAATGCCTTGCAGCGCTGTCTTGGTGGTGTCAGGTAAAGATACTGAGTCTGTATTGCTGGGAGACTAGATAGACAACATGTAGAGTTCAGTTCAGTTCAGTCGCTCAGTTGTGTCCGACTTTGTGACCCCCCTGGACTGCAGCACACCAGGCTTCCCTGTCTATCACCAACTCTCGGAGCTTACTCAAACTCATGTCCTTCGAGTCAGTGATGCCATCCAGCCATCTTATCCTCTGTTGTCCCCTTGTCCTCCTGCCTTCAATCTTTCCCAGCATCAGGGTCATTTCAAATGAGTCAGTTCTTTGCATCAGCTGTCCAGAGTATTGGAGTTTCAGCTTTAGCATTAGTCCTTCTAATGAATATTCAGGACTGATTTTCTTTAGGATGGACTGGTTGGATCTCCTTGCAGTGCAAGGAACCCTCAAGAGCATCAATCAGAAACAATGAACTAAGTGTCCCACAGCAATGTAAATAGGTTTTAAAAACCTTATGCAGAGGGTAAAGTTGGAATGTATACAAACAGAAGGATGTTCATCAAACAAATTAGAGAAAATAATTTATTGAGAAGAATGGGAATAGGGAAATGGATATGGAAGGAAAAGAGTCAGTTAAGGGTTTTAATGGATGAATGATGATAATGTGGCAATGAACCGAGGAGCATGATTAACTTAACCTTTTCTATCTGGAGAATAAAAATGAGGTTTGGAGGCTCACGTGGTAGTGGTATAAAAGTTGGGCCAGAAAAGAAAAAATTAGAGGCCTAAAAATTAAAATAATCCAGGGAGTAGGACATGAGGTTTTATGTTGGCACTAATTGGAATAGAAAGTAAAAGAATGGTGCAAGAAATACTTGCAAAATAAAATCGAAAGTTGAGTGTTTGGAAAGTTTCTCTGGGTGTCAAGTCAGCTTAATTTTGTTCCAGAAAATGCTTCTTTCTCCTTTCTCTTCTACTTGACTGGGCTAGAATTGAAATCTTTTTTCTTATTCTTTTAAATGTACTATATATTTAGTACTATGTGAGTATACTGTCATTATAATATATTTAAATCATATATACAAAATAAAAAATCATTCTTTTCTTCACTTCTTTCTCTAGAGGTTACTAACCATTGTATCTATGTGGTACATACCCTTCTAGATATTTTTCCACTGCTTTTACAAATTATGTGTGTGTAAAAATAAATATTGATTTGTGGATATTTGGTGTTATTCTCGCTATAATCTGCAATTTTTTTTAATGTCTAAAAAAGAAACTTAAAGTATCTTTCCATGTAACAATATAGGATAAAAATATTTGCTGGGTAAAAAATAGAGGTTTCAAAACATTTTTATTGGCTAGATACCATTGGAATGGGATGGAGGGGTTCAGAGTACAGGTGTGTTTTTTGCTCTTAAAATCTCACACTCTAGTAGAAGTAAAGTATATAATACTGATACTACAGTGAAGTAAGTGTTCTAATAGATATATGTACTAGGTGCTGTTTGAGCACAAAGGAAAGAGCACCATATTCTTTGATAAATGTGTCAGTTAGTGCTTAGATGGTGAAAGGGATTTTAGATCATCTATAAGGATAATATTTTGCAGGTCAACTGTGTCCCAGAATAATTAAGTGATTCACTAGAATCATTTCCAGAAATCAATCTTTGTGGTATGCTAAACTATAATCCAGAAGGGAAAATCTTTGTCATATATAATGATCTTTTAGAATTTTGTGACAGCTTTAAATAGTGTAAGAAACTACTTTAGTTAAGATTTTTGTATTTCATCATGCAGAGGATTATATGAATGCATTTTTTCCCTGTTTTAGGGAGGTGGTTGACTCAATGGTTCAACATTTTAAAGTGACTATATTTGGGGACCGTAGACCAGTTTATGATGGAAAAAGAAGCCTTTATACAGCCAATCCACTTCCTGTGGCAACTACAGGGGTAAGATGCTAAGATGCATTCCTTTATCAGAAAACTATACATTTGCAGTGTCTTTTAAATGCATTTATGACCATTTTATTATGGTCTATATGTATCATTTATCAGAATTAACATGTTATTTTTAAATAATTTCAAACTTAAAGTTGTAAGATTCATGCAGAGAACTCATGTATACACAGATTCATTAGCATTCGTAAAGTTTACCGTTTGTTTTATCATTCTTTTTTTCTTTTGTTCTCTTTGTGTCTATAGAGACAGCTATATATAAAGATTCGTATACATACTTATTTCTTCTTGAACCATTCAAGAGTAGGTTTCATACATTATACCCTTTAGTGTGTTTTTCCTAAGAACAAGGATAAAAACCATAGTACAATTACCAACTTCCTTCATTTTTTGTCAGGATTTTTGTCTGGTCTGCCCTTAGGCCAGTTTTGTCATTTCTTCCAGTGATGTCCTTTAGCATTTTTTTTCCCTTTGCTACAGAATCCAATCCAAGTTCCTGAATGTATTTACTTTTTTCTTAACTTATTTATTTTTAATTGAAGGATAATTACAATGTTGTGTTGATTTCTGCCATACCTGAATGTATTTAAATGTCGTGTCTTCTTTGTTCTGGAAAGTTTCCCTGCCTTTTTTTTTTTCTTTTATGAAATTAGCATGGTTGAAGATTACAGCCAAGTTATTTTGTAGGATGTCCCTCTGTGTTTTTCTGGAGCTTCTTCTTGATTAGATTCTGATTGAGGTTTGGGGGCAGGGAAATTGCGTAAGTGTTCTTTCCTTATAGTGTATCATATCAGGAGGCACATAATACGTACTTGTTTCACTAATGGTGAGGTTAAATTTGATCACTTGGTAAAGTTGGTATCTGCCAGGTTTCTCCTTTCAAATTATTCTTCTTTCTTATGTGGGGAATAGAGTTTTGTTTTGTTTTGTTTTTAATTCTAATTGTCGTAAAGTATATGTTCAAGCTGGTTTTAGAAAACGCCGGAACCAGAGATCAAACTGCCAACATCTGCTGGATCATGGAAAAAGCGAGAGAATTCCAGAAAAACATCTATTTCTGCTTTATTGACTATGCCAAAGCCTTTGACTGTGTGGATCACAATCAACTGTGGAAAATTCTGAAAGAGATGGGAATATCAGAGCACCTGACCTGCCTCTTGAGAAACCTATATGCAGGTCAGGAAGCAACAGTTAGAACTGGACATGGAACAACAGACTGGTTCCAAATAGGAAAAGGAGTACGTCAAGGCTGCATATTGTCACCATGTTTATTTAACTTATATGCAGAGTACATCATGAGAAATGCTGGACTGGAGGAAACACAAGTTGGAATCAAGATTGCTGGGAGAAATATCAATAACCTCAGATATGCAGATGACACCACTCTTATGGCAGAAAGTGAAGAGGGGCTAAAAAGCCTCTTGATGAAAGTGAAAGTGGAGAGTGAAAAGGTTGGCTTAAAGCTCAACATTCAGAAAACGAAGATCATGGCATCTGGTCCCATCACTTCATGGGAAATAGATGGGGAAACAGTGGAAACAGTGTCAGACTTTGTTTTTCTGGGCTCCAAAATCACTGCAGATGGTGACTGCAGCCATGAAATTAAAAGACGCTTACTCCTTGGAAGGAAAGTTATGACCAACCTAGATAGCATATTCAAAAGCAGAGGCATTACTTTGCCAACAAACTTCTGTCTAGTCAAGGCTATGGTTTTTCCTGTGGTCATGTATGGATGTGAGAGCTGGACTGTGAAGAAAGCTGAGCGCCGAAGAATTGATGCTTTTGAACTGTGGTGTTGGAGAAGACTCTTGAGAGTCCCTTGGACTGCAAGAAGATCCAACCAATCCATCCTAAAGGAGATCAGTCCTAGGTGTTCATTGGAAGGACTGATGCTAAAGCTGAAACTGCAATACTTTGGCCACCTCATGCGAAGAGTTGACTCATTGGAAAAGACTCTGATGCTGGGAGAGATTGGGGCAGGAGGAGAAGGGGACGACCGAGGATGAGATGGCTGGATGGCATCACTGACTCGATGGACATGAGTTTGGGTTAACTCCAGGATTGGTGATGGACAGGGAGTCCTGGCATGCTGCGATTCATGGGGTCGCAAAGAGTCGGACACGACTGAGCGACTGAACTTTGAACATATATAACATTGGGCTTCCCTCGTGGCTCACTGGTAAAGAATCCACCCACAGTGCAGGAGCTGCAGGAGATGCGGATTTGATCCTTGGGTCGGAAGATCCCCAGGAGGAGGATATGGCAACCCACTCTAGTATTCTTGCTTGGAGAATCCCATGGACACAGGAATCTGGTGGGCAACAGTCCATGGGATCGCAGAGTTGAACACAACTGAAGCAACTTAGCATGCATGCACACACAAATAACATTATCTGAGCAATAAAGTTTAAGATATGGTGCAATGGCAAAGTACATTCACAACCATTGCCAGCGTAAATCTCCATCTTATAAAACTGAAACTCTGTACCCATGAGACACTTGACTATTTTCCCTCCCTCAGTCCCTGGCAACCATCATTCTACTTACTGGCTTTAGAAATTTGACCTCTCTCAGTACCTCATTTAAGTGGAATCATACAGTATTTTGTGTTTTGTGATTGGTTTATTTCACTTAGCGTAATATTCTCAGGGTTCATCCTTGTTGTTGTGACAGAATTTCCTCTTTTTTAATGCTGAATTGTATTCCATTGTATGTAGATACCACATTTTACTTATCCATTCATCTGTTAATGGACATTTGGTTGCTTTCCCATTTGAATATGAGTTTACTCTCAGTTCAGTTCAGTCGCTGAGTCGTGTCCGACTCTTTGCAACCCCATGAATCGCAGCACTCCAGGCCTCCCTGTCCATCACCAACTCCTGGAGTTCAGTCAGACTCGCGTCCATCGAATCAGTGATGCCATCCAGCCATCTCATCCTCTGTTGTCCCCTTCTCCTCCTGCGCCCTATCCTTCCCAGCATCAGAGTCTTTTCCAATGAGTCAACTCTTCACATGAGGTGGCCAAAGTACTGGAGCTTCAGCTTTAGCATCATTCTCTCCAAAGAACACCCAGAGCTGATCTTCTTTGCTTTAGGGACCTCATATAAGTGGAGCCATACAGTATTTGTCCTTTGTCTCTGGCTTCTTTTACTTAGCATAATGTCTTAAAAACTGTACCATTTTACGTTTCCATCAACATTGTACAAGGGTTCCAAATACTTCACACTTTGCCAACATTTGTTTATCTATCAGTTTTTGATAGTTGTCATTCTAATGGGTGTGAGGTAATATCTCATTATGGTTTTGATTTGAATTTACCTAATGACTACTGAGCGACTGAACTGAACTGAACTGAATGACTAATGAAGAGCACCTTTTCCTATGCTTATGGGCTTATGGGCCTTTTCTATATCTTCTTTGGAGAAATGTGTGTTCAACCCCTTTGCCCATTTTTTAATTGGGTTATTTGGTTTTGTTGTTGTTGAGTCTTAGGAATTCTTTATGTATTCCCATGGGCAGTGGCACCCCACTCCAGTACTCTTGTCTGGAAAATCCCATGGATGGAGGAGCCTGGTAGGCTGCAGTCCATGGGGTCGCTGAGTCGGATATGACTGACCGACTTCACTTTCACTTTTCACTTTCATGCATTGGAAAAGGAGATGGCAACCCACTCCAGTGTTCTTGCCTGGAGAATCCCAGGGATGGGGGAGCCTGGTAGGCTGCCGTCTATGGGGTCACACAGAGTCCGACACGACTGAAGTGACTTAGCAGGAGCAGTAGCATGGGATATATGTTTTAAAATATTTTCTCATATTCCATAGGTTGTTTTTCCATTTGTTGATTTTATTCTTTGCACCAAAGTTTTAAGAAAGGGAGATATTTTTAAGCACTTATAGAAGTGCTTGAAGTGCTCAAAGCTTGTTTCTTTTGATTATTTTTAAACTTACAAAGATAGTTAATAAAGGAGATACTTTTAAGAATCCTGATTCTCATTAGACTTTTATTAACTGATGATTCTTGCTTGGAAGGATTATTATTATATAACAATGGTTATTTTTCTAATTCTGTCATTCCTTCTACATTAATAATTGGTATTCTACTGTAAGGGAGCACATTTTCTTCTCTTCTGTTTATTTATCCTTATTTGCCCAAATTGTCCCAGATTTGGCCTGCAGGAGCCCGTTTAAATTTGTGTACTTTTGTCATGATACAGCTTTTTTTCTTGAGTACTTCCTTATTTTTGGACCCAAGATATTCCAGGTTCATCTTATGTTTTCCCTCTGATAATCCTGCAACTAGCCATATCTCAAAGGTACACTGGTTTCTTTTAGTTGAGGAATACAATTTAGAAACCAAAGTCTGATTACTGGATGTGCTCATTGCTGAGTTCAAACTGATTCTACTAGTTCTAGTTTATCCCCTCTGGATTCTTCCTTTACTCCCTAGGTTGCATATTTGTAACTTTCTTTTCCTTTAAACCCTTGACTCCACAAAATATCACCACTTTTATTTGTTTATTCAGTCATACAGTACATATAAAATAGTTTCTGAATTACTACATGATGTCACCATAGAAGAGAAGGCAAAGGCACCCACTCCAGTCCTCTTGCCTGGAAAACCCCATGGATGGAGGAGCCTGGTGGGCTGCAGTCCATGGGGTCGCTAAGAGTCAGACAAGACTGAGCAACTTCACTTTCACCTTTCACTTTCATGCATTGGATAAGGAAACGGCAACTTCAGTGTTCTTGCCTGGAGAATCCTAGGGACGGGGGAGCCTGGTGGGCTGCCGTCTATGGGGTCGCACAGTCGGACACGACTGAAGCAACTTAGCAGCAGCAGTCACTATAGAAAACAAATCTGATAGTAGGAATTTAAGGTTTTATTTTGTATGCAGTTCTTTCCCACTCACCCCTCTTCCACACCTCTAACTGAAAGTATAGTCAACATATGTTATTAGGTTCAGAAATTTTGCATTACTGTTTTTTTTTTTTAATATTCTTTCAATCTGGCTGTTATTTGTTTGAATTGCATTTGGTTTCATTTGACTTTGTATCTATTCAATTTTAGCTTTTCTCCTCCATCTTTACTTGTCTTTTGGTTGTTGTTGTTGTAGGACTTACGTTACATGCTTCCAAAAATCAAAACGACACTGGAAAATATGCTCAGAATTGTTAATCTCTCACTTATTTCTTCCATTGTTTTCCTTCCTATCCTTTGAAAGTTAGCTGCTTTTTCTTGTTTCTGATTCATGCTTGCTGTTTCTTTTTACAAAAAAAATACTTGCTTTTTTAACAATATTGCTTAGAAATTATTCCATAGCAGTTCCAACCGGTCTTCCTCATCCTTTCTTTTATAGTGCCTAAATGGGCATTTAAGTCATTTCCATGTTTTTCAGTGACAAAGAGTGCTAGCACAAATGACTTACTGACATTTTAGTCTATTGTTTTGACATTGAGATTGGTTATTTTTTTGTATTTGCCTTCTTTTCTCATAAATATTTAAACTTAAAAACAATTGTATTTATCTTTTTAAACTTTTACCAGTTGACTCTTTTCCCATCAACAGGTGGATTTAGATGTTACTTTACCTGGAGAAGGTGGAAAAGATCGACCTTTCAAAGTGTCAATCAAATTTGTCTCTCGGGTGAGTTGGCACCTACTCCATGAAGTACTGACAGGACGGACCTTGCCCGAACCACTGGAATTAGACAAGCCAATCAGCACTAACCCTGTCCATGCCGTTGACGTGGTGCTACGACATCTGCCCTCCATGAAGTGGGTGCTTCTGGCTTTTTTTTTTCCTTTTTAGATTTTAAGTAGGAAAGCTGTCTTCTGAAGAATAGATCTTGCAGTCTTTCCTTGGCTAACCTTCAGATGTTGTATATTTTGATTATCTCAGTTGAGGAATAGCATCCATACCAATTCAATGACAGAAGTAAGTTACATAAAATTTTCTGACTTAAGAAAGTAAGTGTACATCATTACTTAGCTATTCTGTTGGATATTTTTCAGGAAAAAAATGTCTAACCCTTTTTCTTAGGAGCTATCCATCTTGAGTAACTGATACATTTTCACTTTTAGTATTTTAGTTAAATCACCTTGTCTTAAAGGTGATTTCATTATTTTTGTAATAGTATCAAATTATGTTGAAATTATTGCTCTTTTAATCATATTAGCATCTCACACATGTATATATGTATCTTTGTGTATATGTAAAGGATCAGTGTGTCTTTTTAAAGAAAAATATTATCTTGAGACTTCTTGGCAGTCCAGTCAGACTCTGAGCTTTCAATTCAGGGGACGTGGGTTCAATCCCAGGTCAGGGAAATAAGATCCCACATTTCTGCGCAAGGAAGAAAAATACTGCCTTACAAACACATTTATCGAAGTAGCTTTTTGGTTAGTGATTGTTTATTCTGTAGCATTTTTTAAGGTAAAAACTATTTTTTTTAACTTTTTAAATAAAATTAAGCCTTACTCAAACTAATGTTAGTTTTAAGTATAGAGAATTTCAGTGAGGGATTTTTTTTCATTTTGAATAGCTGCTTTTTGCTTTCACAAATTTGGAAAACGTTTAGTTTCATATATTCGTAATGATTGGCATTTTACTATGATAAGTTAAGATTATGTACTCTAGACTTACCTGTTCTTCAGATTTAAATATTAAATGGGAAGGAAAAGATTGAATATACCATTTTAATTCTTGTAGATATACACCTGTGGGGCGTTCCTTTTTCTCAGCTCCAGAAGGATACGACCACCCTCTGGGAGGGGGCAGGGAAGTTTGGTTTGGATTTCATCAGTCTGTTCGGCCTGCCATGTGGAAAATGATGCTTAATATTGATGGTAAGGGAGTTTAAACCATATTCTGTGTTGGGTAGTTGATTTCTATATGACCTCTGTGTGTGTGTGTGTGTATACATTTTATAATAATATATGTACTGGTGTCTTGAATTAATATTTGGACATATATTAAGACAAACATATATTAAGAAAAACCTTTATTTTTTATTACATTTCATTTAGAAAACATTTATTATATAGAACTTCTCCTAGAATGCTATTAAACATGAAGTAAACAAATGAAAACAAATATAAAAGCCATGACATGATCACCTGAGCTATTTATTATAACTCATTTTTGTCCTTAGCTAGATAAGTCAGTATTTCATTATGAAATACATATTTTAAAGGAAGAGAAGAAGACTGCTGGTCTTGGTGACCTATAGATTATGCCTGCCACTGATGTTTAATGTTGTGCTAGTTGCATTCTCATTTTTAGGTTTTTTTTTTTTTTTAGAATATTTTTAAGCACATATACAAGTAGAGAGAATAGTATGATAAACTGCTATCTGTGTATCCATTATTCAAATTGCCCAGATTTTTCTACGTTTGCTTAAACTATATACATTTCTTCCTCTACTGTAGTAATTTTAAATCAAATCCCATACAGCATGTTATTTTGTTCCTACTACAGTATGCACCTCTGAAAATATGGATGTTTTCCTACACAGTCACAGTGCCACCATCGTACCTAAGAAAATTTGATCATTTTTTTGTAGCTTCTAATTCCCTGTCCATAGATTTCCCCGATAGTCTCAAAGGTTATCTTTCTGTAGTTAGTTGGTTCAAATCAGGATCCAAGCAAAATCCAACACGTCACATTTGGCTACTTTGCCTTTTAAAAATGTAGTGGTCCCATTTCCTTTTCTCTTGTTTTGTTTTTTCCTATTTTATGTCATTGACCTGTTGCAGAAACTTTCACTTTTCCTCTAGAATATCCAAAAATCTGGATTTATCTTTTGTTTTCTTGGAGTGTCATTCCCTTGTTCCTTTATCTCCTGTATTCCCTGGAAATGGAAGTTGCTCCTGGAAGATTAATTCACTTCTGATTCATAAGTGCCCCATCGTGTATTGTGTTAGGAGGCACCCAGTATATAGTAGACCCAACTTCAGTGATAACTAAGATTGATCAGTATGTTCAGAGATCAGTATGCCAGAGCTCTCCATTGTATATTTCCCAATCAATTTTTCAATTACTGACATTCCATTCATTGACCATTGTCACCTGAATCATTTATTTCAGTGAGGATTACCAATTAGAATTTTTTCTTATTCTGATATTCCTTTTGCATTAGATGGAATTCCTATATGGAAAAGGGCATTGTTGTGTTGGTAATTCATTGTCTTTGATAGCTTTCTTGCTTTTTGGCACAGCAGAATGTTCCAGATTCAACCTATATTTCTTTCTTCCTCTGTACCTGGCATCAGCCATTCCTTCAAGGATCCCTGGATCTTTCCAGATCAGTGCATAGTCTCATCATCATTTTCAGCTGCATCTACCATTGTAAAGATGTATTGAGAAGATATTTTTTAAAAGTCATCTTTAGGTGTATACTGACTGCTTCCCTGGTGACTCAGACGGTAAAGAATTTGCCTGCAGTGCAGGAGACCAGGGTTCGATCCCTGGATCAAGAAGAATCCCTGGAGAAGGGCATGGCAACCCACTCCAATATTCTTACCTGGAAAATCCCATGGACAGAGAGAGGAACCTGGAGGTCTACAGTCCATGGGATCGCAGAGTCGGACACAACTGAGCAACCAACATTTCATTTTCATTTAGGTGTATACTAGGGATGTTTTTATTTTTTTTCCATTTCAGAACATCATTCATATATTTGTATTTTTAAGATAGATTCCAGGAGATGAGATTGATGGATCAAAGGCAGATATGTTTTTAATTTTGATTGTTATTGCTAGATTGCCCTCCAGTGTAAACATTTTGCATCAGTAAATGAGGCTACCTGTTTCCTTGTACCTTTGCCACTAGATGTGTCAAACTCTAGATTTTTGTCAGTCAAATTTGGAAGAAATAGTTTCCTTATGTACCATTTTGCATTTGGCCATCCTTTCTCATATGTATCAGTTCAGTTCAGTTCAGTTCAGTCGCTCAGTCGTGTCCGACTCTTTGTGACCCCATGAATTGCAGCACGCCAGGCCTCCCTGTTCATCACCATCTCTCAGAGTTCACTCAGACTCACGTCCATCGAGTCCATGATGCCATCTAGCCGTCTCATTTTCTGTCTTCCCCTTCTCCTCCTGCCCGCAATCCCTCCCAGCATCAGAGTCTCTTCCAATGAGTCAACTCTTCGCATGAGTTCTCATATGTATGGGTCACCTTATTTTTTTTTTTTAATTAATTCTTTATGTCCTTTGCTCCTTTTTTTCTGTTGGATTATTGGTCTTATTTACTGAGAGAGCTTTCTAAATCAAGGAAATTAGCCCTCTGTGGTATGAATTGCAGATATTATCTCTGGGTTGTTATTTGTCTTTTGATCTTTGATATTATTTTTGCTTTTTATCCTGTAGAAATTTTTCTTTTGGTGACAGATGTGTGTCTCAGTTGATCTTTTCTTTTGTAACTTTTAATATTAACTAGGGCTGGTGTCATTTTTCTCTTCCAAGATTTCTAGGCTGTTCTTATGTATATCATTGTATAAGCTTTAGAAATACCTTGTCAGATCTAGTGGGTGTGGGAGGATGAGCTATGACTTTTACTGTGACTCCATTATATTTTTAAATTAAGTTATTGAGTCTTAAACACTGAATCTTTCTGTCCAAGAAAATGCTATGCCTTTCCATTTGTTCAGGATTACTTTTTTTCCTTCTGGAGTGTTTTAAAATTTTCCTTCCCTAGTGACTCAGACAGTAAAGCGCCTGCCTGCAATACAGGAGACCTGGGTTCAATCCGTAGGTTGGCAAGATTCCCTGGAGAAGGGAATGGTCACCCACTCCAGTATTCTTGCCTGGAGAATTCCGTAGACAAAGGAGCCTGGCAGGCTATAGTCCATAGGGTCACAAAGAGTTGGACACGACTGAGTGACTACCACTTTCACATAAAATTTGCCATTTCTTATTATCATTCCTGGATATTTTCTTTTTCTTTCTCTGTCTTTTTATCTTATTAAATGAACTTATATTCCAACTAGTTATTGTTTATATACATGAAGTCTTTTAATTTCTATATAGTAACTTTTTTCTCTCTGCCTTATTGAATTCCATTAACTTTTCAAGTTATTTCCTTGCAGTTTCTAGGTTATAATCATTTTATCTGCACTAGTGATAGTTTTACCTCTTTGGGTTTTTACACCTCTAATATTTTTATCAGGTTATATTGACTAATTAGGACAGTGTTAACTGTTAGAGAGTAGTGGGCATCCTCTTTGTATTCCTTACTTTAGAAGGAATGCTTCAGTGTTTCTGCATTAAGTATGATGCATGCATGTATATATGTATATGCTTAGAAGCCTCTGTTGGTTTCTATTTTATTGAGTACTTTCAATCAATAATGTATGTTTTTTGTCAGATGTCTTTTTAGTATCTGGGGAGTTCTTTATATGCTGTTTTCTCCTCTTTTTAAAAAACACTGAACTAAATTTGTGTTTCTAGATTCTTTTAATGTGGTGCTGAATTCTTTTTTTTTTTTTTAACACTTTACCTTTTTAATCAAATTGCAAAAAAAAGCAAGATTGATCTGATTTGTAATCTTCTCTTTTTTTATGCAGTCTTTTTCAAGTTTTGGTATTAATGTTTAATTTCACAAAAGATTTGTAAGTTGCCTGTGCTCTAAAATGTACAATAGTTTTTAAATAGGGTTAAAATTATCAGCTCTTTTAAGATTTCATGAAATTCCCATGTAAAATTTTGTAGCCTGGTTTGTTACATTTTGTTCAGTGAATAGTTCTTTAAAGCTTTCATTTATTTTGTGACAATCGATCTGTTTAGGCTCTGTGTATTCAGTTTTGCTAGTTATATCTTATTAGGAAATTATATATTTTATCTATATCTTTACTAAGTAGTCTCTTTTTTAAAAAATTTTATCTATTTCTATGGTTTATCTCCATTGATTCTTTTTAATCTTTGTGCTTTGTCCTTTTTACTCTTAATTAGGAGAAGCAGTACGCAATGGCAACCCACTCCAGTACTCTTGCCTGGCATATCCCATGGACAGAGGAGCCTGGTAGGCTACAGTCCATGGGATTGCTAGGAGTCAGACACGACTGAGCAACTTGACTTTCACTTTTCACTTTCATGCATTGGGGAGGGAAATGGCAACCCACTCCAGTGTTCTTGCCTGGAGAATCCCAGGGACGGCAGAGCCTGGTGGGCTGCTGTCTCTGGGGTCGCACAGACTGGACACGACTGAAGCGACTCAGCAGCAGCAGTTGCAGCAGTACTTTAATCAGCCTGTTTTCTGCTCCTCACTCTGCCACCTGCCTCCACCAAAGAGGTTTTGAAGTTTTTTCTTAGCTCTCTGGCTTTGTCTTCTGACTCCTTAATTTCTTTTTTAGCTTAATAAATTTTTTCCTCTACTTTTCTTCAGTTAACTTAGTTGTTTTCCCTAACTTTTTTTTTCCTCTCCTACACCGGGTCTTTCTTGTAGCCCGCCAGCTTTCTCTAGTTGTAGCGTGTAGACTCTAGAGTGTGCTGACTGAGTTGCTGTGGCTCAGCGGGCCTCTGGTTGCCATGTGTGGGCTTATTTGCCTCTTGGCATGGGATCTTAGTTCTCAGACCAGGGATCAAACTGGCATCCCCTACATTGGAAGGCGGATTCTTTACCACCAGACTACCAGGGAAGTCCCTTTCCTAACTTTTTGAACTATAGTCGTAACTCAGTTAATTTCATTTTTCTCATTAAAAAAAGCATTTTAAATGATTGTTTTGGAAATTCCCTAGCCATTCAGTGGTTAGAACTCCATGCTTTCATGCGAAGGGTTTGGGTTTTGTCCCTGGTCAAGGAACTAGCATCCCACAGGATTATATAATTTTCTCAAAACACCACAGATTTCATTTATATTTCCTCTATTATCCAGTGTTGTTTGAGAGACCTTTTAATTCAGATTGAAGATCTTTTTATTTTCAGATTGTATTGTAAATTTCTAGTTTCATTGTGTTGTTTATCAGAGAATGTAGTTTGTATTTCTGTTTCTGTTTTTAGAATTTATTGAGGTTTGTTTTTTTTTTTTAGTAACCTAACATCATCAGAATTTATGAAATGAAAGTTCAATAGCTCTTTGAGAATAAGATACAATCATTTTTTAGGATAGAGTTAAATGAATATCCTTTAGCTCTTCAGTTTTGATTATGTTGTTTATATCATCTATTTCCTTATTTATTTCTGTCTACTTGTCTCAGAATGGGAGAAATAAATGTAAGCTTCCTATCCTGTTTGTATTTCTTTTTATACTTCCACTTTCTTAATGTTGCTACCGTAGTATTAGGAGCATATGTATAGCTATCTTTATTCTTTGTTGTAATTTATACCTTTACAATGATAAAGTGACTTTTTTTTGTCCTTTTTGGGCCAAAAGTCTACATTATCTAATAGAAGGATTACAATCCATGCGGTCTGTTTTCTGTGCTTTTTAAATGCTAGTTCTGTTATTAGGAACCCCATCAGTGGTTACCTTCATACTTTCATTTAATACTCATCTTTCTCCCTCTTTAAAGCAGTATCTTTTGCTTTCCTTAATAAGTAACTTTTACATTAACTTTATTCTCTCCCTTCCCCTCTCTCCTTTATTGACTAGCTTTAGCCAGCATAGCATTATTTTATTGTTCGTTACGCTTTTACTTAAGTGTTTACTGCTTGGCTCTCACCTTTGACTCTGCGGCTGTAAAGTGTGCCCTCGGTTAGTTTATTCTCCTTTTCATGACTGTTCTGTTTTTCGTGTATTCGTGTATACTGTTATTCCCGTGGTTTTGAGCATGTAGCAGTTACATTCCATTCTGTCACCTGTATGTCCCTTTGTGTTCATCTTAAATCTACAGTTATATGTATTGGTGCTAATTGCAAGTCCTTTTGCTAAAGTGTTTCCGGTCATCTCTTGGTTGCAGTTTGTCCTCAAGTTGCTTCAGGCCTTCCTGAAGTAACTTCCTTACTCATATGAGTAAGAACTGAGGTTTTTGCATATTGAAAACCATTTGTCTATAGCCTTATTCCTAAAGGGGACTGCTTGGTTAGACATGAAATGATTGAATCACACTTTTTTTTTTCTAATTCTATTTTTTGATTGAAGTATAGTTGATATACAAATTGTGCCAGTATCTACTGCACAGCATAGTTACTCAGCTATAGATGTATATACATTCATTTTTTTTTTAATATTCTTTTCCATTATGGCTTATCTGAATTATACTTTCTTGAGTTTCTGATAGATACTTTCCCACTGTCTTCTGACACTGAATTTTCAGTAGAGAATTAGGATGTCAGCTGATTTTCTTGTCCCTTATAAGTACCTTCTTTTTTTGTCTTGTTGCTGAAAATATTTTTTTACAATTATTTTGCTAGATTTTTTCCCTCAATGTTGACTATTTTGAGTCAGTTTTATTTAAAACATGGGATCCCCTTTGAGGATGTAGGTTCAACTCTTTTATCTTTTTTTTTTAACCTGTCATTTTATTTTCTTTTTAAAAAATTCCATCCTGCTTGTTCCTTACTGTTTCTTTTATGGTATAATTTTTACCATTTGCTCATTGTAGTTTTGTCTCCATTTTTTTAATTTAAAAAGTCTTTTTCTTCCATTTCTTTCATGAGTTCTGCAGTCCTTATTTCATTTTTCCTCTTACCTGTTTGTCTTTCTCTGAGTTCTTAAATTTGTGCTCTGAGATCTCTCTCCATAGCTGCATTAAGAAATTTCAGATTCATATGAAAAGTAGTGTTATAGTTTTATCTATTTTGTAGTGGTGTATTCTGCTGAGTTCTCTTTGTCCAGAATGTTGTGCTGCTCTTTTACATTTTTTAAGTGGTATTTTTGTATGGATACTTGCCCCTTTTGTTACTTGTATTTGAATGAGATAAGTTTTCTCAAACCACCTATTAGAAGAGACTGGAGTGGTAGAAGGAGGTGGGACAGGACATTAGAAGCAAGGTTGTTTTCCAGGTTTCTGTGCTCAAGACCTCCATTCTCTTCTGTTCTGATGGATTCTTTCTTCAGAATAAAGCCACATTTCCTTTGCCTCTCAGTAATATATGTTTAAGGACTTTCTGCTACCAAGGAATTCAGCTCTTGCCTTTTAAAGTACGTGCTGAAATGTTAACAGTTAGAGAATCTGTGAAGGGTACATGGTAGCTCATTGTACTATTCATTTAACTTTTCTTCAAGTTTGAAATTACAGAGGGACAGTACATGCCTTGGTTTTAAAAGGGAGTCCTATCTGAGACCTGTCACTTCTAGTTCACCCTCAGGTGCCTCTCATGACACTTGCTACACTCCTTTCTTTACCTCCTTCCGAGATTCCCCCATTTCAGTGCCAAACATTGCAGTTCCCATTTAGGATAAGACCCTCTCTTTCTGGAGTAAAAGTTTGCTGCTGTTGCCCCACTAGACTTGCTTTCATCTTTCATGACTTTCTCCTTTGCAGAGGTTCCCAAGTATTTGGGGCCATATTTACTTACAATCTGGCACTTTCAGGTTTTAATTGTCTTCTAGATTCATTGAAGATACAGGGTTTCTTCTCTTTTCTTCTCTCTCTCTCTCTTTTCAGATTATCTTTGTTACTCTGTAATGAGTTCTAGGGGGAAAGTGGGAAATTTTGGAAATAAACTGCTGCTATTTTCCCATTGGAACTTACAAAGTTCTGCTTTGGATATTACAAAAATTTGTAAATAACTCATTGGTCGAAGAAAATTTTAAATATTTTAAACTAAAGGGTAATGAAAATAGTACATACCAGAATTGGTATGATTAGCTAAAGCAAGTCTTAGAGAGAATTTAAAACCTTAAATGCCTATTAGAAAGGGAGAAAAGCATAAATGACCTATATATTCATCTTAATAAGTTAGAAAAGTAACATAATTAAATGCAAAGAAAAATAGAAGGAAATAAGAGTTTTTAAAAAATTAATGAAATAGAAAACAAATTTACCTCTATCCTGTACGTAGGAAGACTTCAAAAATTTTAAAGAAGAATAGTGACATGATCATATTTGTTTTCCAGAAAGAGACCTCTGGCAGCAGTGTGGAGAATAGATAGAGGAGAAAAAACTAATCTGAGAAGCCAGTTAGGAGGCTTTTTCAATCACTAGTTCAGGTAAGAGATGGTGATGGTCTAATGTGGGATGGAGAGGAAGGAACATATTAACAAGATTAAGTTGAAAAAATAGGTTTAAAAACCATGTCCAGAAAAAAAGTTTGGGTGTAGTCACTGGTACATGGAACTGATTGGAAACAAATAGACCAGAAGGTTAACTAGGTTTTTGAAAGAATTGGTTTTTGGACATAAGAAAATATATAGAGATTGGGTTTACGCAGTTGTAGGGGCAGCCTAGTCAAGTCTGAAGTCCTTAGGGTAGGCTATCAGGAAGGGCAGGCTAGAACGAGTGGGTGCGGGCTGAAGCTGCTGTCCATAAGTGGAATTTCTTTTCTCTCTTAGGGACACCTCAGCCCCATTTTTAAGGCCTTTCAACTAACTGAATGAGGTCCACCCACATTATCCAGGATAATCTCCTTTACTTAAAGTCAACTGATCATGGAATTTAATTATATCTATAAAATACCTGGCCTATAAAATTCTATGATTAAAAATATAATAATAATAATAATAATAAGTTCTGTGATTATTCAGTCTTTGAAACAACTTTCATATTCCCAAACCTTTAGTAACTGCATTTATTTTATAAACTGGCTTTCAAGACGAGCATACTCATCAACATACATTCAGAATAGTGACTCATTCATATCATTATGAATGATGATTCTGAATATGGGAGGGAGATCTGCTTTCACTGGTTAGTTGGCAGTTTATACCATGTATAAAAAGATCAAATGTTAATATGTTTAACACTTGAGGATTCTGTGGAACATACAGAGAGTCATCTAGTATGTAGTTGGAAATGCAGATGTGAAAATCTGTAGTGGAGTGAGGAAAAGGTAAAAGTTTTAGGAGTCCTTAGTACATAAATCCATATTTGAAACTCTGAAAATGGAGAATTTCTTTTAGAAATAATATTTAGATTGAAAAAAGAAATGAAAAGGAAAGAGCCATGGAGAATACTAGCATTTAAGGAAGAAAGAAGAACCAGAGAACAATTAATAATTATTGTAGGCAGTATTGGAGCCAAGAAGTGGTGTCAAGGGAGGAAACATATTCAGAGAATAGATGATTTCGCAATTAAGCGGTGGCGCTCTTCCAGTAAAAATCAGCAGTAAGACAGGGATGTCAGTGCTATGGTATTCAGTCACTACTGTGTTTGCTAACTTCTGTTCTTCTTACAGGTTTCAGTCTGCATGTTACTTCCTTGCAAAGCAGTAACTGACACCTTCTCCCCCCATCCAGCCATCTCCCCTGCACCCAACCATCCCCCAAGAGTTACACATTTCTCTCAAGTATTCTTGTAGCACAGTATACTTCCCCGGTAATACCATGTGTCACCTTGAGTGTGTTTATTATTCTTTGCCTCCTGTTAGAATGAAAGCTCTGTGATGCTAGGGACTGTCCGGCTTATTCACAGGTGTATATATATATAACCTCTGTGCCTGACACAACTCTTGGGCATTCTAAGCAAAGAATGAATAAATAAAACTAAGAACATGAAGGAAGAGTGTCTAATTCAATCTGGAAAGTTAAGAAAATATTTGTAGAAGTAAATGATGTCTTAGCTGGGATTTTGTCAATGTGATGACATCAGGAGTTTGGGTCAAAAAGGGGATACACAGGAATGAAAAATTTCTGAGAGGTCTCCTAAGTAAAAAGATTTATTGAAAGATATAAGCAAAAATCTGAATGAATGAAATATATTAAGCTTATTGAGAAGACTCTGTTTGATAAGGTGTCAGTTCTCCAAAAATTAGTCTGTAAATGAATTTTAAGTAAAACCCCAATAGGGCATATAGTGAAACTTGAAAAGTCTGTATTAAGATTTATATGGAAAAATAAGTGACTGTGATGAATCAATGTAATTTACAATTAAGTTGGCATTTTGGATCACTGAGGAAAGAGTAAAATATTTAATAAGTGGTATTTATACAGTTGTTAACTATAAGAAAAAAATAATTAAACCCATCTTATGTCATATCCCAGGTTTATTTCTGGGTA
Source organism: Neotragus pygmaeus (assembly GCA_006410875.1). Classification (NCBI taxonomy): domain Eukaryota; kingdom Metazoa; phylum Chordata; class Mammalia; order Artiodactyla; family Bovidae; genus Neotragus; species Neotragus pygmaeus. The sequence continues at coordinate 1,367,523 of SJYV01029742.1, forward strand.
GATTATAATCTAAAATTTGAAAAACTAAGCTTTAAAATTCTTTCAAGAAAATACTGATAAGCTTGGCTGCATCAAAATTTAAAACTTATTTGTTACAAATGAATCATAAACAAAGTTAAAATGCTGAGTATTTACAGTATATATAACCAAAAACTTTACAGGGAGATCGGTTTTTAAAAAATAGCTAATTCACAAAAGAGGAAACACAAATGGTCAATAAACCCATAAATTCATTATTAGTCAAGAAAATGCAAGTGAGATCAGTACCATTTGACACCTATAAGATTTATAAAATTTTAACAGATGTTGGTGAGGATAAAGTATAAGGAAATATCTTGTCCACTGTTTATAGGAGTATGATTTGATACAGCTTTGGAGAGCAGTTTTCAATATCTAGAAAAGATGAAGTGAAAATGAAATTGAATATACCTTAAAACCCTTAATATACCGTAGAGGTATCTTGCATACTGAGGTATTTTTTGCTGTAGCAGAAAATTAGAAACATCCTGATTCCTGTGAATAATAAAATAAGCAAATATTGGAATGAGTACATGAATATTTTCATATTGTGGTATATACTATTATATGTAAGTTAAATGAATGAACTAAATATACATATATCAACATGGATTTTTCTTAAAGTTCTCTCTTATCTTAATGAAATAAAGCCTAAAATTTTAAAAGGGTTTATTTTTAAACTGTTGATAATATGTACTGGTGCTGTGAAAAATAATGAGGGAAAGTATTGCACTGACCACCTTACTTGCTTATATTTCCTTTCTTGTTTGTATGATTTTGCAACCTTTGCACTTGGTATATTTTACTAAACAAAATAGTCTTTATTAAAATTGAGATCAACAGGAGAAGATTATTTTATTGAGCAATATATGATGAGTATTGCAGAGAAATAATAAATGCAGTGGGACTGTGCAACAAAGGAATCCATTCTAATTCTAATTTTGTGACTTCATCTTGTTTTCAAAATGATTGTTTTCATGGTATATAGTATCTTAACTCTCAACTATATAACTAAATTTAATGAATTTTACCAATCTAAGAAAGAAAAAAAAAAAATTTTCACATTTCACCATCTCTGAAGTTGGGAGATGTCTTGCAGTGGATGATTTGTCACAATTTAATTGGAAAATTTGGCAACTGCAGTACTGATGTACCTTACCATAATTGGGCTTTTAGAGTCAGTGAAATACCGTATACTTTTTTATGTTAGGCCAGACTCAGTTGCAATTTGCCTTTTGTTTTTCTAAGTATGCATTTTAAGAGTACCAAAGAAACTATAGGGAATTCCCTGGCAGTCCGGTGGTTAGGATACCATGCTTTCACTGCCAAGGGCACGGTTTCAATCTCTGGTCAGGAAACTAAGAGCCTACAAGTCACAGTACAGCCAAAAGAGAAAGAATCTGATATTTATTAGTTGTATCTCCCTGAAGATACCTGTCACAGATAGAATGCTAAACATTTTACATTAATTACAGTCAGCCCTTGTTACCTGGGTACCATGGATTCTGAGGGCTGACTGTAATGCATCATTTTCTATAAGGGACTTGAACTTCCACCGCTTTTTGATGTACAAAGGGAGTTCCAGAACCAGTCTTCTGTAGGAACTAAGAGACAGTTGTATCTCATCTGAACTTCATCACCGTTGTATGAGTTAGGTGATACCCCAACTGAAGTTTAGAGACAAAATCTCCAAATTTTCTCTTTCTAAAGTGACTTTCTCCCTCTAAAGAAATCACATAGTTTGTATTTTATATTTATATTACTTTATGTGTAATGTAACCTAGTAAGTGTAGAGGCACAGTCATTTACATTTAAGTGATAGAGGTTAACTTTCCTGTTTCCAAAGCTTATGCTCTTAATAGTCACAGCTTTTTCCTGTATCCTTTAAGAAGCAAGTTTCCTGACAGGACAAATCTGTGACCCAGGACATCTGAGTTGAGAATTGTTTTTTTATTTTTATATACTTTATTTGCTTCTTTGTGCTTTTCAGTAAAATGTAGCTTTCTATAGAATATTCACTGTTTTGCTGCTAGAAGAAAATGGTCAGAATATATAAGCAGAATTTGATAATTATAATTTATTCTGCTTGAGTCCGAAGTTCACACTGAATATGCTTCCTTGCAAGGAAAACAGATTTCCAATAAATAATTTATTAATCACAATATTAGTGTCACTTGCTTCATATGATTGCCTTAAGTTCAGGTATAAGATCCCTCATTGAAAGTGAAAGTCAAAAATTTGATTTTTATAGTATTCAAATTAGTCCTCAGAAGCAGAACAAAGCAGAACCTTTCTTTAGGGTGAAACAGGCAAGCAGCAGGTTTATCAACACTGATCAAACTCAGCCAAGTAAAGATACCTGTATCAGGCTTTATTTAGTCTAACCTCACATTAGAAAAAGAGTATTTTCCAGCAGGAATTTCAGTGACAATTTTCAATAAATCTGTTTCTTGATTTACACTGCTTCAGGCTAATTGAGTATGTTCTTCATATTTGATGCATAGCTGTCGTTTTGGGATCAAATATCACTCTCTCTATCCATTTCTCTCTCTACCCCTCATTTTTTAATATTTAGAAGTTTCATGAGAAAAGGGTACACAAGAAGCAAAAACTTTTGATGCCTTACACATTGGAAAATGTATCAACAAACCTAAATGAAAGTTTAGCTGGGTTTCTATGTTGGAAATAATTTTTCCTTCATAAATTTTAACAGTGATGTTCCAACTTTTTAAATAGCTTTGGTGGTTTTGTTTCCCTTAGATATTACTTTGCTTTCTCAAAAATTTACTTACCTTTATCCTCTAAACCTCTTCACTTTTTCATTTTTGCTATTATGCTTTTAATTTCTAATCATTCTTTTTTATTTCTTAAATGTTATTTTATAATAGCATACTATTGTTTCACATATGGTAATATCTTATCTTCTCTGTGCTCACTGAAGATGATTTACCTTAGAGTTTTCTTTTTCTTGCACATGCTTATGCTTCCTCCAAATTCTGTTTTGTTTGCTTGTTTTGATCACTGTCCTCCATTTCAGAAGCTTCCTTCAAAAATATGGTGTCCTTGATTATTTGTTCATGATGCAGTGGAATCTAAAACATTGACTCGATGCTTTGAATTCATTAGTGGGATTAGTTGACTTTGAGCTTTATCATAGAGTGGTTTAATTGGGCTGATCCTAGGGAACCTATAATGTTAGTGACCTTAGTTAGGTCTTTCCTCTTAGCTTGTCAATTACCCAGACTTCCAGACTCCTGCCTGAAGGGTAATAGTCTTGTTACCTGCATTCTGGAAGCCAAGTTGGGGATTTTAGCTTGAGGAGTGTCTGCATTCAGGAATTAATATTTATGGTCACTTAATTCTTTGTTTTGGGTACAGTCTTGTGCCCTCAGCTGTGCCTGACATCTTCCCTCCAAAAAGTCTTTTACTTTTTCCAGAGGGTGCACTTACAGATTATGCCAGGATAAAGATGAGGCAGTTGTTCCACAATGTGAATGGAGCTAGACAGGAATCTAGGACTCTACCTGCTTCTCAAACAGCTTTTGTCTTTATTTTTCTGCACCACCTCCATTCTTTTATCACCAGTTTCAGAGGTACCTGATACCGCCATTTCTCACACCTTTTGAGAATTCCATCGGCTCTGTCAGTTACAGCTTCTCTACTTGTTTTCCACCTTCTAAAATGGTACATATTCTATTTTCGATCCTCCCTTCTTTCTAGATTTATGCATTTTTTTTTCCTCAGGAATGTTTTATAGGGGAGTTTAGGGAAGGAATGAACTGAGTTGCTTGACCAGAATCTATTCTTAAAATGGAGAGGCTTTGTCTGGTTTATCTTTAAATTCCAACCCACAAAGGAGTCCCTAATATAGTAGATACTTGAATGTTTAAAGGGATGAGTACGTCTTTTATTATCTATAAAACTCAGTTGGTAAGTTTGTGCAAGAGACCTAGTTTCTTGCCACCTGGACCTCTCAACAGGCAGGGTTGGTTAAGTGTCCTCATGATATTGTGGCTGGCTTCTTTGGAGCAAGCAATCCATGAGAGAGCAAGGCAGATGCTGTAATGACATTAAGGCCTAGTATTGAAAGCTATATTCTGCCAGTTTTGTAATGTCTTATTAGTTACATAAACCAGTTATATTCAGTGTAGGAGAGACTTACACAAAGGTGCAAAATCCCATGAGGCAAGACTTATTAGGGATCATGTTGGAGGCAGACTCCCACATGATGTTTCTATCTTCAACTAGAAGAAAAAATTAAACTCAAGTAGAAAGTAAGAAATAATAAAACTCCGAGCAAAAGTTAATTAAATAGAAAACAAACAGTATAGAAGATGAATGAAACCAAAAGTTGATCATTTAAAAAAGTTAATAAAAATTTTAAACTCCTAGGAAGGCTAATCAAAAAAAAAGAATGAAACAGATTACTAGTGTCAAAAATTAAAGAAGGGTTTATCATTAAAGATCTTTCAGAAGTGAAAGGTTGACAAGGGAATATTGGGAACAGTTTTATACTAATTAATTTGATAACTTAAACACAATGTTAAAAAGTTAACTCAAAGAAAACCTGAATACCCTGGTATCTGTTAAGGAAATTGAATTCATAATCCTTTCTAACAAAGAAAACTCCAGTCCCAGTTGATTTCGTTGCTAAAATTTATGACATTTAAGAAAAAATGATAACCAGTCTTACACAGATTATTTCAGAAAACAAGAAAAAAGGCGTTTCAGCTCAATTTTATGAGGCTCCTATTCCTCTGAATCTGACACCTGACCAAAACAATGTAATCTTCTCAACAGACAGAAGAATCATTTGACACATTTTAATGCTATCGTGATAAAAATTTGTAACACACTAGCAGTAAAAGGAAACCTCCAACCTGATCAAAGAATCTAGAAAAGCACACAGGCATCATCATACTCAGTGTCAAAAAGAGTGAATGACTTTGCCATAAGGTTAAGAATAAGAGGAGGATGCTTGCTGTCACTACTTCTGTCCAACATTGTGCTGGTGCTCCAAGAAAAATGAAAGTGTAATATTGTAAAGGAAGTAATACGACTATCGCTGTTTGCAAAAGACATAATTGTCCACATAAAAAAATCTGAAGAGATCTACTCCCCCAAAAAAATCCTACTAGAATTAATAGATGCATTTAGCCTGATCACAAGACACTAGTTGCATAATAATACTAGCAGCATAATAAATAATACTGGCATTCATCAGTTGGCAAAATGAAAAACACATGTACCATTCATCATAATTTTGAAATATTTACGAATAGTTTTTTTTTCATCTTTGTATCATTCCAATTTTAGTACATGTAGTACCAAAGCAAGCACTAGGAATAGATTTTAAAAGAGATGTGTACACAAACCCTCTACACTAATAGCCTATAAAACATTCCTGAGAAAAATAAGAAAGATAAATAAACAGAGATACCATGTCCCTCGTGGCTCAGATGATAAAGAATCTACTTATGGTGCAGGAGACTCAGGTTCAATCTCTGGGATAGGAAGATCTCCTGGGGAAGGGCATGGCAACCCACCCCAGTATTCTTGCCTGAAAAATCCCATGAACAGAGGAACCTGGCAGCTTGCAGTTCATGAGATCACAAAGAGTCGGACACAACTGAAGTGACTTAGCACGCACGCAGACCATGTTCTTGGCACAGAAAACTGAAATAGTTAGGATGCTCATTATTCCCAAATTGATCAACACAATCCCAGAATCTCACCAAAAATCTCACTTAAAAAAATATATATATAAATTGACAAGCTGATTTTAAGATTTATTTGAAAATGCAGAGAATCTAGAACAGTTAAAACCATTTTGAAGAAGAACAGAGTGGGAGGATTTATAATCCCTGATTTCAAGACATGCTATAAAGCTACAGTAAGCAAAACTGTGATACTGAGGTTAAAGATGGACATATAAATCAAGTTACAAAATGGCTACAGATACTACACTTGATCTTAGCCAAAAAGCTAAAAAATAATTAGAATAGCTATAAACAGATATTTGACAGAGGGGCCAAAATTCAATGGGGGAAGAATAGTCTTCTCGGTGATACCAGAACAGTTGAGTATTTGTACAAAAAATAAACATTAAAACTGAGAAGCTTCTAAGAAAAGAGGAAAAATATTCATGCCCTTGGAGTAAGCAAAGATTTCTTTGTATGTTGGAAACCTAATCTAAGTGAAAACCATCTCTTAAGAACACTGTTAAGAAGATGAAAAAGCAAGCTACTGAAATTTGAAAAAGTTTCAAATATTTGCATAATATATCCTGAACAAAAGGTTTGTGTCTAGAATATATGAAAAATTTGCATAACTCAAAACTATTTTTAACAATGGTCAAAAAAATACACTGCACAGAAGATTATAGGAATGGTCAATAGCACCTGAGAAGATATTAAACATCATTGCTCATCTGGAAAATGCAGATAAAAACCACAATGAGATATCACTTCACACTTGCTAGATTTGCTAAAGTAAAAAACCCAGCAATGCTAAGTTATGGCAAGAATGTGGAACAATTAGAAACGGTAGGAGTATAAAACAGTATAACCACTTTGAAAAATATTTTGGCAGATTTTTTAAAATTTAAATATTTTCTTCCCATATGTCCTAACTATTCTTAGGTCTTTTCCCAAGAGAAATGAAAAAAATAGGTCCGTACAAAGGTTTGTACATGTTCATAATAACTAGGATCTGGAAACAACCCAAATGCCCAGCAACAGGTAAACTGAGAAATTGTGATTCATTTACACAATGAAATACTATCCAGCAATTAAAAAAAATTAATTTATAAAATGGTATGGATGAATCTCAAGTAAGATGTGCAAAAAAGCTAAACAAAATGTTGTCTACCATGTAATTCCATTTATGTGAAATTCTGGAACAAATTTATTATGAAAGGAATCAGATCAGTGGTTGCCTGCAGCAGATGTGATGGAAGCTGATTAAAGAGGAGCAGGAAAATACTTTCAGGGGTGATGACATATTTTGTCTTAGTTGGAGTAATAATAGCATAGAGGATGAGATGGTTGGATGGCATCACTGACTCAATGGACATGAATTTGAGAAAGCTCCAAGAGATGGTTAAGGACAGGGAGTCCTGGCATGCTGCAGTCCATGGGGTCGGAAAGAGTCGGACACGACTGAACAACTGAACAAGAACAACAGATAGCATTGAGGTATACGTTTGTCAAAATCACTGAGCTATACAGTTAAAATGCATTTTATTGTATGTAAGTTACACCTCAAGTAGTTTTTTTAAATGAGACGTCACATCCCCAGAAAGGCTAACATTAAACTCTTAAACTCTGCTTGTGAGAGAGTTAGTTGTTAAAACCACTTTGGAAGATTTTGGCATTATCCAGGAAAGTTAGAGATACACATCCTTAGTTCAGTTCAGTCCCTCAGTCATGTCCAACTCTTTGTGATCCCCTTGGACTGCAGCACACCAGGCTTCTCTGTCCATCACCAACTCGCGGAGCTTGCTAAATCAATGGACTCATGTCCATTGATTCAGTGATGCCGCCCAACCATCTCATCCTCTGTTGTCCCCTTCTCCTCCTACCTTCAATGTTTCCCAATCTTTCCCAGTCAGGGTCTTTTCTAATAAGTCAGTTCTTCACCTAAGGTGGCCAAAGGATTAGAGCTTTAGCTTCAGCATCAGTCAATGACTATTCAGAACTGATTTCCTTGAAGATTGGCAGGTTTGATCTCCTTGCCGTCTAAGGGACTCTGAATAGTCTTCTCTAACACCGCAGTTCAAAGGCATCAATTCTTCGATGCTCAGCTTTCTTTAGACTCAACAATTCTACTGAGATATATACGTGTGTGTACATGTATATACATGTGTATGTATATCAAAAAGGCCATCTATAAGATATTCATAACATTATTCTAATAACCAAACGAAAGTACCAGCCTAAATAGTCCACCACCATCAATAATCAGGCTTTTGTTTGTTTGGTTTTTGCCGCAGGACACCTTGTGGGATCTTAGTTGCCTGGCCAGGGTTGAACTTGGGCCCCTGGCAGTGAAAGCACAAAGTTCTATCCACTGTCCACCAACTTTAAAGTGGATAAACTGTGTATTTCTTCAGTGGAGTGTTAGACAGAGTGATGGAAATGAAGAAAATAGTTATAATTAGTTTAAATGAGTTAGAAACAATGTTTAGCAAGTCTCAAAAAGATTATATGTTTTATGTTTCCAGTTAGATAAAATTGAAGAACTGGAAAAAATAAATTGTCCTTGGTGATCTGTACTTATGTTGTAGTTCTGAAAAGAGAAAAAGTGACTACCCTAAGAACCAAGATTTGAGGGCTGAAGTGTAAGTTGAGGTTGGGAAGGGGATAGGGAAGCAGTTTCAAGAATACTACCAATATTTAGTTCTTGATCTGAGTGTTGGTTATGTGAATATTTTTATTCACTTTAGTGACCTTTTAGTGACCCTTTAGTAAATATATTTTTTATTAAAAACGAAAAAAAAGCCCAACCCTTTGATTTATCAATATCTCCTGAGTACTATGTCAGTAATACTTGGCTAGTTAATGATAGGCATGCAAGATGTCTAACATGGCCTCTAAATTGCTCACTATTACCATAAAAAGGCATTGTATAATAAGTGACCTTAATTTCTATTCTTATACTTTCAGAGCCATGAAAGTAAATGTATAAAATTGAGGCATATAACCTCTCAGGAGGTTGAAGTATAATTGTAGTTATGTTTTTACCTGGATCCAACATTATTTACTGCTTTATTTTATACTCTTCATTCGGACTTGGACTAATTTGGAACATGTAGTCCTGATTACCTTAAATATGGTAAATATTTATTATTTTTTCACATCTGTATTTTAGCTGCATCCTAACAGAAAATTTCAGTTTTAACACAGTAAAGTACAAACAAGAATCCTAATCATTTCTTCATAGAACATCCTCCCATTCAGCTTCTTCAAGGAGTTAGTTTACATTGACAGTATGATTTTGCCTAGAATTAAAATCTCAATAAATCAGAGAGCAAAAGACATGAGTAGACAATTCTTCAAAAAATGAGAAAAAGAGTTCTGATGAGTTTCTGCCATGTTCCAGGCACAAGTAGGTATCTTACACTGAATCTTCATACTAATGCTGTAAGTAGTGGGTGTTTTGCTAATTTTCCATATGAATGAATGGAAATTCTGAAAAATGATAATCAGTAAGTCTGGATCTAGAATTAAAATCTGTTTCATTTCCAAGCTTATTTTTTTCCTTGTTATTCTAATGCTGCTACCCATGAAAAGAAGAAAATAAACCTAATTTAGAAAATAAGGATAGGGACTTTTCTGATGGTCCAGTTTCTAAGACTCTAAGCTCCCAATGGGTTCGATTCCTGGGTTGGGAAGATTCCCTGGAGAAGGAAATGGCAATCCACTCCAGCACTCTTGCCTGGAAAATCCCATGGACGGAGGAACCTGATAGGTTACAGTCCATGGGGTTGCAAAGATTCGGACACGACTGAGCGACTTCACTTCAAGCTCCCAGTGCAGGGGCCATGGGCTCAATCCCTGCTCAGAAAGCTGCATCCTACATGTTGCAACAGCAAAAAAAAAAAAAAGAAGAAGAAGAAGAACCTATATGCCACAACTAAGACCTGGCGCAGCCAAATAAATTAAAAATTTTTTTTAAAGGATACATTTCCAACAGTAAAACAATTTTTTAATCAATTATCAATAAGTGAATTATAAAGTATCACAAAACCTTAACGAGAATGATTTTTGCCTAAGTTGTGTATTGTACATATCTAGATACTAGCGATCTAAGTAGTTGCTAATATCTCATTTTGTACAAATTCCTCTCAAGTTTTTTATTTCTCAAGTTTATTTATCTGCATTCTAGTACCTGCTCATTTATTTTGTTTATATGAATGTGGTACAAATGTATCCATCTGACTGATGGTTATTTAGCTTTTGTCCATTCTTTTTATCATTATAAACTGTACTACAGTGAGCATTCTTATTGATGTTGCCCTACACAGATACGGGATTTTTGTAGAGCATATATTCCAGTAGAGTGGAATTGTTGAGTTGGAAATTATGCTCATCTTCAAACTTAGTATAAATTACCATTTGCTCCTGACTATATCAGTTTATATTCCTACATACTGTATGAGAATTTTCTTTCTTCATTCTTCCTTTGGCTTATTGTCAGCTTGTATTATCCATTGTAATGTTTTTGGCCCATTTTGATTGGTATAAAATGATAGCTCAATAGAGTTTTTATATGTATTTCCTTTATTACAAATAGTGAAAATTTGTTTTTTGACATTTAGGTTTTCTCTTCTGTGAAATACCTAGCCATGTCTCTTTTGGCACTGTTACTGTTTTAAGCTTGATTTATAGGTACTCATTACATATTCTGGATAGTAATCATTTGCTGTATGTATTATACATATCCATTTGCCTGTTGTTGTTTAGCTTTGTTGATGGTACCACTTTTTTTAATCGTTTTCGTATCTTAAGAAATTTTTTCCTGCTTTCGAGATCATAAGGATGTTCTATATTTTCCTTTAAATGTCTGTTTTTCTTTTCATGTTCAGTTCTCTAAATAGGAGTTTGTTTCATATACTGTATAAGGTAGACTTTGAAGGATATTCTGCTGGTCTGTTTGTCCCCACAGTCTCTTGACTTGAATAGGATTATAACAGATCTCGGTGAATGTCAGGGCAGACCTTATTCTTAGAAACTCTCTTAGCTGTTCTGGTTTCATTTCTCTTGCATGTTGATTTTAGTATCAGCTTCTTGAAGTTCCAGAGGTCAAGAGGGTTATATCTTACTGGTATTTGATTGAAATTGCTTTGAATTTACAGATTAATTTATAAATAATTTCTACTAATGAGGTATATTGCTCCATTTATTAATATTTAGATATTCTATAGTAGTAAAGATACCTATTATTTCAGTAAGTCTTTTACATCTTTTGTTTAGATTTCATCCCAAGTGTCTTACACTTTTTGTTGTGATGTTAAGTGGTATCTTTTTTTTTAAGTGGTATCTTTTTTTTAATTACATTTTAAGTTGATTGCTAGTATATGAGTATAATTTATTTGTATCTGTTGACCTTAAATCTAGCAGCTTTGCTGAACTCTCTTATTCTATAATTTATCTATAGATTAGAGGGTTTTCTCTGTCAACAATCATACTGTGAAGAATAATAATTTTGTTTCTTCCTTTCCAATCCTTTTATCTTTTATTTCTCTTAACTTGGATTCCTATGCCAGCTAGCTCTTTCTATTAACTTAAGTTGAATTTACCATAGATTTTGATGAATAACTTTTATCAAATTAAGGAAGCTCCTTTCTAGTCTTGGTACTGTGAAAGTTTTAGTTATGGTGCTGAATTTTATCTGATGCTTTTTTCAGAGCAATTATCTATAGAAATGATTGTACATTTATTCCCCTTAGCGTTTTAATGTCATATATTTTGTTAATAGGTTTTTAAAATAGTAAATGTAAATATTACTTGTTCAGTTAAACTGAGTTGATTTGTGAAAGGGAATGAAGGGAAAAATGCATTTATATGTAGGTTTATAAAAGGTTAGAGATAGAGAGACAGATCCTTGCTCTTTGAAACTCATGCTGTACTCAATGATTGTATGCCATCTTGTGTAAGAACTTTCCTTCATCTCAAATGCCTACATTGCTGTAGGGAAGATGGTAAATGGTAAAATGATTAAAAGTGTAAACACTAAGGAAAATTAATAGAATGTTAAACAGGATAATATTTGTTTAGTAGTTTCAGCTCTGTGAAGACAAATTAATTGTGAGTGCTGGTATTATAATAATCCAGTGAAGAAAGTTTACCTGTAGAATTAAAGGAAAGACAAAATAAGCATGTTAATGACCATATAATTATTTTCCTTTATACACTTATTTTTTTTAATTTAACACAGAAGCAGTATGTATTTATTTGATATATTTCCTGCCAGCCTCATTTTAATGTGCAACAGTATTCTCACATTTTTAATAGAAGAATGTAGGTATACAGTTTTTTAATGTGTAAGATTTAAATAAGATACCCAGAATGCTGATACAGTCTTATCAGTCTCTCTTTTTTTAGTTAGCTTGAAATTGTAAAGGTATTTCTAAAGCTTATTTGGGTGAAAATACAAAACCAACATAACTATCCATCATTAGGGACGTGTAGTAGATCCAGGTAGTGAGATATCCTGCAATGTGAAAAGGAATGATATAATTCCATATTAGTACATATAAGATCTGTCTCTAAGATACATAATGAGAAAAAGAAATCAAAGCCCAAAATAGTGTTTCTAATTTTTTATCATTTGTGTTCTTTTTCTATGAGAGAGAAATGTGATATATATTCACTGAATTACCATGCACCCAAACTACAGAATAATATGAAGCCATTAAAAAGAAATTATTGACACGGAAAGATCTCTAAGACATTGTTAGTTTTAAAATAATATAAAACAATAAAGCAAGTCATAAAATATTATCTGATCTCATGTTTTTAAAAGTTATATATCCATTTTTATCTCTAAGTGTATATTAAAAGAACAAGATATGGAAGTATGAAACCAACAGAGCTATCTATTGTTAGGGACATGTAGTAGGTCCATGTCCATAATTAGTACATGTAGTAGTTAGGTATTAGCTACTAATAATGGTTAAACTTCTTAAAAGATACTTGGAAACCAGAAGTCTTTACTGTTTATATCTATGTTGTTTAAATTTTTTATGCTGATACTTTATTCATATATTATTGAAATAATATATATTATTTATATATATGTGTATATATACATATATATTGAAATAATATATATATTCAATATATATTGAAATGAAAATGTAATATTGCTCACTATTAAAAAATAAAGATTTAAAGAAAAATGAAAAATATCCACAATTGTCTCACCACCTAACTACTTAAAGTCTTGTTAAATATCCTTCCAGAGATGAGAGACATTTTATGGAAGACATTTAAACCTAAACCAAGGAGAATAAGAGAAAGGGCACCACTGTGGACATGTTTTTTAGGTAGGGAAATAATATGATAGCATGTTGACTCAGGTGGTAAAGAATCTGCCTGCAATGCAGGAGACCTGGGTTAGATCCCTGGGTTGGGGAGATCCCCTGGAGAAGGGAATGGCAACCTACTCCAGTATTCTTGCCTGGAGAATCCCATGGACAGAGGAGCCTTATGGGCTACAGTCCATGGGATCTCAAGGAGTCAGAAACGACTGAGAGACTAGCCCTTTTCACTTTTCAGCCTACTGTCTGTTTTGGTTTTACTTTTCACTGTACCCTCAGTACCTTTTAGCACATAATAGCAGCCCATAAGTATTTAAGAAATGAATGGTGGTAATCTACTAACTATTGGTGAAGCTCTCTTCCAGTTCCAAAATCCAGGTTAAGAAGTCATACTAGTTGGCTCCTCGAAGACTGCTTATTGTAGCTAGATAACATTGGGCAGATACTGTTACTACCTGTAGCTTGGATTAGCACTAGTAACATTTAATACCATTGTCTTTTCAAATCTGTACAAGACAGGGAAAGCTCTCCTTAGAATAGATAAGCAATCTGGGGTGGCGCGAAAGGCTGTGTTTAAGAAATAATACCTAACCTTGTCTTCTGAGGCACTCTGGCCTTCTTGTCCCTTTATAGGCCTTGTCTCATAGCCAGAACACTGCTCTGGAAAGATTCAGTTACCCATGATGAAAGAGATTATAAAAAGTGTAACATTGGGTCTTTCTGTTGTGCTTGTCTTGTAGTCAAACGGGTCACGTTGGACCTGCTTAGCTTCAGAAATACTTCTATGTATACGAGACATAGGCACACATAGAGGGCGATTTTAACTCTGTGATTAGTTATCACGGAGCCTTAGATTGAGTTTTTTTTAAGGAAACATTAATTTGTACACTTTGTGTTTTTCTTCTTAGTTTCTGCCACTGCCTTCTACAAAGCACAACCTGTAATTCAGTTCATGTGTGAAGTTCTTGATATACATAATATTGATGAGCAACCAAGACCTCTGACTGATTCTCATAGGGTAAAATTCACCAAAGAGATAAAAGGTGAGTTAATTAGCATTTGGAACAACTTAACTGTAAAATGCATGAATATAACAAACTTTCATGGAAATTTTTTTAAGATTTAAATCTGTTCATGTAACATCACCAGTAAAAATATGGATTAATTTTAAGACGTTACATTAAATTCATTGTCATAACATCTTAGGTAGTGTTTCAATGAAAGAAATACCAAGTAATGGAATTAATACTAGCTAATTTTTTGTTGATACTTTCCCTTACTAGCTGAAGGCATAAAGAGATACTCTCATAGAAAAATGCTCCTATGACAGTGTTTAAAATAGGAAATTTATTCCCAAAACATTGACACTTTGGGACTGGAGCCATTCTTTGAACATATTTTAATATAGTTACTTCTTTATTTTTCTGAAATGATAGCAGAATATTTTATTTCTTTGTAGATTTATAGATGTGGAGCTAGTCTGTTCATGTGTTGTTCTAGAGTTGAAACTTAGTAACTTCATGTACATTATATAGTTGACCATTGATCTTGCCTGTTAGTTAGCGGCTAAAATTTATACAGTGGTGTTACATCATATATATATTTTACTAATATATATTCATTTCTACATGGTCTTCCAAAGAGAAAAAAATTAATTTCAGTTATATTCTAAAATTTATATTTTGTATATATTCTTTATATAATTGTAGCTTTCTATGTAAATATACAGTTTTATGTGCAAACCCATATACGATGGGTTTATCAGCAATTTAATATCAGTGTACTTTATCAGCAGTTTAAGGGATTTTTCAAGAATAATTTTGATTATGTAAGATTCTTACCTTGTTCATCACTTTGGAACTTAGTCCTCATGTAAGATGTGACTCCACTGTATTTAGTTCTTTATTATTTAGGCAAAAAGAGAAATTCGATATTCCCTAATTAGAATGAATACTATGAATTCTGTTTATAGTAAGTGTTACATCTTAAATAGTCAGAAATAATTATGTTGTTTACTTTTAAGGTTTTACCTATTTGTTGCAGGTAATTTGAAGTTTGTTTTCTGAACATCTTTCAGTCCCCCAAATCAGTTAGTATAGTTGAATAATCCTGCTAGCTCTGGTAATCATTTATTCTGTGCCATTCTGTAACCAAGAGAGAGAGATAGTCATTGTAATAAAACATTTAAAGGAATTTCCCTCCTACTTTGAAGATAAGCATCTGTTTATCTCAAGATTTTTGTCAGAATAAGAAGGTGTTATATATTCTTGTATTGCAGCCATACCATTGTCCTGTCATAATCTATATTAACTGCACAGTCAGCTTTGTTGGAAGGTAGTGCATTACCCACCATTAATATGTGATCATCTAAATGCCATGGTTTCCAGTGGAGTTGCTGCTTAGTTACCACCTCTGATATCATGAAGTCACTTACATTATTTTGAGGTAACTATGCAATCAACTCATATCACCACTCTATCACAGAAAATACAAGATGTACAGAACAAGGATTCAACTGCTGCCCGAAGAGCATGGACTCGATCTTAACTTCAACTGCTCAGGGGGCCAAAGAAATGACTGAAAAAATGACTAGAAAGCATTATAAAGTTGATGTTATAGTGAAGGTAAAGCCAAGTTTATAGGTTCAATATTTGATTTATTAAAGCCAAAAACATTTTTCGGTTGGATGGAGGGTTTGGGGAGGGACCTGGGCAGAGAATTATCTAGTCCATTTTTTAAAAATTTCAACTCTTTGCTAACCCCTAAATTTGGATCTAACCCTTAGGCACCTATGACTGTAGATTTGGGGTAGAAAAATATGAGTTAGATCTAATTGACAAACTGATGATTTTTTCCTCCATTCAAAGTCAAGAAGGCTTCTAAAAAAGCGAGAGAGAACTCTTTAAAGTACATCATGTATTCCTATCTCAGTAGCACAAGAAAATCAAAGTTACATGTTTTAAACTATATATTTGAGTTTAATTTTTAGTCAGCATGAGAAATTTGATGCAAACTGTTTAATAATGGTACAAATTGTGGTATAATGA
This sequence comes from Neotragus pygmaeus, assembly GCA_006410875.1. NCBI lineage: Eukaryota > Metazoa > Chordata > Mammalia > Artiodactyla > Bovidae > Neotragus > Neotragus pygmaeus. Next base: position 1,383,633 of record SJYV01029742.1, read on the forward strand.
ATACACTTCCTAGTACAATATTCATTTCATTCCAGTTGAACTTTTTCCTAAATAATTAATAATAACTTTAGGGTGGTTTCTTTGTGCAATAATTCATCATAGTTAAATAGCAGAAATATTGGAGGAAGTTTATGGTAAAAGTACCATATGTATGTAAGAGTGTCAGTTTTATTTTTGATAAAAACTTATTTAGTAGGCTTGTAGAACCTTACTGATCATTTTTTTTAATTCAAAGGGAAGATTTGAAAACAAATTGCTAAGTGGTATAGATAACAGAAATTTGTTTTAAATTTTTCTATCATGTTTTCCCCCAAACAGTCTTTTTACATCTTGTTTACTTCATATAATTGGTATTTCCTTCTTGAAAGACCTTCTCTTGGTAATATTTTCTATTTTCATTTATAATATAGAAGCATAATAAATGCTCTAATTGACCTGAAAGTTTNATTTTTCTATCATGTTTTCCCCCAAACAGTCTTTTTACATCTTGTTTACTTCATATAATTGGTATTTCCTTCTTGAAAGACCTTCTCTTGGTAATATTTTCTATTTTCATTTATAATATAGAAGCATAATAAATGCTCTAATTGACCTGAAAGTTTAGTTTTATAAAGATAGTTACTAACAAAAACGATTTCTTACTGACTCAGTTAAGAGTACTTCTCAAAAAACCTCATACCAGTCTGGTATAGTGGCACTGTGTCCATTTAACATCTTAATATGTGCTGATATGTCACAAGAAAATATTACTGTGATTGAACTTTGTATTTGGTTCTGCAGTTAGTAGATAGGAAAATAAGTTATACTGTAGCAGGGTTTCTCAACCTTGGCACTATTGATATTTTGGGCTGGATAATTCTTTGTTGTGGTCGGGGATGGGAGGTAGTGCTGTTCTGTGCGTTGCAATATAATTTAGCAGCATCCCTGGGTCCACCCATTCCTAAATCTGGCATCCACCAGATGCCAATAGCACCCCCAGTTTTAACAATCAGGGAAGCCCCCCAAAATGTCTCCAGAAATTACCAAATCTCCCCTAGAGGTCAGAGTCACCGCAGGTTGAGGAATCTGCACTATGGGATACATAGGTACAAAAGAAAAAAAAAATTTCAGTCACAGTAGCCACATTTCATGCGCTCAGGAACATTACTAGTGATTTTAGTACAGGTGTAGAAATCGTATCATCTCAGAAAATCCTTTTGGACGCCAGTTGCTTAGGAAAATTCATCCCAAAGAATTTCAGCCAATGGTTTAAAAACCCACAGCTTCACCTTCTAAAGCAGACCTGGGATCCTTAAACCCCTAGGGTCCACAGATGGATTCATGGATCCAGTAACATCTAAGTTCATATACTGCGTTAAGTGTATGTTGCATTTTTCTGAGAATTTATTACTTTTGTCAGATTCTCAAAGGGGTCGTTGATTCCATAAGAACGTCTGGATTACTTGCTGCAGGAATTAGTTTGGTTGAATTCGATATTTTGACCTGATTTCTAATGGTCAGTAGTGAAAGAACTGTATCACTATTTTATCCTTTAACAAAATTGTCACTCCACTTCTGTTAAAAGGGCCTGGGATTTTTTTTTTCTTCCTGGTTTAAAAATCTGTGAAGAACTTTCTTCATGAGCTTTATGCAGTTATGATCTTCGGTCAGTATGTGATGCCTGGGGAGTTGAGATATCACATACTTTGAAGGTTACAGAATGTTTTGAGTGTTATGGTAGCTCCTTCCCATTGCTTCTTCCCTCTCCCAGCATAAAAACCTGCAATATAAGCAGGGCTTTTAAAAAAATTAATGAAGAACTTTATCCCTTGATCTAAAGGTTTTGCAAATTTTATGCTATTTTTTAATAGCTTGATAGAATAGGGAAATGGTTTGGAGTTAGATCTATCATGATTGTACCCATTATTAACTAAGTTTTATATATATATATATATATATACACACACACATATATATATATAATCCTTTGTTAATCATATCGCCTATTTCACAGATTTTCTGTCTGTTTAGAATTTTGAGTTTTTGTAGTGGTGAACAGGCTTTAGAGTTATAAATACGTCACTTGTGACAGTTCTGTAACTTCAGTTTTTCTTGTTGGGAACAGGTCTGAAGGTTGAAGTGACTCATTGTGGAACAATGAGACGGAAATACCGTGTTTGTAATGTAACAAGAAGGCCTGCCAGTCATCAAACGTAAGAAAAGCTGGTGTTTGTCAGAACAGAGATGATGTGAGGCAGCTTACTCTAGTTGGTAGATTGGGAGTTTTGCTTGCTCCTAATGGGATGAGTTGTTAATGTGTATTTTTTTTTCCAGCTTTCCTTTACAGTTAGAAAACGGCCAAACTGTGGAGAGAACAGTAGCACAGTATTTCAGAGAAAAGTACACTCTTCAGCTGAAGTATCCACACCTTCCCTGTCTGCAAGTGGGGCAGGAACAGAAACATACCTACCTGCCACTAGAAGTAATGTGTTTAGGCTGCTTATTAATATCCTGTTATTCATCATTCTGTTCAGATTTTTAATGACCTGTAACTTACTTCATACTCTCACATTTATTTTTAAATTGCACTGTCTTTAAATTAAACTTCCTTATTTATTCTGAATTTTCAGTTATGAAATGATACGGGAAAAAATTCATCCACAGTCCTGTCCCTGTAAACATAACTGCTGTTAGCATTTTGGTACACTTCTTTTCAGCCTTTTTAGCCAGTGTACATTTTACCTGATCATAATCATACTGTGAAGTAGTATTGTTTACTGCTTGTCTACTTGACATGATATTAAACAGAAGTGGCTTAATGGAGTAGATTTTAAATTTTAAGTTAAATTAAAATTTAAAATGTCACATTTAATTGCACTTAATTTTAAGAAAGATATATATATCTAGTACAAAACTTTTTTTCCATTTGTAGGTCTGTAATATTGTGGCAGGGCAACGATGTATCAAGAAGCTAACGGACAATCAAACCTCCACTATGATCAAAGCCACAGCAAGATCTGCACCAGATAGACAAGAGGAAATTAGCAGATTGGTCAGTACTTACCCCAGAAATAGAAATTAAAAACATATTAGGGTGAGCTACTAAAGAAGAATAGATACCATATCAACTCATGTCTTATTATCATTTCGTGGTCTGTCAGAATTAAAAGAAACTATAGAAGTATTCTAGCGGTAGTCTAGGGGTAAATCTTAGTGAATTCTATGAAGAAGGTTAGAGCCTTCTAATATAACCCCAAGCTCTTTAGTTAGATTCAGAACAGATAATCTCAGAACTAATGTTTCAGTTTAGTGAACTGAACTTTGATCACCTCCCACCTAAAATAGGAAAGGAAAGTCCAGGTTTTATGACTAGCAATAGTGAGAAGCGTAACACACCAAGTAGGATTGCTTAGCCCTAGTATCAACACTGGTAACTGTATAGGATGAATAAAGAAGTATAAGACAGCTCCAGCCTTATGGGGTCTCTAAGCTCTCCTTATTCTCAATGGGGAGAAAAGAGACATTAATACATTATAAAACTGACAGAATTAGGGCAAAGTGAAAAATAAAGGCACCTGGATCTTATCTTGAAAGTTAGTTGTGTCCGACTTTTTGCTACCCCATGGACTGTAGCCCGCCAGGCTAGCACTTGGAATCTTAACAGCTCTATCTAGGTTCAAAGTCTAACTTCTTTACTCACTGTTACTGTTGCTGCTGCTGCTGCTAAGTCGCTTCAGTCGTGTCGGACTCTGCGACCCCATAGGCGGCAACCCACCAGGCTCCTCCGTCCTTTACTATATTTATAATTATAGCATCCAGTAGGCTAGAACAGTGACTGAGAGTAGGAACTCTAGAATCAGAATGTACAGATTTCAGATTATATGTCACTTGCTTAGCTATATGGTTTTAGACCAATCATTTCACTTTACTAAGCTTTAGTTTTATCCTCTGTAAAATAAAAAGTATAAAAGACTTATTTATAATTAAGGTTATTGTAAAAATTAATCATAAAACATTTCACACCAAGCACATCACCAAGCAATTCTTGGTAAATAGTTGTCATTCTTTGTAATCTTACAGAAACGAATGGCATTTAAGCTTGAAGAAAAAAATCAGTAGCGCATAATTTAGAAAACTTCTCCTGCTTATTGTGGGATTATATATGTAGATTTATATAGTGTTTTTACTAGATTTTTTACTCAAAGACTTGAACATTGCCGTTTTTGTAAACTTATCTGACCTTTGCTGCTGCTAAGTTGCTTCAGTCGTGTCCTACACTGTGTGACCCCATAGATGGCAGCCCACCAGGCTCCCCCATCCCTGGGATTCTCCAGGCAAGAACACTGGAGTGGGTTGCCATTTCCTTCTCCAGTGCATAAAAGTGAAAAATGAAAGAAGTCGCTCAGTCGTGTCTGACTACTAGCGACCCCATGGACTGCAGCCTACCAGGCTTCTCCGTCCACGGGTTTTGCCAGGCAAAAGTACTGGAGTGAGTTGCCATTGCCTTCTCTGATCTGACCTTTACCCTGAGACTAAAAAAATATGTTTTGAAAAACACATTATAGCTCACTATAAGCATGAATTTCACTTCAGAGATTACAATAAATTCTTTGCATATATTGGTATATTATGTAAAAATTAAATCTGCATCTCATCGTGGCTTTCTTGTCTGTCTCAAGTGTATCTCTTAAGTAAATTTTATCTTCTGTTTTATCGGAAAATATTCAAGTAGATTTTATATAATTTGTTATCAATTAGGAAAAAAAGCTTAAGATTATTGATATTTGCTATCAAGCTCTATATAAAATTTTAATAGTATATGTCCAAATAGTATATGTCCAATTAACCATTTTTAGGTCAGGTATTTCTCTTGCAATCTCTTGACCACCCTCCCCAAAATGTATTAGGCTTAATTAACCATATAAAGTTACCATTTTCATGAGTCATAAATAGTTGAAATTTCTTATTATCCAACCTAATACATTTAAATATTCTATAAATGAACAGGAAGTTCACAGACTTCCTACTGTCCACTCATGGTCTGTAGTCCCCAGGTTAAGAATCTGATCTATATTTTGGGTTTTGGGTACCATTATCTAGACCTATTATAAAACATTGTTGACACAGTGAAGAAAAAAATTAGAGGGTTCTAAAGGGAAATTAGGGGAATTTTGAAAGTAACTACAAACCTTTTCTGTTGTTAGGTAAGAAGTGCAAATTATGAAACAGATCCATTTGTTCAAGAGTTTCAATTTAAAGTTCGAGATGAAATGGCTCATGTAACCGGACGCGTACTTCCAGCACCTATGCTCCAATATGGAGGCCGGGTAAAACCTCTTGATATCATGTTTAAATTATAAACATACAGTTTCTGTGTTGGGAGAGAAGAACATCCTAGCTGAGTGTGAAATTTAGGAAGTATTTTGCATTCCAACAGTTTTTTTGTTTCAAGATGAGTGTCTTTGCTTGAACTTAGTAGAACTTTCGTTTTTCTGTAATAAAAATATAAAATATTGATTTAGAAAAGCCTATTCCAGCAATTTGAAATGCTTATTTTCAGCTCATTCAAATAAGTTATATATTAAATGTTTGTTCTTTTTTGCCTTATTATTTCTCTTTCTCTATAGAACCGGACTGTAGCAACACCAAGCCACGGAGTTTGGGACATGCGAGGGAAACAGTTCCACACAGGAGTTGAAATCAAAATGTGGGCTATAGCTTGTTTTGCCACACAGAGGCAGTGTAGAGAAGAAATATTGAAGTAAGACTTGTCGTTAGTTTCACTTTGGGACCATTTTGTGTTTAAATTTTGTATTTCAATTTTAAATTATTCAGCTAATGTTCTAATCAACATTGCCTCAATATGAAGTATATTTAATCAATGAACCTTTAAAAATGTTTTTTCTCAGTACTTTGATGAAGATTCTGAATTTTTTGGTCATATCCAAGTCACTGATTGATTCTTGTAGACATTCTAATAGACTAGCTTATATGGTATAGCAGGAGTACCATTGACTTTTGATGGCAAATAGGTTAGATTTAATCCCCAGGTTTGCCACTTCCTAACTTTATTACCATGAATAATTTATATTATGCTTCAGTTTTTACCTTTTAAAAATAGAGATAATAGTACTTATTTACTGAATGAGAATTAAATAACATCCTTATTTCTCAGTTGAGTTCCTTGAAAGAGTCGTTTAACTTCTCATTTAACTTTTCCAATATTTGTCCCCCATCTCCACTACTTTTTGTCTTCTCCAGATTCTTTCCCTCAACAATCTTCTGTTTAAGTTTAAACAGATCTCCATTTTACCTCGACACTGTCTCAGGATCCCAGTCTTCCATTCAGTCTCTTTCCTTGAAGTTTCAGTGCTCTACTAAAATTGATTCCTGGAATCAGTTTCAAGCACAAAAGTATCTTTGTGCTTATCAGTTCTAATGGTCTATTCTCAATAGCTGAGAAAAGAAGGGAAGCTAAAGGCAAAGGAGAAAAGAAAAGATATACCCATTTGAATGCAGAGTTCCAAAGAATAGCAAGGAGAGATAAGAAAGCCTTCCTCAGTGATCAGTGTGAAGAAATAGAGGAAAACAATAGAATGGGAAAAACTAGAGATCTCTTCAAGAAAATTAGAGATACCAAGGGAACACTGCATGCAAAGATGGGCTCAATAAAGGACAGAAGTGGTATGGACCTCGCAGAAACAGAAGATATTAAGACAAGGTGGCAAGAATACACAGAAGAACTATACAAAAAAGAACTTCATGACCCAGATAACCATGATGGTGTAATCACTCACCTAGAGCCAGAAGTCCTGGAATGTGAAGTCAAGTGGGCTTTAAGAAGCATCACTACGAACAAAGCTAGTGGAGGTGCTGGAATTCCAGCTGAACTATTTCAAATCCTAAAAGATGATGCTGTGAAAGTGCTGCACTCAATATGCCTGCAAATTTGGAAAACTCAGCAGGGGCCACAGGACTGGAAAAGGTCAGTTTTCATTCCAATCCCAAAGAAAGGCAATGCCAAAGAATGTTCAAACTACCGCACAACTGCACTCATCTCACACTCTAACAAAGTAATGCTCAAAATTCTACGTGCCAGGCTTCAGCAATACGTGAACCGTGAACTTCCAGATGTTCAAGCCGGATTTAGAAAAGGCAGAGGAATCAGAGATCAAACTGCTAACATCCA
>SJYV01029742.1:1401372-1454582 GCA_006410875.1 Neotragus pygmaeus
AAAAAAAATTTTTAATTAAAAAAAAAGATTACATTGGCTTAAAATGTAAGTAGCTTAAAGAAAGGTTGATGTAAATTGATGGGTTAATATGAGGAAATTTTATCATTTTATGCCTATTATGAAGAATGCTAGCAGCAACTGCTCTTTACAACCATCAGCACAGCTGCTTAAGGCAGAAACTGTCTGAAAAGGATCTTCTCTGTCCTATACAACAGCTTGGAATTGTGCTGCCCTAGTGTGAGATAGATATAAGCATAATGAAAAAATTTATCTAACTCTTGTTAAAAATGTGTTTAAGACCTTCTGTGTTCCAGCAACCAGTGATCTTTTTGGGAGCAGATGTCACTCATCCGCCAGCTGGTGATGGGAAGAAGCCTTCTATTGCTGCTGTGAGTATCAGGCAGGTTTATCTTATCTCCAGTTTACATGAAGATCGACACTTTGGTTTTAACTTTCTGAATTTCAATGACATTTTCTTTGAAATAAACTTTTGTAAATATATATAAAGTTTTAAAAATACATTTGTGAAGTTTTACAGATTATGTTTCTTTATATAGATCTATCCAGAGCCAACTTTCAAATGTTCTTTGGATTTTTTAAAAGAATGATTATTCTCTAGTTCGGAGGCTACAGGTTCCATATATATCTATTAGATCAAGTTTATTAATTGTATTACTCAGCTCTTCTGTGTCCTACACAGAAATTTTTCTGATTGGCCTCTCCATAATTGCATATTTTCAGTTACTTTTTATATTTCAAAGAGTTGATGTATTTCAGTCATGTCATTGTTACAGAAAGATGTATCACATACAAGTTTGGTGCATTGCTTTTTTTCAGTATAAAATATCTTCACCTTTGTCCAGTTTAATACTTTGCACTTGAATTCTTTAATACTGCTTCTCTTAACATCTGCCTCTTCTATCTCTTGCCTACCTTTATTTATTTCTTAATTTTCATTTTTGGCTGTTCTGGGTCTTCGTGGTTGCAGAGGCTTTTCTTTAGTTGCAGTGAGTGGAGGCTACTCACTAGTTGCAATGCGTGGGCTGCAAACACAACAATATTAAGACACAGAAAGAAAAAATTAATATAGCTACTCTCAAAACCAATATTAACTTCTCCAGTGACCAGATACAAAGCATAAATACAACACAGTAAGACTGAGTATAGAGTCAGGACTTTTTATCTAGTGCATTGCAGTAAAAGAGGAAAAATTCTTTTAAAATTTAGGAAGCATGAGTGAAGTCACTCAGTCGTGTGCGACTCTTTGTGACCCCATGGGTGGTAGCTTACCCGGCTCCTCTTTCCAAAGCATTTTCCAGGCAAGTGGAGTGGGTTGCCATTTCCTTCTCCGGGAGATCTTCCCAACCCAGGGATCGAACCCAGGTCTCCCACACTGTAGGCAGACGCTTTACTATCTGAGCCACCAGGGAAGAGCCCAGAGTCTAAGCAGTTCTTAAAGTGAAAGAAAGTGAAAGTCGCATGGTCATTTCTGACCCTTTGCAGCCCCATGGACTATACAGTCCATGGAATTCTCCAGGCCAGAATACTGGAGTGGGTAGCTGTTCCCTTCTCCAGGGGATCTTCCCAACTCAGGGATCGAACCCAGGTCTCCCACATTGCCGATGGATTCTTTACCAGCTGAGCCACCAGGGAAGCCCGGGAGTGCTGGAGTGGGTAGCCTACCCTTCCCGACCGAGAATTGAAACAGGGTCTCCTGCACTGCAGGCAGATTCTTTACCAACTGAGCTATCAGAGAAGCCCCCCAAAGAGGAGGCCAGAATCATCTGAGTATGACTTCTGGGGTGGTTTGCTAAACTGTAAGAAAAATCAGGTGTTTGAATGGTGGTGATTTAGTTGTTAAATAGTGTTTGATTCTTGGAGACCCCATGGACTATAGCCTGCCAGGCTTCTCTGTCCATGAAATTTTCTAGGCAAGAATAGTGGAGTGGGTTGCCATTTCCTTCTCCAGGGGATCTTCCCCATCCANCTTCCCGACCGAGAATTGAAACAGGGTCTCCTGCACTGCAGGCAGATTCTTTACCAACTGAGCTATCAGAGAAGCCCCCCAAAGAGGAGGCCAGAATCATCTGAGTATGACTTCTGGGGTGGTTTGCTAAACTGTAAGAAAAATCAGGTGTTTGAATGGTGGTGATTTAGTTGTTAAATAGTGTTTGATTCTTGGAGACCCCATGGACTATAGCCTGCCAGGCTTCTCTGTCCATGAAATTTTCTAGGCAAGAATAGTGGAGTGGGTTGCCATTTCCTTCTCCAGGGGATCTTCCCCATCCCGGGATCCTGCATTGTAGCAGGGTTCTTTACCAGCTGAGCTATCAGGGGAGCGCAGGTGTTGGAATGTATCCTCTTTTTTACTTTTCTTCTTCCTCTTGTTCTCTTTATATACATCTTTTTGTCTATCTTTACCAATATTTAGGTTTACCAGCAACACCTGTAAACTAGAATCAAATTGTTAAATGTAAAGTGCAGCCTACTTAGAGGAAAATAGTTTTGACCCTCGACTGGGTCTTTTATTTCTGTTCTTCACTGGAACTGTCTGTTTTCATTACTTTCAAAATTAACAGTGATTGTTAAGGTTATAGTAAAATACACATTTAAATGAAATCTAGGTACTTTTTTTCCAATATTTTGTGGTAAAATTCATCTTCATACACTTTTGATTACCTTAATTTCTAATTTTTTTCTTTACTTCTTCCAACCTAGGTTGTAGGTAGTATGGATGCCCACCCAAGCAGATACTGTGCTACCGTAAGAGTTCAGAGACCCCGACAGGAGATCATCCAGGACCTCGCCTCCATGGTCCGAGAACTTCTCATTCAGTTTTATAAGTCAACTCGGTTCAAGCCTACTCGTATCATCTTCTATCGGGATGGTGTTTCAGAGGGGCAGTTCAGGCAGGTTGGTTGCCCGGGATTCTCCCATACTATGGTTATATCAGGTACTGTATTTATAATGTGGTGTCTAGTTTTGAAGTTAGGAGCCTTAATTAAGTTGAGAGCTCCTATAGTCAAAATTTGACCCTTCCTTAGATTTTCCCTTTTAAAGTGTTTCTTATGAATGTGTAAACCTTGATTGCTAAGACCATGCTCTGGTAGTAGTCAGGATTAAATAGAGAAATATAGTTAGCTATAAATTAATGAGTTAAGAAACTGAGTCTAAATCAGTATCTTACTTTGAAGTATGTATAGAACTGACTCTATCAAATCTTCCCATTTGATCTTCTTTAGGTATTATATTATGAACTCCTAGCAATTCGAGAAGCCTGCATCAGTTTGGAGAAAGACTATCAACCTGGAATAACCTACATTGTAGTTCAGAAGAGACACCACACTCGACTGTTTTGTGCTGATAGAACTGAAAGGGTAATCTTGCATCTGTTGTAACACTTATTGTCCCAAGCAAAGGTTATATCATATGGTTCAGAGAGCACTTAACAAAGGCTCTCTGCCAACAGCAGGGTTTCTAACATATGGTAGTAGGTTACAACAAAACAGCTTGATTATGAGTATAGAGGCATCAAAACAGGATAATTTTTTTAACCTCCTAGAATTCCTGGGAGCACTCCAAATGTTCAGAATCCCATTATACTTTTTTGTTGTGGTGAAGAAATTTAGAGTTTTAAGATTATTCTTTTTATTCATATTTTCCTTCAATATTCAGAAGAAAAAAGTTACATCCTAGTTTCACAATCTCTTATAAAAATTAGTTTTCCAAATGAGGGACATTCTAGAGTGATTCGTGAAAATTCATGCACGCTAACTTTCATTTCCAGTGCTCTGCCTCCATGTTGCGAACCTTAGAGCAGAGAAATCTGAGGATTGCAAGGGTTAGTGTCCTCTTGGGAAGGGGGATCGTTAGAAAAGACTGAGAAAGAGAGGGGTGTGTCTTGTCTTTGGTATATATTTTGATACTTGGTCTTTGATTGCACTCATTGTATAACTTTGGGCAAATAACTTAGAATCTCTGTGCCTTTTTTTTTTTCTAAACAAGGTTTGGATAGCATTAATATTTGCCTTATTTTGGGTTTTTGAAAGAATCTTTTTAAATTAAAACATAATATACTTAGAACGGTGCTTAGCACATGCTGAGCACTCGTTGGAAGTTAACCAGTTGTAGGGTGGTGGTAATGACTTTGTGATAGAGAAAGAGGGCATGGTGACAGGCACTGTTCTGGGTCTTTTTTATAAGTTTAACTCATTTAGTCCTCACAAACAACACTATGAGGTACTTTATTATTATTATCCCCATTTTTCACAGGAGGAAACTGCCACATGGAGGTTAAATAACCTCCCAAGTTTACAAAGCTAGTGCTGGGCAGAGCTGGGACTCAGATTAGGCACGCTTATTAGACAGTCTGGCTCCAGGGTGCTCTTATACTGTCCTTTGCCACACCTCTCATAGCAGTATTGGCAGTTTTATTCTGGCCTCCATGTTGTTAAAATGCTTTGCCCCAAATCACCAGCTACATTTCTATAGGAAACCAAAGCTTTCTTCAGAAGCTGGATTAGGAAAATCTAAGTTAGTTTTAACGATTTCTTGCAACTAGTGTTTAATTGTGCCTTTCCTTCATTTATTTGCTTCTCTTTCACCTTTGCTCTCAATACCTCCTAATCATAATAGAGATCATTATAAATGAGGGAACAGACACAGCAAGGAAAGCGCTGTGTCCCAGATCTCATGGCTGGAGACTCGGTGGCGCTGTGATACGAACCCTAGGCATTCTGCTGCCCCTGTAAACAGAGTGAGACTGTTTATGTATGTGTTAATAAGGAGATCTGTGTGTTAAGAATAGGCATAATTCAGTAAGACTGTGGACTATTTTCTTTGTTTTGTGACTTGGGGAAGGCTAGCTGGCTGCCCTGCAAGGCTATAACTGAAGCCCACACCTGGTGGTGGTCCGTCACACGGCAGAAAAAATAATCTGAGTCAGTAGGATAGTTTCTGATTTGTTAGCCTTATAAACCTCGACTTATAATGATTTTAAATGTGTTAGGGATAAGGAGCTAGAGGTAAGTATATATATATATATATGCATTTTAAATTGTTAGGAGCCTTTCATTATCAGGAACTTGTGCCTGTTTCGTTCACATCGTGTATTACTCAGAGACAATCATGGTGTCTATTTCCTTATAAGATGTTGAACCTGCTAATATGAAATAAAAGAAATAGGGCCTTTGTAGTCATTTCCATGTTTGTCTGTTCTAGCCTTTACTGTATGCTACTGGGCAAGTTATTTTATATTCCTGAGCCATAGTTTGCCCCAAAATGGGAATGTTTAACTTGCAGGATTATCAGAATTAGAAATAATGTATGTAAAATCCTGACATATAAATAGCTACCAAATGGTGACTCTAGCTTATGTTGTTGTCAGCATCTTGTCACTCTAAAAATATAGGGTTCTCTGAGAAAAATGCTAATTTTCATAAGATTTACACATTCAGAGAACCTGCCATGCACGGATGTTATAAATTGGAGCACTTAAAGCCACTTCTTAAAAAATTTCTTTAAGTGTTCAACCCATATTGGGATCAACTACCAGCTAAGCATCCATGGAGATGAATAAAACATTTTGATCAGCTCTCACTTTTAGCAACTTTTAAGAATAGGAACTAGGACTAGCATGAGGTCTGCTCTTAATGCCTTCTCAAGTGTTATTTCAAGCTGGAAGTAGTGAAGCATGGGATCAGCCTGTATATTTATATCTTTTTACAAGTGCTTTCAGATACATTCTTTACCTTTGACTTGTTTGTTTAAATTTTGACCAAATGAATCTAGGTCGGAAGAAGTGGCAATATCCCAGCTGGAACAACGGTCGACACAGACATTACCCACCCGTATGAGTTTGATTTTTACCTCTGTAGTCATGCTGGGATACAGGTAAGCCCAGACTTTGGGTGAAGTGATTCAATTCAGGAACTTCCATTCTTCTGCATCTCAGAAAAAGGAGAAAAAAATATTCTTTTCCGCACTTCAGACTGTTTCCATCTGAAGTTAAATAGATGAAACTCTCAGTAACTAAATCGTATCCCCTTTTTCACATTGAGAAGGACTTATTTCTATAAAAATACCAGAATATAAGTAGTTTAATAGAAGTCATCTCCCAAAGCTGGGTCTTCAATTTAATGTAACCTGACTGTTCCTTTGATATATTCTTTTTGATAATAATACTTCATAGAAAACTTTGTCATTTATTGGCAGATATTGAGCCTGTGAGAGGGTTTAGTTGTTGAATTACAAACTTTAAGTTTCAGTTACATAACTTTTTAAGTCTTTCCTTATTTTCAGAAAATCTTTTTGTCAATTTGTTAGTTATACTTGGTAGCACATAAGCTGTAATTCAGTGCTTCTCAAACTGCTCAGCAACAAAGAGTGAATCCACATTCCTATGATGTCTGAGAGACATCTGTAGCCCTAAACTATGTTAGTTTACTTGCTATTGATTAAAATGGAAATTTCAGGAAGGTGCATCTAACTGTGTATCTTAAAGCTTCACATGTTCCACATAGACTAACCCCGGTTTCACTCTCAGGGCCTTAAAATTATTGTCCCATTCATTTATATATGTTCTTATATCTGTTCCTCTTTACAATCAGTGTGGTACATTTTTATGGTGGGTGGTAACAGTCAACAAAACAAAGTTAAAAGTACCTTCTGAGCTAAAATCTGTATCATTTGGATACATATTTTAACCTTATGTTTCCCTCCATGTATCCGAACACTACTGCTGTAACTTCTTAATAAATATAACAGAGGGGAGAAAAAGATTCTCTGTTCATATAAATTTTAGAAATGCTGATTAAACAGGTGGGTTTTTTTGTTTTTGTTTTTTTACTTTAGAACTTTTGGGTGCTATTCACATGCAAGTGGTTATTATGAATTTTCAAAACAGGACTATTTCTCCAATGTTATTTAACCAGAAACCTTAGGGACCAATATTTTGGGGGTACACCAAATTGAAAATTCACTCTAGTCAGCAAATAACCAGGAATATTTCACAGGGACCAAAGACCATTCTTTACATGTCTTCCCAGATTTATTATAATTTCAAACTTCTCTGAAATAAAAAAGAGAAGTCTTGGGACTTCCTTGGCAGTCCAGTGGTTAAGACTCCATGCTTCCTCTGCAGTGGGCACAGATCTGATCCCTGGTTGGGGAACTAAGGCCCCCCATGCTGCAAAGCATGTCCATGGAAAAAAGGAAGTATGTTGCCTCCATACCACATTGTTGAGAATTTTCATTATAAATGGATGTTGAATTTTGTCAAATGCTTTTTCTGCCTCCATTGAAATGATCATATGATTTTTATCCTTGATTTTGTTAATATGGTCAAATCACACTGACTGATTTGCAGATATTGACCCATCCTCACAATCTAGAATAAATCTGGGCTTCCCTGGTGACTCAGACTGTAAAAAATCTGCCCACAATATGGGAGACCTAGGTTCATTCCCTGGGCTGGAGAGATCCCCTGGAGAAGGGAACAGCTACCCACTCCAGTATTCTTGCCTGGAGAATTCCATGGACAGAGCTGGAGCCTGGCAGGCTGCAGTCCACAGGGTAGCAGAGTTGAACATAACTGAGTGACTTTCACTTTCAGTCATGGTTTATGATCCTTTTAATGTATTGTTGAATTTGATTTGCTAACATTTTGTTGAGGATTTTTGTGTCTGTGTTCATCAGGGATATTGACTTGTAATTCTTTTCTTGAGATGTCCTTGCCTGGTTTTGGTAGAAAGGTGATGCTAGCTAACCCTGTAAAATGAGCTTAGAAGAGTTTCCTCCTCTTTTATTTTTTTGAAGTTGAGGAGGATTGGTGTTAATTCTTCCTTGAATGTTTAGTAAAATTCTCCAGGAGAACTATCTGGTCCTGGACTTTTATTTGTTGGGAGATTTTTGATTACTCGTCATCAAAATCAATTTGATTCAATTACTAGTAATCAGTCTGTTCAGATTTTCTATTTTCTGCTCCATCTTGATTCTGTTTCTAACCCATCCTCCATATCACTACTGATGTTGATACTTTATAAGCCCCCAGTCTTATCATACCTAAAATCTTTCCTGTTAAAGCTGTGCGGTGCTTTCCCTGCTGCCTATAGATAAAAGTTCAAACTCCTAAGCGTATCATTCAGTCTCATTCCAGATGTTCATTTCATTTTTTTTCTCCGTAGGCTCCATATTCTCTTCATCTTAGTTGATTAACTGTTCCCTAAATCTGCCATGGAGTTTTATGCCCCCTGTGTTTTGTTAAGGCCATTAATTCTCTCTAGTGTCTGCTCACCCCACCCACCCCCAAAAGGCCAAATATCCCTCTTTGCTCTCTTGGTGAAGAACCCTCAAGGTTCAATCTCATAGTTACTTCCTTTGGTATTCTTATACAGGACTGCTGCTAAGTCGCTTCAGTCATGTCTGACTCCGCGACCCCATGGACGGCAGCCCATCAGGCTCCCCCGTCCCTGGGATTCTCCAGGCAAGAACACTGGAGTGGGTTGCCATTTCCTTCTCCAATGCATGAAAGTGAAAAGTGAAAGGGAAGTCGCTCAGTCTGACTCTTCACAGCCCCATGGACTGCAGCCTACCAGGCTCCTCTGTCCATGAGATCTTCCGGGCAAGAGTGCTGGAGTGGGGTGCCATTTTCTTCTCCATTACACAGGACTAAGTACCAATAATACTGTAGCCACTTACTGGCTGTTCTATAATTGTGGATGCTCTGTTTCCTTTACTACTATACTGAATTATGTTTTCCAAGAGAGGACAAACTTTTGACTTTGTTTGCTTTGTTATTCTTTGCAATTCACAGTCTGTAGCATAGTAACTAATATATAGGCACTCAGTTAAATGTTCTGGGTTTTAAAAAACACATAACATACAATGTACCATTGTAGCTATTTTTCAAATGTATAGTTCTGTGGCATTAAGTAATTCACATTATTGTCCAGCCATGCCACCTTCTGTCTCGGGAACTTTTTCATCTTTCCAGACACTCTGTTCTCATTAAATACTAACTCCCTGTAGCTCAGCTGGTAAAGAATCCATCTGCAATGTAGGACACCCTGGTTTGATTCCTGAGTCAGGAACATCCACTGGAGAAGGGATAGGCTATCCACTCCAATATTCTTGGGCTTCCCTGGTGACTCAGCTGGTAAAGAATCCGCCTGCAATGTGGGAGACTTGGCTTCAATCCCTGGGTTGGAAAAATCCCCTGGAGAACGGAAAGGCTACCCACTCCATAGTGGAATTCTACTGGAGAATTCCATGGACTGTATGGTCCATGGAGTCGCAGAGAGTCAGACACGACTGAGCAAGTTTGAGTTTCACTTTTCCCCATTCCCGCCTCCCTCCAACCCACGGTGATCACCATTCTACTTTCTGTCTCCTGTGAATTTCACTATTTCAGGTACCTCTTATAAATGAATTGTACAATACGTGTACTTTCGTGACTGGTTTTAGCATAACATCATGAAAGTTTAAGGCTTCCCAGGTGGCACAGTGGTAAAGAATTCGCCTACCAGTGCAGGAGACACAAGAGATGCCAGTGCAATCCCTGAATCAGGAAGATTCCCCTGGAGAAGGAAATAGCAACCCATTCCAGTATTCTTGCCTGGAAAATCCCATGGACAGAGGAGTCTGGCGCATCATTGGGGTCACAAAGAGTGGGACAGGACTGAGCATACATACGCGCATGTTAAGAACATAAGCTTTAGAAACAGAAAAGTTGACCTTTATCACTTAAATATAAAGGACTGTGCCTTGGAAACATCAGGTTTCATCCGTGTTACAGTATGTGGCAGATTTTTTTTCCTTTTTCAGTCTAAATTGTATTCCATTACACACACACACACACACACACACACACTTTATTATGCATTCAGCCATCAATGGATATTTGAATTATGTCCACACACACACACACACACACACACACACCCTTTATTATACATTCAGCCATCAATGGATATTTGAATTATGTCCACATCCTAGCTATTGCTATTGAGAATGATGCTGCTTTGAACCCAGGTGTGCAAAGATCTGTTCGAGTCCCTGTTTTTACTTCTTTTGGATATATACCCAGAATCTTTTTTCCCCACTGGATTATTTAACTAAGATGTATTTTGCTAATGTACAAAGCTATGGTAAATATTTATTTAGAAGTTGAGAAATCAGCAGAATACTCCATTGCCTCCTGTAGGGTACCAGCCGACCTTCACACTATCATGTTTTGTGGGATGATAACTGCTTTACTGCAGATGAACTTCAGCTGCTAACTTACCAGCTCTGCCACACTTACGTGCGCTGTACACGATCTGTTTCTATACCTGCACCAGCGTATTATGCTCACCTGGTGGCGTTTAGAGCCAGATATCATCTCGTGGACAAAGAACATGACAGGTAATACAGAAGCGTAACAACCACAGGCTCTCCCCCAAATCCATATATGCTCTGTGTGTTAGGATTTTCTTGGGAAATGTCTTTTTAGGTGTTTATGTGTAAGTGAGCATATATGTGGCTCTCTATTTGCCATAAAGTACTGCCACTTAGAATTACTTTCCACAGGCTATTAAAAGAGTCAGTGAGCCAAATAAAAAGCACTGATAGAACTAATTGTCCAAGGTGAGGGTGAAGATGTACAGTCTAGGCTTATTAGTAATAGTGTGATGTAGTGATTTTGTTGCTTTACCATTAGTTCAGGGGAGAGATTATCGGTAATAAAAGTGATATATTCAGACAAAATTGTAGGATGTCTTGGATTTGCTTCTAAATAATCCTGGGGACGTGAGAAAAGTAAGACAGAATTGGCGTTGAGTTCATAATTATTGAAACTAGATGACAGACGTGTCAGAGTTCGCTACACTGCCCTCTTTGTTTTTAATTTTAAAAAATTTTCTACAAATAATATTCTTCAGAATTATTACATCAGAATAGGGTTTGGTTTTGTGCTCATTGCCACTTTTCTTACAGTGCCGAAGGAAGTCACGTTTCAGGACAGAGCAATGGACGAGATCCACAAGCTCTTGCCAAGGCTGTACAGATTCACCAAGATACCTTACGCACAATGTACTTTGCTTAAAAAGTCTAAGGATATTCTCTGAAAGGAAAAACTGGAAGATGAATCGACATACAACTTATGTTTCCAGTGGAGTCAGCTGGGTGAGGATGCCTCCAGCTATACAAAAACCCAACGCTGCGTGGGGGCCGGGGTCTGATTTTATGTTGATGCAGGAAGATTGTTTACTTCATCGAGGAACACAGCACCATTATGCAATATGAAACCAGCCAACTGCTTTTTTGTGCGGTCTCCTGTAGGAAGTATCGCGGTTGTTTTGTTTTCACTTTCTTGTAGTCTAACCCTTTTAATGCCTTTACCTCAAGTTGCTTGGCAGCACAACTCTTTGCAAAAAAAAAAAAGTAAAAAGTAAATGAAGGTTTTTTTTTTTTAACTACACCTATATGAATAATCAAAGTGATTGTTCACAATGATGTGTGCAAAAAAATTAATGTGCATTCATATATTCTTGTAAAGGTTATCTGTATATTTTACATATATACATGCATACTGCATATGCATATATATCTGGATCTACACTGATAGTGGATATATATGTATCTCTGTATATATTTTATAGTTCATTCCATCGGGGAACCGTCTTTCCCTTTTATTGTTCTCCCACCGACACTTTCATTTTTCTCTCTACCTCCCTTGCCACATTTTTTTTCCCTGATGCTACCAGTGACATTCAAATATTCATGGATCTGGTTCATTTGAATATGAAGCATGGCAAACTAGATTTTTATTTTGCACACCCTACTCCTGTCTCTTGTCTCATACACGATTTTGAGTCCTCAACTCTTGGTTTTGCTTTCCTAAGAAACAGAATTATTTTATATATACATATATATATAAAATATGGTTTTGTGAGAGTGAATGTCTGCCCTCTCCAGCCCTCAACTTACATTTGCCATTTGTGCAATATGTACATAAGCAGTAGCACCTAAACTATTCTTTTTCTTTAGTGAATTTGTTAAAAGCTGCTATTAAAAAAAATTTTTTTGTCAAAAGTTGTAACTCTGTCTATAACTGATGCTACTATTCTAAAGTCTTCTGTTTCTCTGTTATACATGGAAATCCCTTAAAGCTTTTATAAAGGGTAAATGTTTTACATGATTGGGATCGTGTAGGGTTGAGGTCTCTGAAATTGGGTAGAGAGAAGGGGTTGTTGAGGTTTTTTTTAATTTGTTTTGCTAGTTTACTTGCTGCCTCTCATACCTTAATGTGATTTTCATATATATATTTTTATATATATGTGTTGTATATATAAACATATATGTATGTGTTTTGAAGTATAGCTTCCTTTTCTTTTATATTTATTAGAATAGTTCTTTAATAATTATAGACTCGTATTGGCAACATCTTTTATAGAAATATAATCATGTTTATTAATTAAGAACCGACAATTTGTTTTTGCTCTCTTTTAGTGCAATAAGCAGTTTTAAAAGAAAGCTGTGTCTGTTTTACATCTTTACCACAAATCGTGGGAGAAACAGGCACCTCCATAATTTTAAAAGGGCAAAGTAATATAGCCTTAATTTCAGAAGGAAAGTTTTATAATTTTCAAGTCTAAAGCATGTCTTATAAAAATCATTATGAAAATGAAGGAAATTAAATTTCCTACATGAGTCTTGACCTTGAATATTAGAAATAAAGTTGAAGAACTTTGATTTAATTAATGACAATGACTAGCTTAAGATATAGAAGACATTTAAATTTTTGAAAAGAGCTCATGGTTGTTGCAGAATCATACTGGTAAGCTGCCAGTTTTCATTTACTAAAACGAGTCAAGAAAATATAAAATGATATTTTTAAAACTTTCTTTGCTAATTCATCACTAGTGTAACTTTCCTTTTAAAATTAGGGAGATGGTGACAAAGGAAGTTAGGACTTTGATCATTTGAAATGAGTTAAATCACTGAAATGTAGAAAAACTTTTTTGCAGAACTTTTGTTTTATTAACTTCACTTTAGATATTAAAAAATACTATAAAGCTGTCAAAACCGAGTTTATCAGTAACCTTGGATTCAAGGGAGCTTTGCACTTTGTAACTCATGAAAATTGCGTTTAAATTTTTTTTTTGCACTGGTTCAGAGTGTAGATATTACAGATTGTTTCCAGTGGGCATTGTTGTTAACCTTTCAGAATTCCATCTGCACATGAAAACAAGTGGATTAGCTCTTTAGTTTCTCTCTTACCTATTATCCATGTAATGCCAATTTACTGTATTTTGAGCCTAAAATCTGAGCCCATGTCCTCCAACAGGTATGAAATCTTTTGTCCCCCTGCCAGAAAATTAAGAAAGTACTGTATTTTGTATGTTTATTATATTGAAGTTGCTGAGATGCAATTTACAACACTGTTTCAAAGCTCTTTACATAACGTAATATTTGTGTAGTATATACATTTTTCTCCCAACCGCCTCTCCTCCTCCAAAAAATGTCTATAAAGGTTGTATTTTTTTTTACATTGAAATTTCACTGAATATAATCCAGAACATAGACAAGAGAAGTAAATAGTATATCTTAGATGGTAAAAACCTGACGGCGTATGTTTGCTCAGTATATGAGTAAAACATCTTCCTTTATCAGTGGGAGTTTCACTGATTCATGTGGGAGACTTTAGGGCCTAGGGAAGAACTGTAGATAATTTTCCCCTGTTTACATGCTTTATCTAATTTCAGTCACCTAATCTCACATGTGCTAAAGTAAAGCCCACAATTTAAATCTATTTAGAAGGACTTTTACAGAGGAAAAAAAAAAATTTTTTAACATAAAGCTTTACCTTTGAAATGAGTTCTTTATAGGGTGCTCTTAGAGTTTCAACATTGCTAGTTTAAAGTTGGTTAACTTGAAAGAATATGTATAGTATATTTCTATTTTGCTTACTAACAAATTGGTGTATCAAACTTAAACTATGCTTAGAATTTATAAAAGACTAAATGGCGCATATTTTTTGAAATTTGTTTTAATTGTTGTACTTCTGGTGTAGAATCACTGATCTTTTTTATTTAAAAAAAGGAGAAAAAAAAGATTGTTTTGAGTTTAAATGGTCATGAAACTCAACAGTGACCTTTCTGTTCCTGCCCTTGCTCATAACTATACATACAGTGAATGCTAAATTTCTCTCTGCTGTTTTCTGTGATATATGAGTGACTTTAAAATGTCAGTCCCAGCAACTGGTATAATAGATTTTCATGTGAAGAATTGGGAGCTTAATGTATATTCTGGATGGCAAATATGTAAAGTGCTGATACATGTTTATATTACAGTATCAAGTTAATGGCACTGAGGACCATGCATTTATAATACTGTAGCTGCTATATTTATTTAATGATATAGAGTCTGACAGTTACTGCACTAAACAGTAAGGAGATGAGCAGGATTCAAGGCTGGTGTTAAACTTTTTTTTTTTTCCTAAATAAGATTTAAGAACATGAAATATCAAGATAACAAAGGGTGCTGCCAATTTAGGTTCAATTTAATGTCAGGATACTCTTTCTTTGTTTTAGAAATGTGGATTTTTATTTTAAGAGTTTTGAAAAAGGGTACCTCAGCCTCCTTAGTACTGGTTTTTGGCTTATTTTCACAGACATACAGATGCCCTTTATTTTTTTCTTAATATTTACCTATTAACACATTTCTCAGAAAAAGTATTTGTCTATGAAAATCTTCCTGGTTATAACCTATTAATTTATTTATCTTCCTTGAAGAGAGTCTAGGTGGGATTCTAGTAGGAGTATACTGAGTGTTTTAGAAGGCACTTGATAAAGATTCATCTCTTCCTTCTAGCATGGAGACTCCTCGCCTTCTAAACACCTATACTAGTTTTCCAAACTATAATAGGTTCTCTAATGACCCACCACTGCCTAAAGTTTACTTATATATTCTCTAATGGATTCTAGTATGACAGACCTCATGATAGGCTTAGTCATGACAGACTTAAGCTCTGTCTAGGAAAATAAAAGCTGAGTTGCCGTTCCTTAGAAATGATTGGCAGAGGATCTCAGTGTTTAAGGAAAAGAATGCCAGTAATAAATCTGAAGGATCTATTTTTGATGAATTATAGACTAGGAATTAGAGACTCTTATCCAAGAAATTCTGTGGGTATTTGATTCAGAGGCCAACATAAATTTACCATAGGAAGTGATTTTTGTGAAATTCATGAAGCTAGCTACTTGGATGCAGCTAGAATATTTTGTAGTTTTGCTATTAAAACTTGATAGTGATGTTTTTCCAAGAGGCTTAACTGACAGGTCTGTGTAAATTTTATTCAGTATCATTAAATCTGGTTTAAATAGTTATTTTAATTCATCCTCTTAGATGTTTTCCTGTTGAATACTTTTTAAAGACAAGTTGCTACTAACGGTAACTTGCTACTTAAATTATCTTTTATGAGTTATCAGTCAAGCTGTAAAAAGACACCATTGGACTGGTATCTTTATTTTGGCTTTTTTAATCCTTTTCATTCCTTTTGAGAATTCATGGATATCCTAAAGCTTCAATAATAATACTTGCGAGCCTTTATACCAAGTGAGACCTTTGTGAGTGGCAGAGANCAGTCAAGCTGTAAAAAGACACCATTGGACTGGTATCTTTATTTTGGCTTTTTTAATCCTTTTCATTCCTTTTGAGAATTCATGGATATCCTAAAGCTTCAATAATAATACTTGCGAGCCTTTATACCAAGTGAGACCTTTGTGAGTGGCAGTATAACCCTAACTCTAGAGTCCGTCTGTATTTTCCTTTTCTCCTCTCATTTGATCATATAAAGCACCTTGTAATTCTATAGGAGTCAAAAAGCAAAGAATAATGTGTAAAATCAGTACGTAGATGGGAAAGTGAGAATTTTCTCCAAAAAAAATCATTTTAAAAAATTCCTACTTATACTAAGAACATTTTTGATCAGTGGCAATACTAGAAATGATACTGTGATTTGTGAAACCTAAGCTGACTCACAAGAAGAAAAATTCAGTCTCTCTCTCTCTCTCTCTCTCTCTCTATATATATATATATATATACATATAGCCTCAAAGGGAAAAATATTTTTTACTTTTTCCTGCTTTTAAAAGTGGTACATTTCAGTTTATAATTTTCCATGTTGATCAAAATAATTTCTTTTACCTGAGATACAGTGGTCAGAGCTTGTGCTAATATTATCTACTACTAGTTGAATTTTATTTTTCTTTACCCATCAAAGATAGTGCTCTATATTTTTACATTGTTGTAAGAATATTTTGCTCTTGAAGTATGGAAACTAAAGATTTTAATTTGAATTAAAGATAGAAGGTTAATAAATTTCATATGGAGGGTTAAGATTTACCAATGAGAAGCCCTCTTGAAGTATCAGGTAGCCAACAGAATGACAAAATTAAGATGCTGTCGAATCATCCATCCAGCCATTGGTCTCCCTTCCTTTTTGAAATCAATATCTGAGGTAACCAAACTCTAATGTTGTATCTGTGTTAGGGTATCATTAAAGCAAAGATGTTCTTCAGGGTAGACGCTGAATTAAATTTTTAAATCATTTTTTAAAGCAAGGCGGTTCTTAGAAAGTGCCTTTTCAGAAGATGGTGCTGTAGACTTTTATTTTTCAAATAGCATGAGGCTAAAAATTTAAAAGATAAATTATTTTAGAACTCCAAGAGTATGACCGTTTCATATAAATAATGTTATTTGTTGTCCTGAATCTGGTCCAAGGGAACCAAATATAGCTTTTAGTCAGTAAAGTATCTAAGTAAATGCTTACCAAATGTATTTTGTAGGTTTAAAAACACAGTTTTTAACAGAATTAACCCTTTCAGTTCTCAGCTGTGTTGAAAGTAATCTATATGGCACATAAAACAGCGAGTTTGCTTAACTTTTTAGCAAGGGTACGAGTATGGTAGTAAACCCCCAAAGTCAATAATGGTAATTTGCCAGAAATTATGTGATAGGCTACTCTCTCCCCCCTCCAGCACATTGACCCTTTTGTAAGTATCTGTTGGTGGCCTTTTCTAATTACTCCTCGTTAAAGAAGACTGCATATAAAGATAGAGCCAACTCACCAAGGAAACAGGAAAAGGAAAATGACTATTTCTCTATCTTTAGGGAAATTTTTTCTCTTTCAGGCAGCAAGATATATTCTAAATGTCTCCCTCTTTTTTCTAGCATAGATGAAAAATGATGACAGTGCATCTGTACAATTGGTTAATTAGAAATAGAACATGTAAAAATTAGGCTTTGGAGAAAATAAGTAAAAGGAAGAATTATTCCTACTGGTTGGAAATTTAGTAATCTATCAGAAAGCAATTTTCCCTGAACTAGAAGTAGTAAACAGCAGTAAATGATCACCTAACCAGTTCTTGCTTGTGAACTTGGTGAGCACTCTTCCAGAAAAGAATAGACTTAAAAAACACAAAAGAACACCACACCTCGGTAACCTTGTATGCTGCATTATGTAATGATAGTGAAATCATATTGATTGTTTGGAGTGTACTATGTCTGTCTGCAAATATACATGCACAGTAAACTTTTTCATTTTTTATAATGTCATAATAGCAATTATGGGTTTATTTTTTTAATATTAATTTTTCTATTGTGATGTTTGTATTTATTGACAATTTGTGCGCAACTTTTATATTTTGCTTAGATATTGGTTTTAAGGTATTTTATTTTTATAGATATTTCTAGCTTTTCCTCTTTCTTTGTAATATCAGCTAAGATAAGATGGATTGTTAACATACCAACCAAACTAATAATTCCATAAACTCTAGAGTTTGGATTTTTACCAATAAACCATTAACACTATTTTCTAACTTAGAATATTTAATGTTGTTTATATAGTGGGCATTAAAAAAGACAGTCTTTAGACAGATTTCTAAATGTGGAGGGGAAGTGGAACTTTCCTATAAGTTAGATTTCCTTCCCTTAAGTATCTAACTAACAGACCGGATTGATTTCATCTGATCTGCAGATTGGTGCCAGCTTGTTACACTTCTTTTTCTAACTTCAGCTACAGTTGAAACTGCTTAAATGGTTACACCATTCAGCATTAGGATTATGATACCATTTTTATAGACCTGGAAAACAAATAGCAAATGATCCAGAAGTCAGTGATAATTGACTTTGAAATGGGGTGTCCCCTCCCCTGCCATAATTATAGTATATGGAAGGTTTGCTACCCTGATCTTTTTCCTACTGTGCTTTTAAAATTGTTTTAACCCTACCGTACTTTTAAAGTTGTTTCACAGAGTTTAAATAGCTAAACTTAAGATAAAGACTGATTAATACTGTATTTCAGCTAAACATTTAAGTAATAATTACGAATTTGAATTAATTGGAGGACAGTTAAAAGTATCATTAGACAATATTATATAATATTAATTTCAAGTGTAGTCACTTTAGTTTCCAGTGAATCAGTTCAGTTCAGTCGACTGCTCAGTCATGTCCAACTCTTGGTGACCCCATGAAGAGATCAAGATTCGGTTCATCGGGTCGCAAAGAGTTGGACACAACTGAGTGACTGAACTGAACTGAATTGATTCTGATTTTGGGAGTTTGTTGATACTAAAAATCTAAATATGTTTTGAGCAGTCAGATATACTTTTGTTGCAAGTATATGCTCTCCTCTTAAGGATATTTATTGTGGTCATACTTTTAATAGTTTTATTCATTATGCTTCAACATTGCCCTAGGTTGGCAGGCATATAATTCTTGTAGGCCAATATTTTAAGGCAGTTTTGAGTAGAAGTCCTCCTTTGTTTTCTTTTTTTCCTTCCAAAAGCTCTTAGGAACCTGACATATAGAGCTTATTTCGCTCTGTATGGTTGGCTCCATAAATCAGGGTGCCTAGCGTCAGTGCTGAATGACCATGCTGAAGTACTGGGTGACATGCTCAAGCTTAGAGTCGCCTCTTAGAGCTGTCATGAATAGTCTTACGTGAGTAGGAAACAAATAGGAATAGTGATCATTAGAACTTTGCTTTTTTGTGTGATATTTTATTTCTAAAAATTGATTATATGCCAATCTACAATGTTATATTTTAAGTTGAAAAGGCTGTGCCAGAGGCTAGAGAGGGAGACTCCTCTGGTATTTAGTGCCTAACACTTTGCAGCTTTATTTACTTCATGGCTTTAGTTGGAAGGACAAACAAAAATCGTTTAATTTGGCCCTTTATTTTTAGAACCAAAGAAGGGAGAACTTTTCTACAAAAAATGTTGCAGGTGTGATAGGAGATCTTTGTGAAGAAATGGACTAGTGGGTTTGTAAGAGTATGTAGTAAGGGGGGAAATGAGGAAAAAGAAAAGGTTTCTTTGCTGGAATCCTTCTGGACAGAAACCTTAAATTGTTTGATACTTACTTATTTCTCATAGTCACATTGTAAAAGAAGAACTCTTGTTATTTGAACCTAAGAAAGTGTCACTGTAAATTAAATGTATTTTATGTTATTTGTTGTCCCAGATCTAAAGGTACATATATCTTCATTAGAGACGTTGCTTCTGAATTGTAATTTTAAAATGAAGTATTTTTCTTAAACAGAGCCACGACATTGCTATCAACAAAGCTTCTCCAGCTTTTCCCTTTATATAGAAGATACAAAACAGAACCTTCCCAGACAAGGTAGTCTTTCCTGTAAAAATATATATATTTTTTTTGATAAAAGATTTGGGGAAAACGCTGGTAGGCTGTGATGAAGAGGGAATTTTGCCTAACATAGGCAGTCCAGCCAGGTTAATGGATACAGTTTGATCCCAGGGAGTTTAACAAGAGGAACCTTTGGTAGCAGGTAAGCATTTGGTTTTGGTAGCAACAGGCTTGGATCTCTGGTGGTGACTAACTGTGACTATCTCCCTGTTTCATAGAAAGGAAAGGGAAGATCTCACAGTGTTGATGCTGCTCCTGCGTGTGCTGTTTCTGTAATTCAGAAATCAGGTCTAGCAAGCACTAACCAAAATCTAATACTTTGTCCCCGTAAGATTCTTAAAAAGATTTCCAGGAGCTTTCTCATTTCTTAGCCCAGAGTACAACCATTCTCTTTAAAAAAGAAAGAATAAGGATTTAGAGTCAGTTTGTATAGAATTCTGCTTTGAGTAAGCTAGCTAAGTCACTTCAGTCGTGTCCGACTCTGTGTGACCACATAGACAGCAGCCCACCAGGCTCCCCCGTCCCTGGGATTCCCCAGGCAAGAACCCTGGAGTGTCTTTAAAATGCTTTGGAAAGAAAGATCACGTACCACAAGTTATGGCTTGATTGAGAGACTCTCTGAATACTGTTTTCATGTTTGGGCTGTAAAGCTTTTTCTTTGACATACCATTCTTTGATTTACTTGAGTGCCGTCATTCTGTTTGGGGATGTTGTCAGTGTTTTATGCCATTTATGAATCATGCACTTCTTCTCTCTCCTCCCCCTTACAGACACACACCAACACACACACTATTAAAAGGAGGAGGGATAAAAGAAAAAAGATAAGAATAATCATTAGAATGTAACTTTAGTTAATAATGATAGAGAGAAATCCTAACTTGGTTAAATGAGAATTAAGATTGAAAGTGTTGGTGCTGCAGCTATTCTCTGTCCATGAAGGTTTTTGCTACCTGTAGAGTGACAATGTGTACAGAATGTGTATCTGAAATAGGATGTTATAGGCAAAGTAATAGAGAAAATTATTCTTGAAAGTAACATTTCAGTTGTTTGCAACAGTGATGCCCATATTCTTAAGGAAAATTAATGTAGCTTCTGGTTTTAATGAGTCAGACTCTGATTTAAACATCAGAAGATTTGTAACTGATTCTGACATGTCACCTTAAATATATAAAAATTATATTAAATGAATACTTAAGACTATTATGTCCTCTTAATTTACATATTATTTCAGACCTTAGTTCTGTAGATGTATCTCTCACCTATATGCCTCTTAGTGTGTGCAAAGTTCCATATTAAAATTTTTTAAAATTCATTTTGTAGTCAAACCTGAACTATAAAGGAGAAAGCAAAATAACTGTCAAATACCAAGACTTTTAGAAGATCACAACTGGAAAAAGATGGTTGAGAGCTTGTTGCCTTTGAGGGTAGTGAAAGTGTTAGTCGCTCAGTCAGGTCCGACTCTTTGCACCCCCATGGACTGTAGCCCACCAGCCTCCTCTGTCCATGGAATTCTCCAGACGAGAATACTGGAGTTAAAGAACTCTAAAACTTGAGCTAAGACTTGGAGTTTAGCTCCACCACTAATTTGCTCTGTGTCCTTAAGGCGATTTCCTTAATCTCTTCATGCCTAGGTTCTTGTAAAATGGTATTGATAATACCTGCCCTCATCTCCCTCACAAAGTAGTTCTAGGATTAGGATGATGTTTGTGACAGTGCTTGAGTTCTCCAAAAGAAAAGTGATTCAGAGGTTCAAGATAAAATAATGTTGTTGTATGAAGTGTTCATTTCCAGTTTGCCCCTATGAAACTATCTTTAGTTACCACCCTGGATCATTTTATCAAACAAATGTAAGAGAAACTGAGGCTTTCTCACGGTATGGCGTTCGCCTGCAAACGTATCCTGTTCCATTTCTCCCCTGCTAGCTATCACACAGGTTGAATTTCTCCTTATAATCACTTTTGGAAAAAGTGCAACTCCAAAAACCAGACTTCTTTCAGTGGTGCTATGGCAGCTGTGATTGTATTTCGAGTTAGACCAATGTGATGAA
Source organism: Neotragus pygmaeus (assembly GCA_006410875.1). Classification (NCBI taxonomy): domain Eukaryota; kingdom Metazoa; phylum Chordata; class Mammalia; order Artiodactyla; family Bovidae; genus Neotragus; species Neotragus pygmaeus. The sequence goes on from SJYV01029742.1 coordinate 1,423,103, forward strand.
ACCGTCAGATAATCAAACCTTAACTAACTTTGCCTTTTGCCTTCAGGCGTTTTTGCTGTGGATTGGCATCAGAGGCTGTTGCACAACCAGATAGTTATCCATTTGTCATCCCTTTGTTTCCTGCAGATTTTTGTGTACCTCTTTTTGGAGTAGGGGTTAGGTTTTAAGAAGGAAAGTGTGCTTCTTTCACTTAACACTAAACGGAGTTGACCTTGCTTTCCAATCACCATGTACCTGTAAAAAATCATATTAAAAGGGTTTTTTTCTCCACTTAAATTCAGTTTGGAACATCTGCAGGTGATTTTAGGCAGCCTGTTGGTGTCTGACCCAGTTATCTTTATGGATTGTGGGCGGAACCTTACATTTTTACAGACTTACCCACTTTCCTGGGGGTAAGGGGCTCCTGTCTCTAGGAAAAAAACAAAGGGCACCTCACCACAGGTTGTATAAGCAATTCCTTTGCTTGTTTGTTTTGTTAAGAAATAAAGGATGCATTTGAGGTACACAGGGTATGAATGCATTCAATGTTTATTTTTTATTTCTATAGATGCTGATCTCCCCTTCTTGCAGGCAGTTTGAGCTTTTAGCTCATCACTTACATGGGTGATATCTGCCTTAGTTTTATAGGATAAAGTTGGGGAGATTCATGCTTGGAAAATGAACAAAAAAACCCACCTTGCTGGGTGAGATAGCTGAGAACATTGGATATTTCAGGAATACTTTTAAACAGTTTTTGCTATAATGTGTAGCTTTAATATCTGTCTTCAGTTACAGACCCATGAAAGTATTACTGTATCTTGTGAATAAAGATCATTCTTGTGGACTATATGGATGCATTCATAGACTGTGGGAAGCAGTGGTGTGTGTGTGTCCGTGTGTGTGTAAATATTCTATGTTTATAACACTGTGTATTACATAAGTTTATATAGAAAAAATGTGTTTCTTTAATGTTTTGGGGGACTAAAATTGTAATATAACCATTCCAGTGTAATCTGACCACTCACTCTAGAGAACATTTATACTACACACAGATACACACCCCTAAAGCGTGGCTAACTGCTCCCACTTTAGATAATTGCTGCTTTTTTAAAAACCCAAAATAATGGAGGAGGAAATAGCACTCTTTTTAAAGGGGCTTTTCTGAAAAGTAAAATGTAAATATAGGACATGTGGGGAGGGTGAGGCCTTCTGCAGATGTCCTGCAGATGGACAAATAGCCTTTTAAATTTTGGTTTTTAACCATCTTAACCGTGTGTGCCTATTTGTACTGCAGATGTGAAATATTTGGGGGGGTTAATATCAGTATGTTTTGAAACTGAATTATTACATAAAATCAGAGTAACCTCCTTCTCCATCCTCCTTTTCCACACTGACTATTCCTGCCAAATATTTCTACCGAAACCAAGTTTCAGCATGGTAAACGATGGACACTCACGCCTCCTCCTTCATCTTCCCTCTCCTGCCTTACACCCGGTCTGGCCTTAGATTTTTTGTTGGCTTTTCATAAGAACAATTTACTGTAGTTTAGAGACTGCAGAATTTCAAAATGTTTATCTATAAGCCTTCCTTTGTTAATGTTCGGTTACACAGTCATATTAGTTAAAAACAGTGGAGTCAGTGGAGTGAGTCTGAGTTCGTAATATGCTGTAAGATAAAATCTTGACCAATATTAAATTTGACGGCTGCATATTATTAAGAGGAAATTGGATTACATGGTGGGTGGGAGCTAATCTATGATATATATGTATTCACTGTATAATTAGAAACACCAAATGTTGAGTCCTATCACTGTGTACTTGGGGGCCAGGCTTTGGATATGGTTTTCATTTTAATTCCTTGAAGACTGTATGTCATTAAGACGAGCAGAAGGCAAATAAAGTTTTCAAACAAAAATGCTTTGGGGGGGTATTTAAATTATGTTCCCCCAAAAAATCTTTACGACAAAAAACCTAGGGTTGAGATTCTTCAAGCCGCTTTTTAAGCAGTTCAGTCACTTACAATATTTTATGTTAAAGAAATTGTCATAATTCTTTCTGAGCCAAACTGTCACTAAAGTGTCCTGTGACAGAACCACTCCTCTTTTTTCTGCCATTCTGTGTATTGGAAGAGTTCTATGTTGTATTTGTTTTTAATCTTTGATTTGAAAATAGTAATGGTTTTAGTGTTGCTTAGCATCAGTTTGAAGTGTAACTTTCACTAATAACTGCAATAAAAAGAAAAGCTTTGCTCCAAACTTTTGTTGGTGTGTGTCCATCATTACTGCACTTCAGACTTAAGTAAAGGGAGTTAGTGTGAAAGAGTAAGAAGTTAGGCTTTAAGAATCATAAAGTCCTGGATTCTAGACAAGTTCCTTGATGCTTCTAAATAATAGTAGGGCTGCTGGGCTATTCAATGAGTTAATAGTTGGAAAGTACTTAATAGTGCTGGGCATGCAGATAGAACCCAGGGGTTGCAGAGGTTCTCCCTGGGGACTTTCCCAGTGGCCCAGTGGCTAAGACTGCTTCCACTGCAAGGGGCACTCAGGTCTGACCACTGGTCTGGGACGTTATGCATGTCAAAAAAACCCAACTCTGAAGGGTCTGGAGCTCCATAGGGGGGAAATAGATGTAAAATACAATTAAAAAACTGTCTCCCCCATCTAAATAAGACATTGGGTCTCTTAGACTCTCCTTCCTTTATTTAAATAACAGACACTGGGTGGGGTGGAAAGAGGAGTAAGCAAGAAGTCAGGCTTGCAAACTGCCAAGCGGTGAAAGAACTTAATAGGTAGGAGAAACAGAAACAGACGTGAATTGGGAGAAATCTTCACAGGCCCAGAAGTATCGGATACACAGCCCAGGGACGGTATGCGAGACAATGCTGGACTGAAATTTTGAAAAAGCTCTCAACAGTCACGACCACACGACCTCAGCTATATTACTTCTCATTTCATAATTGAAGTTAATAGGCTAAACTCAGAGGTCTCAAGTTGGCCACCAGTTTCAGTCTGCAAATAATTTTTGTTCGGTGTTGAAAATATTTTCATTGGTTGCTAACATTTAAAAGTTGGCGATGGACAGAGAAGCCTGGTGTGCTGCAGTCCATGGGATTGCAACGAGTCGGACACAACTGAGCTCCTGAACTGAACTGACTGAACATTTAAAAAAATCAGAAGATCTCACATAAAAATCCCTTCAAATGTAAAGCGATTCATCAGTTTACTACTTTAGAGCCCTTTCACAGCTGCCACAAGGGGAAGCTCAGGAGTGGCTGTCCCCTTTGGATGGAGCTGACTCCACAGCCCCCATCCCTCTTTGCCCAGTCTGCAAATGTTTGACTCAAAGGAAACCTAGCAGGACCTGAGGCCTCCAACCAAGCAGGAATCCCTATAAGAATGAGCTCCTTACCTAGGAGGAACTCAACTACTTTGAAGGATTCCAACCTAAATATTAAAAACTTGTTCCTTCTTTATATGTTTACCCTATTTATGTTCTCCAGAACATCAGAGAATTCAGTCTGATGCCATCTTGCTATTATGTATCCTGCACCCCAGGCTCCCCCCAACCTCCATGTCCCCAGACTCTCTGCAACCCTAAGGGTACAGTTTGTGTTCTTGAAGGATCTTGTTACTGATGCTGAAGCAGCACTGGTTACCTTACCAAATGCTGATGGGGTGAGTTTCTTTAACTATGTGTGTCAGCTGTTAAGTTTGACAAATAGAAGAAAATCACTCTAATGTCAGTCTCGCCCCAAAACCACTGATATAAGTTCAGAAAACATCAATAACTATACCAAGATTCATACACTTAAGTGGGGGAAATATGTGTAAGAGTGATGCTAAGGCATGCTCTGATAAGTCAGGCTGTAGTGCCTGGAAAATCCCATGGATGGNGAGTCTGAGTTCGTAATATGCTGTAAGATAAAATCTTGACCAATATTAAATTTGACGGCTGCATATTATTAAGAGGAAATTGGATTACATGGTGGGTGGGAGCTAATCTATGATATATATGTATTCACTGTATAATTAGAAACACCAAATGTTGAGTCCTATCACTGTGTACTTGGGGGCCAGGCTTTGGATATGGTTTTCATTTTAATTCCTTGAAGACTGTATGTCATTAAGACGAGCAGAAGGCAAATAAAGTTTTCAAACAAAAATGCTTTGGGGGGGTATTTAAATTATGTTCCCCCAAAAAATCTTTACGACAAAAAACCTAGGGTTGAGATTCTTCAAGCCGCTTTTTAAGCAGTTCAGTCACTTACAATATTTTATGTTAAAGAAATTGTCATAATTCTTTCTGAGCCAAACTGTCACTAAAGTGTCCTGTGACAGAACCACTCCTCTTTTTTCTGCCATTCTGTGTATTGGAAGAGTTCTATGTTGTATTTGTTTTTAATCTTTGATTTGAAAATAGTAATGGTTTTAGTGTTGCTTAGCATCAGTTTGAAGTGTAACTTTCACTAATAACTGCAATAAAAAGAAAAGCTTTGCTCCAAACTTTTGTTGGTGTGTGTCCATCATTACTGCACTTCAGACTTAAGTAAAGGGAGTTAGTGTAAAAGAGTAAGAAGTTAGGCTTTAAGAATCATAAAGTCCTGGATTCTAGACAAGTTCCTTGATGCTTCTAAATAATAGTAGGGCTGCTGGGCTATTCAATGAGTTAATAGTTGGAAAGTACTTAATAGTGCTGGGCATGCAGATAGAACCCAGGGGTTGCAGAGGTTCTCCCTGGGGACTTTCCCAGTGGCCCAGTGGCTAAGACTGCTTCCACTGCAAGGGGCACTCAGGTCTGACCACTGGTCTGGGACGTTATGCATGTCAAAAAAACCCAACTCTGAAGGGTCTGGAGCTCCATAGGGGGGAAATAGATGTAAAATACAATTAAAAAACTGTCTCCCCCATCTAAATAAGACATTGGGTCTCTTAGACTCTCCTTCCTTTATTTAAATAACAGACACTGGGTGGGGTGGAAAGAGGAGTAAGCAAGAAGTCAGGCTTGCAAACTGCCAAGCGGTGAAAGAACTTAATAGGTAGGAGAAACAGAAACAGACGTGAATTGGGAGAAATCTTCACAGGCCCAGAAGTATCGGATACACAGCCCAGGGACGGTATGCGAGACAATGCTGGACTGAAATTTTGAAAAAGCTCTCAACAGTCACGACCACACGACCTCAGCTATATTACTTCTCATTTCATAATTGAAGTTAATAGGCTAAACTCAGAGGTCTCAAGTTGGCCACCAGTTTCAGTCTGCAAATAATTTTTGTTCGGTGTTGAAAATATTTTCATTGGTTGCTAACATTTAAAAGTTGGCGATGGACAGAGAAGCCTGGTGTGCTGCAGTCCATGGGATTGCAACGAGTCGGACACAACTGAGCTCCTGAACTGAACTGACTGAACATTTAAAAAAATCAGAAGATCTCACATAAAAATCCCTTCAAATGTAAAGCGATTCATCAGTTTACTACTTTAGAGCCCTTTCACAGCTGCCACAAAGGGAAGCTCAGGAGTGGCTGTCCCCTTTGGATGGAGCTGACTCCACAGCCCCCATCCCTCTTTGCCCAGTCTGCAAATGTTTGACTCAAAGGAAACCTAGCAGGACCTGAGGCCTCCAACCAAGCAGGAATCCCTATAAGAATGAGCTCCTTACCTAGGAGGAACTCAACTACTTTGAAGGATTCCAACCTAAATATTAAAAACTTGTTCCTTCTTTATATGTTTACCCTATTTATGTTCTCCAGAACATCAGAGAATTCAGTCTGATGCCATCTTGCTATTATGTATCCTGCACCCCAGGCTCCCCCCAACCTCCATGTCCCCAGACTCTCTGCAACCCTAAGGGTACAGTTTGTGTTCTTGAAGGATCTTGTTACTGATGCTGAAGCAGCACTGGTTACCTTACCAAATGCTGATGGGGTGAGTTTCTTTAACTATGTGTGTCAGCTGTTAAGTTTGACAAATAGAAGAAAATCACTCTAATGTCAGTCTCGCCCCAAAACCACTGATATAAGTTCAGAAAACATCAATAACTATACCAAGATTCATACACTTAAGTGGGGGAAATATGTGTAAGAGTGATGCTAAGGCATGCTCTGATAAGTCAGGCTGTAGTGCCTGGAAAATCCCATGGATGGAGGAGCCTGGTAGGCTGCAGTCCATGGGGTTGCTAAGAGTCGGACACGACTGAACAACTTCACTTTCACTTTTCACCTTCATGCACTGGAGAAGGAAATAACCCACTCCAGTATTCTTGCTTAGAGAATCCCAGGGATGGAGGAGCCTGGTGGGCTGCCGTCTATGGGGTCACACAGAGTCGGACACGACTGAAGCAGCTTAGCAGCAGCAGTTAACATAGTGAAAAAGTGAAAGTGTAGTCACTCAGTTGTGTCCAACTCTTTGAGATCTCATGGGCTGTAGCCCTCCAGGCTCCTCTGTCCATGGAATTCTCCAGGCCAGAATACTGAATTGGGTAGCCTTCCCCTTCTCCAGGGCATCTTCCTGACCCAGGGATTGAACCCGAGTCTCTTGCCTTGCAGGCAGATGCAGATTCTTTACCATCCGAGGCACCAGAGAAACCTGGTAGTGTACCAGAAAATCACGACGGTTATCTCAGCAGACAGTAATCAACCCACTGCTCTGACTGATTAATAAGACAGGCTGAACCGGACAGACCAAGTCACAATTCTATTACAGTCCAGCTGCTTGAAACTTTCTTCAGAGAAAAGGGTGCTCAGAGCACTACAGTAAGACCTACAGAAGTGAGGTGGTCATCTAAGGAAAATTCCAAGGTGGTTTTTCATTTTTGGAGGGGCTGTACATCTTGAACTCAAGTTCTCATAGTTTCCATGTTTCAGTCCTTTGATCATTTGACAAATTCTTTGGCTGCTGAGACTTGCATAGCTTGCAGCTGTTTTAAGGAAATTAATTAGTTTAATCTGTCAGTGCCAAGAGAGGATAGGATCATTTTTACAATGTTTGATAAAATGTTTCTACCATAAAGGACAGGAAGCTTTAGTTTTTATCTGTTGAAAAAAAGATGGCTCTTTTCCTACTTTGTCAATTTTGTTACTTCTATAATTTCTATGATCTATAAAGATCTTTGCAATGCCTTTATAGAGCAGCACTTTTCTCATCCTATTCTCCATTAAAATATTTTCCTTTAAGAATAATGCTTGGGTTCACTTATTTAAAAAGAAAAGCAGACATATTCATGGCTTATGAATTATGAAACTTTATATGATGTCTAATTCTCAGCTGAAACAAATTATTAATAGACTTTTTCGCTAACTGACCTCAGAAACAGCCCAGTTCAAGGATACTTGCAACTGCTAACCATACAGTATTACTCTTTACTGCGGCATAAAGTACTCTTTGCTGCTAGATGGAATTTGCACATTATGTTGCAAAAACCAAAACCAAAAACATCAGAATAGTGTCGATGCTTTACTAAAGAGGATCTCAGTCACAACTGCCATTCGGATGGTTTCCATTTGTAATTTCGTTTCGGCTGTGCTGGGTCTTTGTTGCTGCATAGACTTTTCTCTAGTTGCATTGCAAGAGCTTCTCACTGAGGAGGCTGCTCTTATTGTGGCGCACGGGCTCCAGGGTGTGTGGGCTTCAGTAGTTGTAGCACATAGGTTCAGTAGTATGGCTTCCTGGCTCTAGAATACAGGCTCAGTGGTCATGGCGCAGGTACTTAGTTGCTCTGTGGCATATGGGATCTTCCCAGACCAGGGATCAAACCCATGTCTCCTGCATTGGCAGGTGGATTCTTTACCACTGAGCCACCTGGGAAGCCTCACTTGCAATATTTTTATACAAATGTAAAATTAAGGTTGCTCAACCATTTTATTAGTTTAATTTTTCTATTTTGTTTTTGTCCCTCTTACAAAGATTTTAGGTTATAAAAATTTGCCATTTGTGGTATTCCCTTGAATAGTATTTTTTCTTTTTACTATATTGGAAGATGGGTTTTAAATCTTTAAAAGTATTACTAGTATCTATGTTAAAGACCCTTTAAAGGAGTGACAGAGCGACTCTCTGGTGGCTGAGTGTCCTCTGTGGTGCCTGAGGAGTACAGGCTCTGTTCCTCCAAACACCAGTGGTCAGACCCAGGCATATCTCAGTGTGTGATATACACAGTGTGGTGTGTGGGATACAGGCTGTTCACCCAACATACAGCCACCATTCTGGATTCAAGGTTGCAGCTCTCCACTAGGCTGGTGAGAGGGTTGTCAGTGTTTTGCCCCGAGGCCTACTTCCAGCAGCATGTTTGAATCCTTGCTCTGGGATGGACTGGCTGCAGCCCTCTCTCTTCAGAGTCACTGGCGCACTGGACAAGTTGTCACTATGTTCCAGCAGAGGCATCACAGAAAGCTGCCACAGCAGGCTTTTTGGCTCTCAACTTTTACATTTGCGGGGCTTCGTTATTTCAACCATCATGATGTGGGCATCTATAAAGTCACAGCTCTGCTATGGAACCCCTGACCTTTTAGACTTAATACCTCGAGAACTGATTGTACACCTAATTGCCTCTGCTCTGCCATGCTCTTCAACAACTCACAATAAGAAGGCAATAACAGATAAAAGTCCATTGGTGAGACAAATCTCTTAATCACTTGATTTTTTTTTTCAACCTGGTTATTTTGTAACTTTAAAAAATGTACTATTTATTTATTGGCAGCACTGGGTGTCTGTTGCTGTGATCAGGCTTTGTCTAGTTACATTGCGTGAGCTTCTGATTCCAGCAGCTTCCCTTGTGGAGTGTGGGCTCAGCAGTGGCACATGGGCTTACTCTGTGGCATGTGGGATCTACCCGGACCGGGAATTTAACCTGTGTCCCCTGCTTTGGCAGGCAGACTATTAACCACTGGACAAAAACCTGGTGATTTTTTTAAGTATCTCTTTTTGAAAAAAAAATGTATTTGGCCACATTGGGTCTTAGTTGCAGGACACAGGATCTTTGTTGCCTCATGCGGAATCTTTTGTTGTGGTGTGTGGACTCTCTAGTTAAGACACATGCGCTCAGCAATCATGGTGTGTGGGCTCAGTTGCCTGAGGCCTGTAGGGTCTTAGTTCCCCAATCAGGGATTGAACCCATATCCCCTGCATTGCGAGGCGAATTCTTTACCACTGAACCATCACAGAGGTCCCCCTGCTTGTTTTTAGAATATAATCTTTGAAGAAAGATTTGAGAGGAATTGTAACCAAGAAATTGTCGGACTGAGTTCTGCATGCTGGGAAGTTATTGGGGTATCTCTCAGCTTCTCTTAAGACTCACAGTATAACTAAAGGTTACATATGAGCCTTTGCCTTTTAATTTATCAAACTTTTAAAGGGAATTCAGCTTTATTACTCTCAGTAGCTGATCAGACTTCAGTACTTGTCCCAGGATGGTAGAGAAGGGAAAGATTGTTCATTCAAGAGTAAAGACTTTGCAAAAAGCTGGGCGGTGTTTAGTTTTTGCAAATTTCCCTGTTCAGCTGATACTAGTTACTGATAGTTACATGTCTGAGGGAAATATTAAAATTAGAAATGCTGATATTTCACATCACTGATTTCTAAATCCTAGGATGAAGAGCCTGGAGATTTTCTGAATACTCTGAATATACGGAAGTTTCATGTAGGGAAGAGGTCCCTTTAGATATGTTTCAAATTGTTACAGATGCTAAACTAAGACTTAATCCTCAAATATGTTTATTTGCCCTAAAATAATCTGTCCACAAATAAAATTATAAGTAATAAGTTGTTCCCTCACTGTGGGAACCTCTAATGTGAAGATGAATTCTACAATGATAAAGTCTTTTTTTTAATTGTTGTATAATAAAAATTTATTGTACGCCAAAAAAAGACCCTTTTGGTATTAACTTGAAAATCTGCAGAAATTTTCTCATGTAACACTAAATTGTTGTTGCTCGAAAAACATTTTCACAAAGATCTAACTTTTCTAAAATAGAAATTTCCAGAGGGATGACGAGAGTTTAATAGTAAAGTAAAACTTTGCTGTCATTTGCCAAGATTAATAAACTATTTAGGACTTAACTTTGATTATCTATATAAAATAGAAGAATGGTAAACAGTTAAACAGTGGGGGAGGGGGTCTCCAAATTTGTACTTCGTTTTTCCACTTAAGAGGATAAAAAGGCTGAAATAGAACCACTTTTAAGATGTTCCATTTTACATTTCTGCATATTGGAAATAACCTGATATTTTAGCATGCCTCCAAACAGAAAAGGATGAATAAAATCATCATTCATCCTCTGAATTGTCTTTATTTTCCCCTTGGATTTAAATTTAATCGAAAACAACCTCACAGCAAGACCAAAATAGGAACTACTATTTTGTTAGAAATTGTCCTCTTGAAAGAAAAATTTTTTAAATTTATCTGAAGTCTTTCCAGTTAAAAAGTAATTAATAATCATGGAGATATAATCCAGTGTTTAGTTAGTTTGTAATATCTACAACCATCAAGCAGCACAATAACGTATTTCAGCAGGAAAGACTTGGGAGATGGAGCACCAAGCATCCTCTATCTACCTCTGGACACTGGAAGTGCATTCTAAAGAAGGCTCAGGGAGCAGCATGCTTAGTAAGCTGTGCAAATACACGCCTCCAAGAAAGGCAATACAGGCATAACTTCAGTAACTAGATGCGGGGATGGACACCTTATCAAGACATCTTTCATATTGGAATAAGATCAGCTGACAAAGTATTAATTAAGGGACTTTCAAACATGGTCCTCTTTTAAGAAAAAGTATACACTCTGAGGGTCTTAGTCATTGGAATTCACTAAGTAAGGTAATATATGACATTTACTGGGAGGAGAAAATTGAGAAGAACAGAGAAGATACATACCATAACAGATTTTGAGGGAAAAAAAAAAAGCTTGTTATTACCAAAGCATCACTTGTCTCCTTTGGCTAAATCTCAATCACTTAAAGTACTTATGGGTTCATATTCTTCCGCTTCATGTTTTTGTCTCCACATTAAAAAAAAAAGTTTCTTGCTTCCTTGTTTAACATCTCTAGGATCCTTTTTAATGCATGAGAATTCCAAATGGATAGACATGATATTTAAGTCTGACGAGAGAAAGCAGCCAACNACTTATGGGTTCATATTCTTCCGCTTCATGTTTTTGTCTCCACATTAAAAAAAAAAGTTTCTTGCTTCCTTGTTTAACATCTCTAGGATCCTTTTTAATGCATGAGAATTCCAAATGGATAGACATGATATTTAAGTCTGACGAGAGAAAGCAGCCAACTGAAGAAGATGACAACTAGACACATACCAGTCACAGACATCATCTTCCTCCTTATAATGTTCATACGAGAGGTGGCAGCTGCGCTTAACAGCACCATTCCCAGGGTAATGCACATATAAAACAGAGAAATGATGTACATTTCTGCTACATACTGAAAGAAGTACGTGTCTTGAATATAATGCGTCTGTCCTGTGTAAGTTTTGCTTTCAGCAAATGGGGCTCCTCGTATATGAATCCACATTCGACCAGATGACATCAAGATTACAAAACACACAGCTAAAACCGCCCAAAAATTTTTGCTAAAAATAAATGTCCCCTTCCATTTCAACACATACACAAGTCCACCGATGAGAGTCAAAGATATCCCTAATTTGAAGGGATAGTGAAAATGTATCGGCTGTCTGGTTGTGAAATTGCCCATCCATCTCCCAGTTCTGTCGTCTGCCCACGTGAACATATGCTGCGCAGAGATATCCCTTACTTGGAAACTATAAATGTCATCTGCTGTGAATTTACTTTCAGCAGGAAGATGGAGGACAACTGGACCTCCCTTCACCTGGAGCCTTTTAAAGACCTCAGGGCTTTCATCAAAATCCAGCATAGCAAAAAATACCTTGTTGCTGAACGCACTGGAGAATTGCCAGGAACCTGCCAAGATCTGAAATTCTTCAACAGCGAGTTTGCACGGTGCACATGATCTAAACCTCTGGAGAGCAGTAAACAGAGCGATAACGGAGTAGTTTCTTGGCTTTTCTAGTACAAAACGGTTGAAGGCGGCAGTGTTCATTCTCATCACTCTCTCTCTCTTAGTCCAGTCCATTAGCTGTCTGACCTTTTCTTCTAACACCTTCTGTCCCTGGTCAGGATGTGCCGAAGCCTCAGGAGTCATGAACATCAAGGCCACCACAGTCAGAGATACGTGCCAAAGCCACCACCATTCTTCCATATTTGTTGACTTCTGGTTACGTTTCCAAATATCTATGCCAAAATCCGATCATTTTTTCTAACAGTTTGTCCAGGGGTTTACATTTTTCTGTCTTCGCTAATCCTAGTATAAAGAGCTGTATCACAAATTTCCATACATGTCTGGCTTATGAGCCACGTATTAGAGTTTAGAAAATAGTCTGTGGAAAAAAAATTTTGTGATTAAAGAAATCTTGGAAATGTTTCCAACCTGTCTCTCTGCAGAGTTCCAGACTCACTTTTCTGTCGGCTAGACTGAAGTACCGGATCCACGACAATCACCTCAAACTACTCAAAAACCAACCTCAGCATCCCCTTGCCTACCAAGCCCTGAGTTCTCTAACCTCTCTTCTCTCTGTGACGCTCTCCCCTCCAGCCCCCGCACTCACTGCTGTTTTAAAACTGAGGAGTCCTGTTGGACTCTTCTCTTATCCTCCATTTAAAAAAACCTGAACTTAGCCTCTGGAGCAGACGGCCTGAGTTTGGATCCAGGCTCTACCACTTAGTCATGTGACCCTGGGCACAGGATTCCTCACTTCTCTGAGCCTGTTTTCTCGCCGGTCAGACGGTGGTGGTCAGAGCACCCACCTCCTACGACCTTTCTGCGCAGCCCTCCGAAGAGCAGCTGGCCGGCAAGCTGAGGCTGGCGTCCCTGCCACCCTCCTGCCCAGCGCCACCACTAGAGGCAGTGTGGAGTCGTAACCGAGAGAAGACAGACCTAGGGACCAAACTTTCCATCCTCGCCAGGCTCTTTACTTGCTGGCGAAAATGGGGGTCATGCCTGCCTCACCTATTAGTTATGTACATTAACGATCAACATTTTCCAATGCCTAAAACAGTCCTGGCACGGTTGAATTTTTTTCCCCCTTCTCCTTTTTAAAGAAATGGTTGAATTGTGAGCATTACTACTTCCAAAACCTCAGTGACCTCTCCCAGGGACATGCTCTCTCCAAATACGATGATCATTCCTTTTATGACGTCAAGTAGATGATGAAATTGTTGGGAAAGATAGGATCAAAAGAACGTGTGTAAATTATGTTAAATATATACACATTCTGGAAGGATACCTACTGGGGAGTGAGCCTGAGGATGACTTTGGTACCCTTTTTTTTTCTTTTGCCATGTTGGTGGGTGATCTTTATCAAAATAGAAATGGTTAGCTTGTCAATGAAGTGAGTGTCGTATCCTGACGCCCTCCTCGCTGCACTTTCCACAGCACCAGCCCAGCCGCCGGCCCTTTCCTACCTGGAAGGCCTCTGGGCCCCAAAGCCGCCCCAGCGGTGGCCAAGCTAAACAGGCGGGCGGAGGTGAACGGCGCGCGGAGAGAGGGGTGCCTAGCAACCTGAGTGCCTAGCAACCGGGGTGCCTAGCAACCGGGGGCGCTTAACAGAGGAGCTGGCCAAGGGAGGCGGAAGCGCTAGCGCGAAAGGAGGTGAGAGGACAAGGGGACCGGGCCAGCGGGGGCGGGGTGCTCACACCTTGGGCCGAACTCCCTCCCGCTCCTTGCCTCGTGCCGGGGTAGTAATATAAACTAAAGATGACTATCCTGGGAGAGGACGGGAGGGGCTGGGCTGGGAACCAGACAAAGCCTGGCTCCTCCCAGTGGGGATCCCTCCCTGCCCCCCACTCCTCCTCCTCCTCCAGTAGAGGGCGGAGAGAGGGAACCTGACGGCCACTTGGGGAGGGGACCAGCGCCCCCACTCCCAATTTCCTAGAGCCAACTTATAGCCCCGGCGAGACTAGCCTGTCTTTTCCAGACGGAGAACAGGGCTCCTTCTCTTCCATCCCTCCGGATCTTGTCCCAAAGCTAGGGCAGGAAAAGAAAAGAAAATCCACAGGACCTGGTTGCTGCAAGTAGGGGTGGAAATTGGATTNCCAACTTATAGCCCCGGCGAGACTAGCCTGTCTTTTCCAGATGGAGAACAGGGCTCCTTCTCTTCCATCCCTCCGGATCTTGTCCCAAAGCTAGGGCAGGAAAAGAAAAGAAAATCCACAGGACCTGGTTGCTGCAAGTAGGGGTGGAAATTGGATTAAGGTCTATTTTTCCTGCTACCCAGGGCTTCCCTGGGCTTCCCAGGGTGGCTCAGACGGTAAAGAATCTGCCTGCAGTGCAGGAGACCAGGGTTCAGCGCCTGGGTGGGGAAGATCCCCTGTAGAGGGAATGGCTACCCACTCCAGTATTACTGTCTGGAGAATTCCATGGACAGAACATCCTGGCAGGCTACAGTCCATGGGGTCGCAAAGAGTCGGACATGACTGAGCGACTAACACTAGGGCTTCCCTGGTGGTTCAGCCGGAAAGAATCAGCCTTCCAGTGCAGGAGAGGCAAGTTCAATTCCTGGGTTGGGAGGACCCCCTGGAGAAGGAAATGGCAACCCGCTCCAGTATTCTTGCCTGGGAAACCCCATGGACAGAGGGCTACAGTCCTCGGGGTTGCAAAGAGTCGAACCAGACTTAGCGACTAAACAGCAACAATTCCTGCTAAACAACAATGATTCCTGCTACCCACCCACTCTGCCAGCCCTACTAAGCACTTGGTCTAACATACACACCCAGAGGGACACCATTATCCCCTTTCACCTGCTCCAGGATGAAGGTGTCTCAGTAAGGTAAGGGTGCCACAGCTTGTGTCTGTGGATGGATGGGTGGGAGGAGACTTAGTTAATGCCTCAAAGTTGAATGTAGAGAGAGCTGTTCCCAAGCAGGGTTCCGGAAGGAAGAGAACTGAAGCAAAATGGACAGGAGCACGTCCTTTAGAGGGGCTGCAGGCCGGGAGAGGCTCTCCTGCATGGTCTCCTGCCGCCTGTTTGCCCCCTCCTGCAGAGTTAGGTGTCCTGGAACAGGCCTGGGGGCCTGACCCTTCAGGACCTGCACCATGGCCACGCTGAGCGTCAAGCCCAGTCCACGCTTCCGGTTGCCAGACTGGCAGACCAACAGCTACCTGTTGTCCACCAACGCCGAGCGCCAGCGAGATGCCTCACATCAGATCCGCCAGGAGGCCCGGGTCCTCCGCAACGAGACCAACAACCAGGTTGGGGGTCTGGAGCCCAGCTGGGTGGCGGAGGGATAGCTCCCAGCCCTCCACAGCCTCTTTATCTGTGTCTGTCTCTTCCAGACCATTTGGGATGAACACGATAATAGGACACGGCTGGCAGAGAGGATCGATACTGTCAACCGATGGAAGGAGATGCTGGACAAGTGTCTGACGGATTTAGATGCTGAGATCGACGCCCTGGCACAGGCAGGGAGCCAGGGCAGGGTGCCAGGAGACCCTGCTTAAGGATGACCTCCTCTCCTTCCCCTCTTTCGGGTCTGGGTATTTGGTGGCTTGTCCATCTGAGTCACTCACTGTCCCCTCGGCTAAAGTGGTGATGAGAGCTGCTTCCCAGTAGGATGGCCCCACCAGCCCCCTGTGCCCTCTCTCTTCTAGATGAAAGAGTCAGCGGAGCAAAACCTGCAGGCCAAGAACCTGCCTCTGGATGTGGCAATTGAATGCCTGACCCTGCGGGAGAGTCGGCGTGACATTGACGTGGTGAAGGACCCCGTGGAGGAGGAGCTGCACAAAGAGGTGGAGGTCATTGAGGCCGCCAAGAAGGCCTTGCAACAGAAGATCAGCCAGGCCTTTGAGAAGCTCTTGTAAGAGAAAGACGGCATCCTCATGTTCCCCTGCCCTGGGAGGCTGCGTTTTCAGTGCAGAACCTGTGCATCCTGGGTAACTAGTCACTGCTTCTCAGGCTGCCTTCTGCCCCGCTGTGCCCCTGGCAGAAACCACTCACTCCCTGATCGTAGCACTTTTTGCACCTCCTGGACATGGTCTCAGGATACTTCTCGTGACACTGATCCCGGCAGCCATTATCTATTGATTGGAAACATGAGGGATGAGTCCATTTGCCATCACCCCTGACTTTCTGGGCACGTGAGCCATGTGGGTGTATGCCCTGTGGGTGTGCACAAGCATTTGGGTGCCCTAAGTTTGTCTGTAGGGGGCTCATCCAGCTGTGCCCATCTTTGTTCCAACTGCAGCGGCAGCTCCTCTGTCACCTCAGCTTTCCCACCCCTCCCTGTCCCTTCAGCACCAGGGTGGGGGAATGCGTTCCGGGGCTGCCTTGGAGGAATGGTTCGCTGATCCAGTCTCTCCCGCCCCCCAGCCTCCTGCAGGAAGCCCGACAGCAGCTCAGCTCTGACCATCGTGGCAAAATGGAGACGCTGGACATTGACAGANTTCCCACCCCTCCCTGTCCCTTCAGCACCAGGGTGGGGGAATGCGTTCCGGGGCTGCCTTGGAGGAATGGTTCGCTGATCCAGTCTCTCCCGCCCCCCAGCCTCCTGCAGGAAGCCCGACAGCAGCTCAGCTCTGACCATCGTGGCAAAATGGAGACGCTGGACATTGACAGAGGCTGCCTCTCTCTCAACCTCACGTCCCCGAACATCTCGCTGAAGATCAATCCCACACGCGTGCCCAGCGGGTAAGAAGGACGCTTCACTCCCTCTCCCTTCCTCCCCGCAGAGGCCATGCTCTTACTGTTTCCTGCCGCCTGCAGCTCCACCACACTCCAGCAGTGGGATGACTTCAGTCAGTTCAACAAGGACCGTGGAGAGGCTGAGATGAAGAGGGCCATCGAGCTGAGGGAGGCCATCGCCCTCACTATTGCCGAGGTAAATCCCCCCACCACCACCTCAATTCTCCAGAGCGAAGAGAATTGAGGTGAAGAGCTGGCTCCAGTGGGCACTCACAAGCCCTTGTCTTACGGTCCCTGTCTTATGGCATCCCTCCCCGCACCTGAGTGACACCCTCAGGTGGCCAGAGCTTATTCCCTCCCTTTGCCCTGCCTACTTCCTGTCCTCAGACCAACAACGAGCTGGAAGCCCAGAGGGTGGCCACGGAATTCGCCTTCAGGAAACGGCTGCGGGAGATGGAGAAACTGTACAGTGAGCTCAAGTGGCAAGAGAAGAACGTGAGCCTTCTCCACGTGGTCTCCTGGGGCGTGGACTTCCGGCTGTGAGATGAGCCCCGCCAGGAAGCCCTGGACTGGGTGAGCAGGTGGAGACTGGGTGCTCTGTCCCCGCAGACCTTGGAGGAGATTGCTGAGCTGCAGGAGGACATCCGGCACCTGGAGGAGGACCTGCGCAGAAAGTTACAGAACCTGAAGCTGTGCCACACACGGCTAGAGGCCAGGACCTACCGGCCCAACGTGGAACTCTGCAGGGACCAGGTGCGAGGGTACCCCAGCAGGGCACAGGCCCCCTGCTAAGGTTCCTCAGGATGACTCACTCTCTAACAGAGCAGGGGTGCTGGCGTAGGGCAACCACCCCCCAGGCCTGTGGGCAGAAGACTAGGATGGCTGACCTGGGACTCCCAACCTGCCCCTCTGCCTCCAGGCCCAGTACGGCCTCACCGACGAGGTTCACCAGTTAGAGGCAACCATTGCCGCCCTGAAGCAGAAGCTGGCGCAGGCACAGTAGGTCTAGGGAGTGGGCAAGAGGGGCGGGGAGATACCTCCCACCACTGGGGTCCCTGGCAGCCAGCGGGCTTCCCTGCTGGCTTCCTGGCTCAAGGCTGGTGAGCTGGGTCAGCCTTGAGTTCTCAGCCTCATGCTGGGGGCAGTGGGCTGGTAATGCCTGCTCCCCAGGGATGCACTGGATGCCCTGTACAAGCATCTGGCCCGGCTGCAGGCTGACATCGCCTGCAAGGCCAACTCCATGCTGTTGGACACCAAGTGCATGGACACCCGTCGGAAGCTGACCGTGCCCGCTGAGAAGTTCGTGCCCGAGGTGGACACCTTCACCCGCACCACAAACCGCACCCTGAGTCCACTCAAAACCTGCCAGCTGGAGCTGGCCTAGGCAGGGGCTGAGGGAGGGGAGGAAGGCTGGTTGAAAATGGAAGGGATGGGGGGAGCGGAGAGGACGAATCTAATAAAGGTCGGGTTCTCAGTCCAGAGGGCTCTCTGCTCCCCCTGCATGTAGCCAGCGGGGGAGGGGGCTCTTGACCCTCCTGTGCGTGGAGGTGCCAAGGTGGGAAACACCATCTCTAAAGCCAGCACCTTGGACTCCAGCGGTGTGCCCTCTAACCAGCTCTCCACACCTAAAGGAGGCCCAGAGCGGGCCAGAGTGATGGGGAGGGCTTGGAGGTGGGCACCCAGGCCTGAATAGGGGCCACCAGCGGACAGCTGGCCGACCATGCGGGGGAGGGGGCAGCGACCCAAAGGTCTGGCTCATTGCCCAGCTCTGCAGGACCCTTCGGTGGCCGCCCGGCCGGCTGTTGACACCCTTTACAGCTCCGGGGAAAAGTGACAGTGTCAGCTGCTCAGTTGTGTCCGACTCTGCAGCCACATGAATTGTAGTCCACCAGGCTCCTCTGTTAAGTTGTTCCCCATAAGCTCCGTCTCTGGAGAAGGGAATGGCAATCCACTCCAGTATTCTTGCCTAGAGAATCCCTTGGACAGAGGAGCCCGGTGGGCTACAGTTCGTGGGGTCGCAAAGAGTCGGACACGACTGAGTGACTCACACACACACACACACACACTCCTCTGTCCATGGAATTCTCCACACACACACACACACACACAGACACACTCCTCTGTCCATGGAATTCTACACACACACACACACACACACTCTCCTCTCTCCATGGAATTCTCCACACACACACACACACACAGACACACTCCTCTGTCCATGGAATTCTCCAGGCAAGGATACACACACACACACACTCTCCTCTGTCCATGGAATTCTCCAGGCAAGGATACTGGCGTGGGTTGCCATTTCCTTCTCCAGGGGATCTTCCCGCTCAGATGGTAAGGCATTCTTTACCATCTGAGGCACCAGGGAAGCCCTCACAAGTCGGGGAAACGCGGCCTCAGAGAGGCCGGGCCCAGTCTGACCAGGGCTTGGGGACCGCCCCCGGTCTCCCGCGGGGGGCCGCTGCGGCTCCGGGCCGCGGGGCGGCGCTGTGGCGCCGGGGACGCCGCGCGGTGGGGGCGCGCGCCCGCCACGCCGGAAGTGGCGGCGAGTCCGCGCGGATGGCGGCGGCGGTGGCGATGACGGCGGCGGGCTGCGGAGGGGCTGGGGCGGCACGCTCCCTCTCCCGCTTCCGAGGCTGCCTGGCCGGCGCGCTGCTCGGGGACTGCGTGGGCGCCGTCTACGAGGCGCGCGACACCGTCGACCTGACGTCAGTCCTGCGTCAGGTCCAGGATTTGGAGCCGGACCCGGGCTCGCCCGGGAGCGCGCGGACAGGTGGGCGGGGCCGGGCATTCGGGGCGCAGGGCGGGACGCGGGCAGGGAGGGGACCGCGGCCGCAGGGGCCCGGTCTGCACGACGCGGGGATACCTCGGCCTCAGCGTGCCTGGGATCCGAGCCCCGCGTTCACATATCTCGCCNATTCGGGGCGCAGGGCGGGACGCGGGCAGGGAGGGGACCGCGGCCGCAGGGGCCCGGTCTGCACGACGCGGGGATACCTCGGCCTCAGCGTGCCTGGGATCCGAGCCCCGCGTTCACATATCTCGCCCCGAACGTTCGCCGTCTCGGGGCACGCCACGCCTAGATTGCGCCTACTCCAGTACTTACACCTCTGCCAGTTTCAACCGTTTTACCCTAGTCTCAGAACATTGCGCCACCAGTCCATCTCCACGCACTCGAGTGCGCTTCTGAGAACAGATCTTACGGAGGCCTCCCCGCGCCCGAGTCTCTGCAGTAGTTGCCCGTTACCCTTGGGACAGAGCCACACTCCTTAAAGTACCTGCTTGGCCTGCCCTCGCCTGCGGTTCCAGCTCCGCCTTAGAGCACCCTTGGCTTTGCGTTCTGTGCTGCGCTGCTTGGTGCTCCGTGCCGCCTCTAGCTCCTTTGCATGTACTGCGGCCCCTTTGCCTGTAAAGCTCTGTTCCCTCAGCCTTTCCCTCCCCGGTGCGGTCAGCTCATCACTCAGAACTCAGTCCAGTGTCGCTTCTGAGGACGATTTCTCTGGGAGATCACGTAGAATAGTAAGAAAAAGGAGCCACACCCAGAAACCTGGAGAAAGAGAAGGAGCTACAGAAGGAAAAAGTTCATTGGAGGAGAAGCAGGGGAGGTGTGTAACAATAAAACTCAGGAATTTCAAGATGAAGACACTGGTTACTGATGTGAAGCCACAGAGAGGTTAAGTAGGGGGAAGTCTAGATTTAGGAAAGCATTGTCAGTAGAAGGTTGAACCCTGGAAGTTATATTTCAGTGGGTTCAGGAGGGAATGAAAAAGGAGTCCTCAAGACTCAGTTCCTCTCCTGATTCAGATCTGCGTTCTTTTCGGTGACCTTCAGCCTGGCAGACCATTCCCATGGGGTATCCCTCAGCAGCTCCTAGCTCAGCATCTCCAGCAGAGGAAGTTTCTCTTTACAGAAGCCCCAGCAGAAGTCTCTGATGGTCTCACGGCCTGGCTTAGGTCACCCATTCATCCCTGAGCCAGGGCACTGGATGTGCTTTTGGCTGGGCTGGAGGTGGCATTGGCTCCATCTCCGATCATCTGGGCTGGGAGTGGGAGAGATGTGGTTCCCTGGGGGGAAGCTGGGTGCCAGGGACCAGTTGAATGGAGACTGGGTTCTGCTGCATCACAGAGGGAGAAGCTGAGGAGACAAAGGAGAGGCGAGTTCCCCGGAACTAGACTGGGGCTAGACTGCAGGAGAGACTAGAGCGTGTGGCTGCGGGTAGGAGCCTGTAGGCCTCCCTTGCTGGCAAAGTAGAGAGTGGGGGCCTCCTGGGAGTGAAAGGGAAACAGAGGAAGGGGTTGGGGCTTGGGATACACAGAGCATGGTGGGGCTGGGGGCTGAAGGCAGATATCAGATGTGAGGACTAAGAAGGGGTTCATTAGGGAGTGTGCTTTGCTTTCTACAGCTGTGTCTTCTTCAAAGAAAAGCAAGTCCTTGTCCCTAACTGGCTTATAGCCTGAGAAGCTACCAAAACCAGTGATGTGTGTTACAAGTGCCAGGGCAGAAGACCTGGGCACCTAGAGGAAGGAGAGGACGTGGGTGGAGGGAGACGAGCAGCCCCAGCGGGGAAGGACGTGACCCAGGCTCCAGGATTGGCTCTGAGGAAGCGGAGGGGAACAGCGGGATATAAGATGGGTAAGGAAGGAAGGGCTTCAAATGGCCATGGCAGTGAATTTGGACCTCCTCCTGAAGGCGAGAGCCAGCCATCTGAGCAGGAGAGTGTGATGACGAAAGTGATGCTCTACTCTTAGGAAGAATTTTCTGGCAGCACATATAGGCCAGGTTGGAGGGTGGGGAAGACATGGGAGATCTGAAATCAGCAGGACTTGGGACCAACTCAGAATACGGAACTGTCGAAAACCCCATGGCTGAGAGCCCGGGAAACTGGATGAGAGTGAGAGGCTGACTTGAGGCCTTCTGGAAGTAGATAAAAAACCATGAGCAGGAGGCCGCAGCCGCCACCCTTAAGGCCTGCAGATCCATCTCTGCCCCCTGCCCTCCCTGCAGAAGCATTGTGCTACACAGACGACACAGCCATGGCCAGGGCGCTGGTGCAGTCCCTGCTGGCCAAGGAGGCCTTCGACGAGGTGGACATGGCTCACAGGTGAGGGCAGTGGTCCCAGGGGGAGGCCAGGCGGGTGGGCGGGGTTATCGCACCCCTTGACCAGCGCAGCGAGGTCCGTGCATGCCAGGACTCCCTCCCCCAGACCCCGCAGCAGGACACCGTCCCTTGGGCTGCTGCAGCTCCAAACTAGAAGTGACAGCTCCAGGATTCCTCTTCCCAAACCAGGCAGGTTTCTTCTCTCCCAGCCATGGCAGGCATCTCTTAAATTGTGATCCTGTGGCCTTCTTGCCCCTAGGTTTGCTCAGGAGTACAAGAAGGACCCTGACCGGGGTTACGGTGCTGGAGTGATCACTGTCTTCAGGAAGCTCCTAAGCCCCAAATGCCGGGATGTCTTTGAGCCTGCCCGCGCCCAGTTTAATGGCAAAGGTTCCTATGGCAACGGGGGTGCCATGCGGGTGGCCGGCATCTCCCTGGCCTATAGCAGCATCCAGGATGTGCAGAAGGTATAGTTGGGGAGGGCTGGCTTCTGGGCCCTCTGATTTCCCTCCTGAGTGCCTGGGTGCCGTGACCACAGGTATTCGCCTCCCTTGCTTTTGCCCTAGTTTGCCCGGCTCTCGGCCCAGCTGACACACGCCTCCTCCCTGGGTTACAATGGTGCCATCCTGCAGGCCCTGGCTGTGCACCTGGCCTTGCAGGGTGAGTCGTCCAGTGAGCACTTCCTCGAGCAGCTCCTGGGCCACATGGAAGAGCTGGAGAGTGATGCCCAGTCCGTGCTGGATGCCAGGGAGTGAGTAGGCGGGCTGGGGGTGCGTCTGTTGTGCACATGTATGCTGGTGGGGTGGCGGTGCCTCAAGCGGAAACCACCTTTTTTAAAATATATATTTATTAAATATGTATTACTACTTATTTTATACATATTTAATGAATACAAATATTTCTATTTCCATCCATGGGATTCTCTAGGCAAGAATACTGGAGTGGGTTGCCATTTCCTTCTCCAGGGGATCTTCCCAACCCAGAGATCGAACCCGGGTCTCCCACATTGCAGGCAGACGCTTTAACCTCTGAGCCACCAGGGAAGCCCACTTAATAATNAGGCAAGAATACTGGAGTGGGTTGCCATTTCCTTCTCCAGGGGATCTTCCCAACCCAGAGATCGAACCCGGGTCTCCCACATTGCAGGCAGACGCTTTAACCTCTGAGCCACCAGGGAAGCCCACTTAATAATATTAAGTATTATCAATTTGAATGTTAATAATATTATACGCACCAGGTGTTAGTGGCGGCATGAGGGATCTTCGATCTTCCTTGCGGCATGTGGGATCTTTAGTTGCAGCGTCTGAACTCTTAGTTAACGGCGTGTGGGATCTAGTTCCCTGACCAAGGATTGAACCCAGGCCCCCTGCATTGGGAGTGTGGAGTCTTAGCCGCTGGACTACCTGGGAAGTCTCTGAAACCTTCCTTCTTTAATTGCAGGTCCTAAGGAGGGGTGGGAAGAGCCCTGTGCCTAGGCTGTGCTTCAGGGCTCTCTGGGTCCCGGAGAACAAAGCAGCCAGCTCCCTCCCAGCCCTTCCCACTTCTTGCCCTNGGAGTCTTAGCCGCTGGACTACCTGGGAAGTCTCTGAAACCTTCCTTCTTTAATTGCAGGTCCTAAGGAGGGGTGGGAAGAGCCCTGTGCCTAGGCTGTGCTTCAGGGCTCTCTGGGTCCCGGAGAACAAAGCAGCCAGCTCCCTCCCAGCCCTTCCCACTTCTTGCCCTGGCACCTATGCCTGGGTTTCAGCCTGACCACTTCCCTGCCCCACCCTTCCCCACCCTGCTGGCTCCGATCTCCCTGCATTCTCGCCCCCATCCACAGGTTGGGCATGGAGGAGCGTCCGTACTCCAGCCGACTGAAGAAGATCGGGGAGCTTCTAGAGCAGGACTCTGTGACCAGAGAGGAGGTGGTGTCCGAGCTAGGTAGGTAGCCCCCTGCCCCCACCCGTCACCCTTCAGGGTTCGTCCTGGGCTTGTGCACGGGATGGAAGAGGTGCCTGCAGTCACTCCTGCCACCATCACACTTCTGCTGGGGCTGCCGTAACATGAGCGCCGTACTCCGGAGGCTCCTTGGCAGGCTGTGGGCACGCGCCTTCCTCTCTAGGGCAACAGTGCCCTCAACCTGCAACATCCAGAAGCGGCAGCTGGCCGTTAGTTGTTTTCACGGCTGATGGTGATAACTGCTGTTTATTCATACAGCGTTTTTACTGTGTTTTGGGCACTCTGCAGAGTGCTTTACTCTAGGATTTCATTTCACGCTCACACACCAGCCCTGCAAAAGTTCCTAACTTTATTTCCTCTCTGCACATGGAGCTAAAGCCAAGATACAGGAATCACACAGTCAATAGGTGATCTTAATCCCAGCCTAACTTGAAGCCTAGAGAGTTGACTTGTGACAAGTGGCAGGAAACCTGGGGACACCATGGGGCCCAGGAACAGGGGTCAAGTTCCCATATTGTGGCCTCCCCACAGGAAATGGCATTGCTGCTTTTGAATCTGTGCCCACCGCCATCTATTGCTTCCTGCGCTGCATGGAGCCCGACCCTGAGATCCCCTCTGCCTTCAACAGCCTCCAAAGGACTCTGGTCTATTCCATCTCGCTCGGTGGGGACACGGACACCATTGCCACCATGGCCGGGGCCATCGCTGGCGCCTACTATGGGATGGAACAGGTGCCAGAGAGCTGGCAGCAAAGCTGTGAAGGCTATGAGGAGACTGACGTCCTGGCCCAGAGCCTGCACCGGGTCTTCCAGAAGAGTCTGTGAGGGCCTCAGCTGCTAAGGCCCTGCCACATGCAGCAGGACCAGCTACAGCGTACATTGGAAACCCCGGGCATCCTCTGGTGCAGCTCCCTGCTTCTGTCTTCCTGCTGTGTGGGCAGAGTGCACCTTGGGGCCAGCATCTAGTCTGGGGAGGGATGGGAGCCTCTGGCGCTGGGTTCCTGACTTCTGCAGAGCTTCGGTGCTCCTGGCTCCTCCGTCAGACATGGGGGACCAGGGCAGCGTTTATTCTGGAGCAGTATTTGTGGCATTTTCCTTGATTATCTAGGATGTGGGATTTGGGGAGGTGGAAATGATCTGCGGCATCATTTCTCCTTGGTGGGATTTAGCCAGTTTGCCAGAAGCCTGTCTTTGAGCCCCGAGTGCTCAGTTGACGTGGCTCAGGAGGTGGGCACGTGGATCTAGCCAGTCGAGATGCACACCTGGCCCTGGGTCTTGTGAACCCCTTTCAGAGAAAATCACAAAGCAATAAACAGTTTTTGGTAAGTCCCACCACTGTTTCTTGTGTTTCTCCTCCACAATGGATGGATTCTTCCCCTTACCTTGACCTTCTGTGCCTAGCACCTCTCTATCTGAGCCTCACTTGTAGGAGCCAGGGATCCACCTGCTGGGTGGTGGAGGCAGATTCCTCCAGTTGTCCATCCAGGAAGAGAGCAGGCGTAGTTTGGTGCTTTTTCCTGTTGGAGATCCCTCAGAGTGGCCCAGGCAGTGGGCAGGAAGAAGTCAGATATTACTGCTCTTAGAGAACCTGATGACTTACTAGGTTGCCCCCAAGATAGGACCCAGGCCCCGCTGGGCCAGGAACCAGAACCCTGTGGAAGGATGTGAGGGGAGCTTTGGGTTACCAGATTGCTGACCTTTAGCGGGGGTGGGGCCTCCGTCAAGGGCCTTGGCCTGCCAGGAAGTTGTACACACCATCCATTTTGAAGAAAGGAAAATGAAAATGGAGAGGGCACCCCCCCCTTAAACTTGAGGGCTCTTCCAGCCTCGGTGGAGATCTCTGCCCAGCCTGCAGCTCACCGGAGGTTTTAGGATTGCTGGGCAGGTCTGCCTTCAGTTGGGACGGGGTTCCTCCGGGAATTTTCAGGGCCTGGACTGGCCTCAGGTCTTCCGTCCAGATCCCCAGCGTGTGGCAGGCTGTGGGGCAGGTGCTTTCTCCCAGCACTGCTCCCCAAGCCTTGCCTGCCGCTTTGGGCCTGGCACCAGCCCCGCCCACAGGAGCAGAGATCCCTGATTTCATTCATAATGTGTATCAGATGTTGAAACTTCACCCCCGGGATCCTGAGCCAGCTGTCATGCTCCACTACCCCTGAGAGCTTTAGGAATGTTCCAAGGAAGCTTGACCCATCTCCCCCAGCTCCAGCCACTGCCTTAGTTTGGTTTCTTAAAACGCCTCCTGGCGTTTACTTGGTGCAGAGCCCAGGCAGCTTTGGAGAACAGAGCATTTCTGACCCGGTGGTGATAGAACACCTGGCTGGGGGCTGGGGAAGAATGCATGCTCTTTGAGAAGGTGCATAACAAGAGTCCCAGAGAGCTCCCCTGGTGCTTTATGAAATCCAGAGGCTCAAGACACCTCTGCATCAAGGCCAGTTTCAGCACAGTGCTGTTTATACAACAGGCTTTATTGAGATTGTGTCAATACAGTCAATACCATTGTTTTTCTTTTCAAAAAGAAGCTCCATTTTCTTTGATTCCCAAGTGCATTTTTCCTGAATCTCCTGTGACACAGGCCACATAATAGGTATGTAGGGAACTAAGCTTCCTATACCAGGTTAGAAATGAAATTACTAATGGAGAACACTTAAACTTTAATCTTTAAAAAAAAAAATGAGGAATTACAATACAAAAATGCACAAGGTAATGTAGTTTTCATTGTTAAAACCCAACACAGTTTATCAAAGCTAGTCAGTTAAGTGGACACCTGGAACTAAAGTCCCAGAAACATTTTGGAAACCACCTACTTCTCCCCAAAGGCTTCAGGAATGACACTTAGCAGAAACTCAGTTCTGTGAAACAGCTCTTGTTCTGTTCTGTTTTTTGGCTCCCTGTACCCTCAGGGCCCTGGACGTCACTGGGAGCTGGCGCTTTTCCACCCATCAGAACTCTTCCTAACAGGTCAAATGGCAGTGGCTTTGACTCAGTAAGGATGCTGAGCAGGTGGCCCCATGAGGTATGATTTAAGACTTAGTTCCCATGGTGCTGATGGATAAAAAACCCACCAGGAACCCTAGCCCAGCCTGCTCTTGAAGTGCCACTTGGGCAGATTTGGGTTTTCTTTTCTCCTATTGAAAGTTAAAACGAGCAAAGGGTCTGCTTGATTTGGAGAACTTGTGGGTGGGGAGGAGGCCAGCCCAGGGGCCTGAGGGAGCCACAGCCTAACACGTCAGAAGTTGATCAACCTCCTTCCTCAACATGGGCAGGTGGGGTGAGGGCCAGATCTGCAGCACGTCCACGCTAGGTCCTCATCTCAGTGGTATCCACTCAGCTTGAACTAGGCGCCAAGGGGAGGGAAGGAGGTCTTGCCTTTTTCCTGCAGAGGGGAGCTCTGATTGGGGAAAATGGCAGTAACGTCCACCTCATCCCAAAGGGGCCTGTTGGAACCCTTTTTCCTCTGGGCCTCAGCCTCCTGGGCCCTAATCCTGCTTTGGACAGGAAACTGGAACCAGAGAGTGGAAGGAGAGGAAGACCCTGCAGGTTAACCCCTGAAGTCACGCACACCCACCATCTGGCTCTTCTTAAGAAGCGGGTGGCTGCCTTCATCCACGAGCTCGCATGCACCTTGCTCCATGGTGAACAGGAAGCTCTTGGCCATGGGGCTACTGGGGGTGGGGCCGGCAAGCACCCCTTACAGTTTTGTCTGAGTAAAGCGCTCCCTCAGCAGGTGAAAGGAGAGAGGAGGAATACTCAGACTCGCTGATTGCCAGCCCTGCCTCGTGCCACCTGTGGCAGTCCTTAGGGGCCTGGGCGGCTGCCTTCACGCTAAGCAAAGCCAAAGCTGGTGGGGGCAGCCTTGGGGATGGAGATGAATGTGAAAAGCGGCCATCCTGCACCAGGCCCATGCCCCCGCCCCTCACAAGCCACCGTTCTCCGTGGCTGCAGCCTGAGCAGTGAGTGGGGGTCGGCACTGCCCAGGAGCCAGCAGGGGCGGTCACGCACCCATACCCACCGGGGACAGGTCCGCAGCCACAGCCCTACCGCTAGGGTTGCAGGGTGTCCACACTGGCCACCGCCACGGTCCCCCTCCTCTCCCTTCCCCTGGAGAGAAACAAAAGCTCTCTGGGAGATCTATCACCTTAAGCTGGAGGTCCCAGGGCCGCTGGAAGAGCCCCATCCCTTGAGCAGGTGCCCTCTGAGGGCGAGCTGGCTGGGCAGGGCTTGGGAATATGTCTCCCCAGGGGAATGGGGGGCGGCGCTCAGCCCCCTCTCACTGCTGACTCATTGAGAAGCAGCCTCCTTCATCGCCCGGCAGAGCCTAGGACTTGCAAGGGGGCAGGGGTCTCCACCAGCCAGGCCGAGCATCCTGGAGCCCTGCCAGGGGGCCAGGCAGGGCAGGAATGGGGGCACAACCCCCACCACTGCACAGACACGTGGGGGAGAGGAACTCAGGCCAGCATCTTCCAGGAAGAAACCTCAGCCTGCGTGGAGAGAATCCAAGTCAGTCTCCCCAGGCCGAGGCCGCGGCCGCCTTGTGCCCGCCTCTGTTTCAGTCTTTGGTTTTTTCCTTTAAATGGAGGTTCTTGGTAAGTGAGGTCTCTCTACCGCTACAGAGGAGGAGGCCAGGCAGCACGGGTTATGTGGGACACAGCAAGAATCCCGAAAAGGAAGAGTGGATGTACTCGGTGGAGTAGAGGCCGTTGGCCTGGTCCGAGGGCATCTGCACCCAGACCTGGTCGTTGGGCCGCAGCTGCAGCACGGCCCCGCCCGACGCCTGGTCCAGGTAGCCCTTCTTGTACTCGTCGTAGGTGTACGTGGCCGGCACGTTGTTCTTGTAGAGGGCCACCCACACGTTGGTGCCCTTAACATGCACGTGGTAGGCGAAGTAGTAGACCCCGCCCACGGGGCAGGTGAAGATGCCCGTGGCCGGGTTGTAGCCACTGTGGCCGTTGTAGAGAGTCCGGTCAAACTTGACGGGCATGCCCGAGGCGGGGAAGGGCGAGGTGAGCACAGCGGTGAAGGCGGGCGTGGCATGGGCCGACAGCTCCCCCAGCCCCAACTGTGGCTTCACCCCCTTGCCCAGCACGGCTCCCTCCACGCCACCGTTGGGCAGCTGCAAGCCGGCGATGCCAGTCTCGTCGAAGGCCCCTGGGGCTCCGGGGGGGCCGGGGGGGCCAGGAGGCCCGGGAGGGCCTGTGAGTCCAGGGGAACCTGGCACCCCAGGAGGCCCTGTCGGCCCAGCCACGCCAGGTTCCCCCACTTTCCCCTCTCCAGGGGGCCCCGGCAGGCCTGGTTCGCCCTTCAGGCCTGGCAGACCCTGGGGCCCGATAGGGCCAGCTGGGCCCTGAAGTCCCGGGATTCCTGAAGGGCCCCTCAGGCCGGGCTGCCCAGGGAGCCCCAAGTCACCTTTCTGCCCCAGGGCTCCTGCCGCCCCTGGTCCTCCAGGGCGGCCCGTGAAACCTGGCTCGCCTTTGGGCCCAGTCGGTCCAGGAGGTCCATGAGCCCCTGGAAGCCCCCTCTCTCCTGGGAGCCCAGGTTTCCCAGCCAGGCCACTAGGCCCTTGATCACCCCGAATGCCAGGCACTCCTGGGGGTCCTATAGGCCCTGTCTCCCCCTTAGGCCCAGGGACCCCACGTCTGCCAGGGAGCCCTGCAGACCCCGGAAGTCCAGGGGGCCCCCCAGGGCCCTGTGGGCCCTGTTCCCCCGGCTCCCCATCCTCACCTGGCTCGCCCCTGTCCCCCAAGAGCCCTGGGACCCCAGCTGGGCCCCTGTCCCCCTTGGGACCTGGCAGGCCTGGCATCCCATAACCAGTAGGGCCTATCAGGCCAGGGGGGCCCCGGGGCCCTGGTTCGCCTTTGGCTCCCGGTGGGCCCTGTGGCCCTGGCAACCCTGCTGACCCCGGTGCCCCCACCCCATCCACCCCAGGGGGCCCCTTTGGGCCCAGAGCCCCAGGCTCCCCCCTAGGTCCTGGCACCCCGGGAGGCCCAGTGTCACCCTTATCTCCAGGGGCCCCAGGAAGCCCATCCAAACCTGGTTTGCCTAAACCAGCGGGACCCGGGAGACCCGGGGGCCCCGGGACACCCCCCTGCCCTGGGGCTCCAGGTAGCCCTGGCTGGCCCACCCCGTTTTCACCCTTGAGGCCTCGATCACCTGGGGGCCCAGGCTCTCCCTGGGGTCCTGGCTCCCCCCCAAACCCTGGGGGCCCCGGCACCCCCTGGGGGCCTGGTTTTCCAGGGACAGCAATGCCTGAGGGCCCAGGGAGGCCAGGGGGCCCTGGGGGCCCCCGGAGGCCCTGGTCCCCTCGAATCCCTGGCTCCCCCCGAAGCCCCGGCTGCCCTGGTGGTCCAGCCTTGCCTGGGAGCCCTGGGGGACCAGCCTTGCCCATCCGGGAGAAGCCAGGGGGGCCGGCGGGGCCAGGCTGCCCATGGAGCCCAGGTTTTCCGGTGCCTGGTTTTCCTGGGAAGCCAGGAGGGCCAGGGGGACCCCGTGGCCCAGGCTTTCCAGGGGGTCCGGGCTCTCCTTTCAGGTCCATCGGCAACAGTGGTAGAGGCATTTCTGAGAGAGGAAAAGAGAAGAGGCAGAATATTCAGGGCTGATTTTCTTTAGGATGGACTGATTTGANTGGCATGGTGCCACATGGCTGCCCAGGTGGGAGGGACTGCCCCCCCATGCCCGCCACCAGCAGAGCCGAGGGTGCCTGGGCGCCCCTGCCTCCTGTTCACTGTCCCTCTCTCGCCGCCCCCCACCCCCGCCTGGCCAGCCGCAGGCTCCCCAGGCTCCGCACGTGTTCTTTCCCTCGGTTCCCTCTAGTGCGTCCCCACCTCCCGCTCCTCCCCATTCTCAGACGTCCGGGAAGCTACTGGGTGCCTCCGCTGGGCTCCACTGACCCCCGTGGGGCCCCTCACAGCTTCGTCTCCCTCTGGCTTTTCTGTTCTCTCCCCGCTCCTCCCCTCCCCTCCATGCCCAGCACAGGACTTGGCTGGCACAGAGATAAATGTATGATGAACTCAATTTGCTGTCAGATTTAAAGATCACACGAATAACTCACTCAGACCTTGCACAGACAAGTGTCACACGGCCCTGGAAGCCCCCTCTTCAGCCCCTCAGAGGGGCTTATTTGTCAGCTAGAAAGGGAACAGGTGGGACATTCACGTGGCCTCGATCACGAAACTTCAGCTGAGAGCTGCCCGCTTGGGGAATAGGGGCACACAGGGAGGAAGAGCCGATCCACTTGCTTGCTTGCTGCTGGTCTCCCTTCATGGAACTGGTTGGCGAGAGCCCTGAGGCTCAAGCCTGGCTCTGCTGCGTGGCCTTGGGCAGACCGTCACCCTCTCTGGTAACCTTTCAGGAAGGAAGGCAGGAGCCGAGGCAACCGGGAAGGGGCGGGGCTGACAGGGGCAGGAGGTGGATGCAGAAGAAGACGCTGATTCAGGGATGGAGCGGTGGCGGCAGCAGGGTAGACGCGGTGTTTGGACAGCTGCAAGTCCTTAACGGGGATTTCCCCCCTTTTCAACAAATCCCCGTAAAACAGCATTTTGTCCAAGTCAGCGTTTTGTGGCAGCCTGGGCCTCCTCCGGGGGCGGCAGAGAAGGTTGGCTGGGAGCGGGTAGCGTTCCAGGGTCCTTCAGACCAATGAGAGGGGGAAAGGGAAGGGACCCCAGCAGGAAGAAGAAGCGGCATGAATACAACAGACCCCTCTCTCCCTGGACAGGGCTTCAGGAGCAGAGGGGCCTCAGCATTAAGTGACCCCTCCCACCAGTCCTCTCTCCAAAGGTCCCGTCC
>SJYV01029742.1:1457614-1621427 GCA_006410875.1 Neotragus pygmaeus
TCAGGAACCCTTTCCCATCCCCCTTTCCTGAGTCTCAGATGAAAAGGGTCTAGTCTCCCACTCAAGGTCCCCCAGCCCCTCTACACCTCTTCCTCGGGGCTGGGTCGGGGGGCTCACTGTCTGTGGCTGCCTCCCCCAGTCCCAGCCACTGCATCCCAGTCCATAGAGGCCTCACCCCCGCCCCTGGCCAGGCTCATCTTTCTCCAGCCCTTCTCAGCCAAGCTTCTTGAAAAAACTCTCTCTACCCCTCACCCTCTCACCTCGCGTGTTTCCTTCTCACCAGCACTGCCTCCCGCCTTGTGACCCTGCTTTCCTCCTTCCTGGAAAGGCTCCTCCTCAGATTCTTCTCTGCTCCTTCCCTCTGCCCACTTTGCAGACGCCGGCTTGCCCCAAGGAGCTGGCTCAGACCTCTTCTCTTCTCTCTGGATGTTTCTTCTGCAGTTTCCAGCTCTCCCCAGCTCTCACGGTTCCAATCCCAGCACCAGGGACTCCCATGTCTGTTTCCAGCTACCACTCCCCTGAGCCCCAGACTCTTANGGCTTGCCCCAAGGAGCTGGCTCAGACCTCTTCTCTTCTCTCTGGATGTTTCTTCTGCAGTTTCCAGCTCTCCCCAGCTCTCACGGTTCCAATCCCAGCACCAGGGACTCCCATGTCTGTTTCCAGCTACCACTCCCCTGAGCCCCAGACTCTTGAGTTCGACTATGAGCCAAGCATTTTCTCCTGGCTGTTCCTCAGACACCTCCACCCAAACTGCTGTCATTATCTTCTCCCCTATTACATGCTTCTCCCCAACTCCCTGGCCAGAAATCAGGACATCACTCCTGACACTTCTGACCCACCCTTCCTTACGTGGAATCTCTCTAGCCTATACACTGCTTTAGCACAAGTAGGAAAGGCTACCCCTCCATCCAGCCAACTCGGGCTTTCCTCATTGACTTTCCCCAGCATCCTTGAACAGTAACCGACCCGCACAACTATACATGACAGCCCTGTTCCTTTGCCCTCAAACCCCCAATCCAATCTTGCAGACTCTGTCTCCTCTGTCACTTCTCTTCCTTCCCCTCCTTCCTTGTTCTCTCTGTCCTAATACAGACCTTGTACTCTCCCAACGCACAGCCCAGAGCCTGGCACACTCCAGCCATTCAGTAAAGGTTTGTTAAATTACCAGATCCTCACCTGGATTATCATAACTGCTCTCTCCCATCCCTCAACCTCAGCTTCTCTGTCTTCCTCAGAACATCCTACAGATATTCCAACAGTGCTTCTCAAACTTTAGTGTGCATCACATGATTTTAAAAACACAGGCTCCTAGCCCATACCCTCAGGGATCCTGATTCAGTAAGTGTGGAGCAGGGCCCAGCATCTGCAGCTCTAACAACCTCCCAGGTGATGCTTATGCTGCCTATATGTGAACCACACTTTGGCACAGCTCTGCCATGGCCCTCCCCACTCTGGATTCTCCAATGACTCCCTAGTACCAACATGATAAATCCCATGTTATTCTGCAGTTCATGTGGCTTATTGGAGAAGGTATATCATCCCTCTGCATCCACGGGTGATTGGTTCCAAGACCCCCCGTGGATACCAAAATCTATGAATGCTCGAGTCTTTTATATAAAATGGTGTGGTATCTGCATATAACCAATGCACATCCTCACATATACTTTAAACTATTTATAATACCGAATACAATGTAAATACTATGTAAGTAGTTGCTGGGACACAAGGTAAACTTAAATTTTGCTTTTTGGAAATTTGGGGAATTGGTTTTCAAGTATTTTTGATTCACAGTTGGCCAAATTTGAGGATGGACGTGGAATGTGTGGATATAGAGGGCTGACTGTACTTTAGACTCAGTGGTAATGCGGATAAAGAAAGCAGAGAGGATGGCAAGGTTATAGTGAGGCTGGCAAACCCCTGAGACCGCAGCTGGTGGGGAGACACACTCCAGGTCTAAGAGTTATGTATGTAAGGAGGAGGTTGGGAACGAGCTTGTTGTGGGAACCATGTGGGTGATTGACATGCCCACCTGTGACCCTTCCACCACGTCTGTGTCTCTGAATCCAGATCCTCACCTGCCTGTGTATCTGAGGCATCTCCTAGTAGGTCTCTCTCCTGTCTCTGTTTCACCATCCCATTTGCCCACCCCGTTTGTCTTCCTCTGCTCTCTCATGCCTTATACCTATATCCTGTTAGAGTTCCAGGCTCTGAAATCTCTAGGTGCTGGTCACTTGATGGGAGCCTCCAGAAGGCCAGCATTTGTGGCCTTAACGCTAACATCAGGTCTGGGGCTGACATCCCTAAATGATTCCTGAGCAGCCCCACAAGGTCTGGATGGAGACTTGTGGGGTCCAGTTCCCATGACCTCACTGTCCTGCAGGTCACTGAGACTCTGAACCTCTCAAATTTAAATGTGCAAGTGTGAGGACTGTTTCGAAACTAAAGAGCTATCTGGAATCTTGAGAGTTGGGGGATGGAGGGAGGAGCTAGGCTAGGACAGGGCTGCCTGGAGAATACCTTATCATCCAGACTGATGGCAGGACAGGAGTGTCGCCTCTGCCCACCTTGTCTTTACAACAAAGTTTCAGTTCCACCAAGAGTCCCAACACCCCTCACCCCTGCAGGTGAGGACCTTAGACCACAGGGGACCTCAACTTGCAAAGCAGAATTGGAAGGAAGTTTTAAGGACAGATCAGAGTTTAACATGCCCATAAAGGCAAGAGATGGTGGAATACTCTAAACTGAGTGAGTAAAGAAGACTGAGGGGCTTCTAGGATGGGTTATATCTAAGAGGCAGAGAACCTGTGGGACTGAAACTTGAGAGGGAGCGATATAGCCTGGAGATAAAAATAGGGCATCATTGGTGGTGTTGCTGCAGCCTGGATGAGGGCCATGGGCTCACCCTTAGGGAAATCACCTGTGTTTAGGGGTGAGAGGAGCACCAGCATCCTGAATCCAGACACCCCACACTTCTCGATGTTTCCCTGCACCCACTGCCCACCTCTGCTTGCACAATCCTGTTTGCCTGAATTGCCCCTTTCTTTCTCCTCCAGGTGGTGGTGGTTTTGGTCCCTAAGTCATGTCCGACTCTTGCAACCCCATGGACTGTAGCCCACCAGGCTCTTCTGTCCATGGGATTTCCCAAGCAAGAATACTGGAGTAGGTTACCATTTCCTTTCTCCAGGCAAACATGTCATTCCTCATTTAAGACCCAGTTAAATGCCTCCTCCTCCAAGCAGCCTTCCCTGCCTCCCTCAGGCAGAACAGCTCCTCCTCCAGGGCCTGTATTCTCCAATACCCATCTCATCCTTAGCTGGGGCTCAGCATATAGTAGGTGCTCAGTACAGTCTGCAGCCTGGGTGCTCTAACTTCTGGCCTCTGACAACCCCACCTCCAACCTCCTGCCAGCATGCAAGATGGCTTCTCATTGGGTCCCTTTTCCTTGGTCGCTCTTCCAGAGTCCTTCTCAGCTCTGGGCTGGAGGGGGCTTGGGCTGACCTCCCTTCCTGAAGGCAACTAGGCACACTTCCCAGGCCACCAATCTCTGCTCATCTCTGAGGCTAGCCAGCCCACTATTACCCTGGGGAGGAGCATCTTGGGGGGCAACAGAGTGTCCAGGGAGGTAGGAACAGCCAGGTGGGGGCAGATGAACCAGAAGAAGCTGGGCAGCAGACAGGAGCCAGGGCAGCCGTGTATCTTCAGGCAGGTGGCCAGGGGACCGGCCCTTCCTCGCCAGGGGCTCAGGCCTCAGCTGGTGCCATTGCTCACTTCCCAGAAGAGGACTGGAGCTTTTGAGCAAGACCGGACATTGGAGGGCCACCAGACCCAGGCACCCCCAGAGGTCTGGATTAAGGCAACATCTCAAGACTAGTACCAGCAGGACCTCCTATAGGACTGAGAGACAGAGAGAGGAAATACAGTCCAGAGGCCCTGTGNNNCAAGACCGGACATTGGAGGGCCACCAGACCCAGGCACCCCCAGGCCCTCGGCTGGGCCCCGCCTTCTCCGCCGCCAGTCCCCCGCCCCCACCCCGCCGCCTTCTGGTTCACATTTGCAGCCTTTTCCGGAGCGCCACCCCGCCGCCCGCTGCCTCTGCACGCCTGCCAAGATTCCTGGGCCTTCGCGGCTTCCCTGCGCAGTGGCGGCAGCTTCAGCATCGGCAGGAGAGGCTGGATTGGGCAGGGAGGGAGCCCGGCGGGAGCCTGGCCAGGCCACTGCACCCAGGCAGGCCAAGCAAACACGGCCCTGCCAAGGAGCTGGGGCGAAATAGTTCACAAATGAGAAAAAGCTGCTTCCGAGTTGGGCCGGAGGGAGCTGAGGTCACCTGCAAGAGGGGCTGCCCGCTAGGACACCCTGAGTTGGGGAGGGGCTTCCGCGGCAGCTAAGTAGGGGAAGCAAGGGCAGAAGGCAGTAAGCACAGGCCCCATGCAGCCTGGGATACTGGAGAACCCCTGCCCCCAAATCTAGCTTACCTTTCAGGTCGGAGGGGCCTCTGAAGGTCCCAGCAGAGACAAGGCCTGAGAATTGAAAGAGGGAAACTGAGGAAGATACCAGGAGCTGGGGAAGCCTCCTGCCCTGACTCACAGCCACCCCAGGGCCTGCCATGGGCTTTTTACCAGGAGCCCCTGCTGAACACTGACTCCAACCTCAGTCTCTGCTCAGGGAGCCAAGATGTATGCCCCCCCACCACTGACTTCATTCATTCCATGCACACTCAGCAATGCCCACAGAGGACCGAGCTGCTGGGATTCTTCCCGTCCTAGGGCCTAGGCTGAGGAAGCCCATTCTGTGTGCCAGGGTCCAGTCTGAAGAAGTCCCTACACCCTGCCAGACCCTGGGCTGGGGTGGTCGCTACTATAGGGTTCTACCTGGGGAAGCTCCTACTGGGTATGAGCTAGGCTCAGCGCCCTGCCCTGCCCTGAACTAGCCGGAGGCATCAGACAAGTGGCCATCACACAGTTGACCAAGGTCTCTAGGCCATAGGAGCACACAGCGGGGAATACTGCCCTCCCTTGAGTTTCCCTAGAAGACTTCATGTAGGAAGGGGCTGGATCCTGAAGGGTGAGTAGGAGTCTGACAGGCAGGCAAAGTAAGAAAAGGGATCTCAGGCAGTAGGAAGCTGCTGGGCAGACACAGGGAAGGTCCAGAGTGCCGTGAGGTTGAGAGGATGAGCGGGAGCTGAGAGGGCTGGGCCGATTTAGTGGAGAGCCTTAAATGCTATGCTTGTGTTTCTCTGTGAGGCAATGGGGAGCCATGGATGGTTGTTGAGCAGGGAATATGATGTGGTTACAGCCCTCGATAGCCACTGCTGGCTCAATCAACCATGATACCTGACTGTTGTAAGCCCTAGCCCAGGTCACACAGCAGGGCTGGGGCCGTATTCCAAGCCCAGACATGAATCCCGGGTGGATAGGGAGGGGATGCCTAGCCAGCCCACCTGGCAGGGAGGCCTGCTGGCTGCGTCACTCTCTCCCCCAGCTGCTTGCTCGCCTCTGCTCGCTCCCATGGAAACTCTGACACCCCAGCCCTCTCCGTGCACAAGCAGCCAGCTGCCAAAGCCAGCGGCTCCTAAGCCCTCTCTCCAGCTCAGCTGAGCCCTGCCCCCATCCAAGCCACTCTGACACCATGACCCCAGAAGTGGGTCATGAGGCTGCTCTCTCTGAGGGCCCAGCCTAGCTGACGGAGCATGGGTGGGAGGTTCACACTGCCCAACTTGACCCTGGCTTCTCTGGCCCCAGTCCCCACCCTCACCATGAGGCTCAGGAAGAGGAAGTGACATATTGGATCTGGGCTTTTGAAAGATGAACACAGATTTAACTGGGTGGTGGTGGGGAGAGGTAATCAGTCCAGGCTAAAGCAGCAGCATGTGTGCGGGAGGCATGAATGTTGTGAACATAATTAAAATAAATAAGCGAACTAACTAAACATAGCTGACACTTATGCACCTACTATGGGCCAGGCTCTCTTCTGGCTCTTCTCATGAACTGTCTCATTTAGTCCTCAGACCAACCCAATGAAGTATATGTTCTTTGTCTTTTTACAGAGTGGAAAACCAAGGGACAGAGAGGTTAACTGGTCAAAGGTCACACAGCTCATGATGGGTAAAGCCTAGGCTGTTGGTGCCAAAGCCTGGGCTCCTAACCTCTAAATACAGATGGTTTGAGATGAGAAGAACTGGCTGAGGTCAGCCTGAGACATGCCTTGAATATCAGAATCAAAGACTGATACTGGGAAAGACTGAAGGCAAAAGGAGAAGGGATGGCAGAGGATGAGAGGGTTAGACAGCATCACGGACGACATGAATTTACGCAAACTCTGGAGACAGTGAAGGACATGGGGTCACAAAGAGTCAGAAAGGACTCAGCAACTAAACAGCAACAGCAGCATCAGAGACCCCGAGCACAGCTTAAAGCTGGCTCTCCATGCCCTTCACACATTAGCCCTTAATAATAATGGTCTCTAGAAATCCCAAGTATAAGGAATTCCCTGTCAGTCCAGCGGTTAGGACTCTGCTTCCATTGCTGCGCCATGGGTTCAATCCGCAGTCAGGGAACTAAGATCCCATGAAATGCCCAGTGTGGCCAAAAAATAAAAAGTAAAAAATGAAAATCCAAAGCATACTTTGTGCACCAGACATAGCACTAGGCATGTTCCAGGCGTTTTTATCATGCTCTCCTGTAACCCTGTAAGGCGGGAATTCAGTCGCTTTTTTGAGGAGGGTTGAGGCCCAGAGAGGTGACATCCATTCCCCATGTGAAGCACCAGGGCTAGTATCTGAACCCTGGGGCTTGCCAGCCCTCAGAGGGCCAAACCCCGGTTCACCTGGGCTTCCTGGAGACTGCTGCCACGGTAATGCTCCCCACTTCTCCACCCCCATCTGTGCTGCCTCGACCCAGATGGCAAGAGAGACCAGCAAGGCTGGCAACAGAGTGGGCCGCTCCCATCCTGGGCCTTGGGAGCCCACTCCAACTGACCAAGGCTCCTTCAGTCCTACTAAATAGGAAAGAGGGGCGGGTGGGTGTGCCAGGGCAGGGCCTGAGCCCGCTTCAATAGGGCTCTGTTCTTAACCTGCACTCTCAGCTGCCTTCCCTAATCTCCTGAGCCCCTCCACTGGCGACATCGCCTCCTTGCACAGTGCCTGCCTCCAGCTAAATCCCAGACCAGAGGTGGGTGGGACAGCCTGCACCCCCTCGTCCCCCACCATCTTCTGAGAGCTCAGGCTCCCTAAGGACACTGGCCAGGACCCCAGGCCTGCTTCCCCATCCTAGCTTTCCAAACAGAGGTGCAGACTGATGGCCAAGGGGCGAAGAGTCGACTCCTCCCTGAGCGAAGCTCAGGGGACAAGTCTCCATTTTCTGAGCCCTTACCGGGAGCTGGCCCTCGGCTAAGAGTTCTGCTTAAAAAATCATGACAGGGTATGAACCACTCTGGAGCCCAGCTGCTCACATTCCTCTCTCAGCCCTGCCTCTTACTAGCAGTGACCTCATTCATTTGTGCCTCAGCTTCTTCGTCAGGTACGTGGGAGCAATTCCTACTTCGCAGAGTGCTGGAGCAGATGAAGGGCATTCATTTCACGTAGCCGACTTCCAGCAGCTCTGGGCATTAATGGAACGTTCAATATATGTTTGCTATTATCATCGTCTCCATCGCCATGATTGGCCTCCCCCAAAGCCCTATAAGATTAAATTAGAAACCCTATTTTACAGATGAAGAACCAGAGGCTCAGAGACAAGTCACTCGCCCAGGTCCGCCAGCCAGCCCATGGTGAATGATGCCAGAATTGGGACCCAAGCCCAGTGAGTTCACAGATGATGATGACGCCTCACGGCTCCCTGGAGCTGAGGGCCAGCGTGCATGCATGCGTGTGTGTGTTGGGTTTGGGGCGGGGGTTGGGGGGTCCTCCACAGCCCCTCAGCCCCTCCTGCCTGACCCCCAGGGGCTCCGCTGCCCAAGCCCCTGCCGCCGCTGCAGGAGGGGGCTGTGCATTCCTGGCTAAGCAGCCGGATTTGCTGTGCTCCGGGAACTATGAAAAGAATGTTTGCCACGAGCTGAGCCGTGGTCGCCTGTCAGAGGGAGCGTGGCCTGGAGGGCCCACGCAGAGCTGAGTGGCGGCCAGCAGCCGCCGCGGTGGGAGGGAAGCAGGCTAGACGGGAGAGAGCTTCTGGTTAGTGAGGGCAGTGGATGCTGCGGGGCGGGTGGAGACCGGAGAGTTGGCCTCTGGGGGCCTTTTGGGAGAAGAGAAAGGACCCCTCCCCACACACAAGCGACACTGCTCCTCATCACAGGCTCCAAGGAGATCCGAGGAGGCATTACTGGCCCATCTCATAGATGGGCTTATCGAGACCCAGGCGGAAGCTCATTGCCATGGCAGAATCGAGACCCGAGGCCTGGACCGCTTCCTCCCAGAAACCACCCACCCTCATGAGCCCACCGGGTCCACAGCGCATCCTGAGATATCAGAAAACACCATGCTAGCCCTCACAGTCCTCGCCATACTTCCGCCTGACCTTCTCGTGATTACTGCTCCCCACGTTCCCTGACCCTCAAAAAAGCACTTTGTGTTTGACAGTGCTTGGCCCACGGCGGACCAATGAGAAACAATTAAGTTTCCATTCCTTTCCCCCCACAAACCGAGCCCTGGAGAGGGCAGGAGGGGGAAGAACATGAGCTGTACATCCTTATGGACCTGGGAGCGAATCCCAGCTTGACACTCCGAAGGGGGACGCTTGGCCAGGTTATGGGCCTCTCTGAGCCCTCCACTTCTCCCTCTGTTAAATGGGCTACTGACCTTTGCCTTGAAGCAGAGTAATAAGGACTAAATGAGATATGCAAACACAGGTCCTGGTGCATAGTGGCTGCCCAGTAAATTCTTACTGTTACTCTCCCCCAAGGGGACAGAAAGAATTGAAGTTAGAGAACCTCTGATGACAAGGTCCCCTCCATCCCCGGTCCCGGATGGCCCCTGTGAGGGGAGCACAGCCTCCGGAGGGAAGGGAAGCCGGCGCCCAGGGTCCCATCCTCGGGGCTCAATTGCTCCACTGGCTGCTGTGTGACCCTGGGCGAGTTCCTCTCTGAGCCTCTGTAATCCCGTCCAGGAGACGAGCCAGCAGTGCCGGCATGGCTGTCTTCAGGAGGCAGTAACCCTCTGCCACCCGCTTCTTCTGCCCTCTAAGAGCCAGAAATCTCAGCCTGCATGGGGACAGTCACCTCTCAGTTCAAAACTTTCCAAGAATCTGAATGGAAGCAGGGCCAGGCCCTCCCCTGTCCCTTCCCAGGATCCAACCAGAGGGGTGGAACAGACTCTGATCAGAAATCTGGGTGAAAGTTCTTGGCTCTGCACCCTGATCATGTGTGACCTGGGATTACTCCTCACCTCTCTGCAGGCAAAAGGACCCTGGAGACCAGCATTAGCATTCCCATTTTATAGATGAGAAAACTGAGACACAGAAATGGGAAGACCCTTACTCAGAGTCACATGGAAAGTAACCTCGATCTGACTCCCAAGGTCAGAGTCACGTGGAAAGTAACCCCGATCAGCTCTTCCCCTCACTGCACATGCTGCTTTCACTTAAGACCCACTGTCCACATCCCACCACCCTGGAAACGCCCACAGAACACAGCAGGCCTGAAATGCCCTTTCTGGGACCATGACTTCCCTAGCTGATGTCTGGGCACAGTTGTGCACACACATGGCCTCACACACCCACTTAGGCTTCTAAACATACATACTCAGGCCTCACAGACACCATCTAGCCCCCAGACTCATGGCCACACTCAACAGTCAGCCCCCTGCATCTAAGCAGACCAGACCCTGGGGTTCAAACCCACATCTCCCCTTGATCTGCCTCCTCTGGGGTCAGACCACAGCCATTCAGAGCACGGTTCTTGGCCCACCCTCTCCTCACCCCCACAGTCAAGCATCACTGAGGTCTGTCCAGTCTCTCTCCTTATTCCTCTCCATGTATACCTTCCTTTTATCCCCATGGCAACCACTCACCTCAGCCTCTATCATCTTTCTCCTCAAACTCTTGTCCAGCCTCCTAAGTGGCCTCCTTGCCCCCAAGAGCAACCAGAGTGATCCCCAATTTGCACCACTCTGCAGCTCACACCTTTTCTCTGAACAAGGTCCTAGGAAATCTGACCTCAAAGTAGTTGTCAGCCCCTCCACCTCACTCCCCTACTGTGTGAGCCGTGACCCGAGCCAGCAAGTACTCACCACCCTCAGAGAACTCTGCAGCTTCCCACCTCTACACCTTCGCATACGCTGTTCCTTCTGACTGGAATGTCCTCATTTACCCTCTCCTCCCTCTGCACCTGTCAAAGTTCTTCTCCCTGAAAACCCCAGCTAGAGTCACCTCTTCGCTGCCTCTCCTGATGGCCCCTTCACACACACTTTGGCTTACAAGGTGCCTCCCCCCATGCACCTCAGTGGGCACCCTGAGAGACAGCTGCACCCCATATGAGAGGCTGCTGTGCCTCTGTAAGTGCCTCAGGCCACAGATGGGACTGGTTCATCTGAGGCCCCACTCTCCTACAAGGGGAGCCCCACCCCATGCCTGCCACTGGGGGGCCTGGAGTGGGCTAGGAGACCAGTAGGGCAACCAGCCTTCAGTTTGGCTCAGACCCGGAGCAGGGGAGGAGATGGGGTGCTCAGGCTGACAGCCCTGTTGGCTGTCTGCCTGCCCCATTCTTGCTAGGCGCTATTTTCACCTCCACTTTTCTCTCCTCTTCCTCTGAGCCAGAGAATAAGTGGAAACTCATTTTCACTGTGATAGAGTGAAACTGGAGAGACCCTACGGAGAGAGTGTGTGTCTGTGTGTGTTTGCACGCGCACGCATGTGTGTTGTCCTGTCTGAGTGCATCTGGCTGGGCCATGTGGGGCCTGCCATGTGTCTGCAGGAGTCTGTGTGGGTGTGCGCGTGTGCGTGCGTGCACATGCCCTGTCTGTTGTTTCAGCATCTGTCGTGGTGTATGTTTCAGTAGAGCATGTTCTGGTGTGTGATTGTGTGTTACTGTCAGTGGGAGGGAGTGTAGCTGTGCAGCTGTGTGTGACTCTCTGAGTATGTCTGCGGTGTGTTCTCGTTATTGTTTTGGGGTGACTGCATGTCCGAGGGCCTATCTGAGTTCACCAACCCAGCAAGAGGCCAGTGGGGACAGCTATGCAATGACCGAGGCCACCAACTCCCTGCGCAGAGTTGCTGCCCTCTGCATCTCCTCTTCTGGGATCTAGAGTGGGCTCCCTGAGGGCTCCCCATCTGCTCAGGGCAGTGAGCGTCAGTCCCCTGAGAGGAACCCCAGACTGGCTAACCCTCCAGCGCCCCCAGGCCTTCCAGACACCCAAGGCAGCTCCCTGGGAGATTGCCTTCACTAAGGGCGCTCCAAGGAGAGGGTGAACCCTACCACCAGACGAGGGCACAGACCTTAGCGAGGGACGCTGACGGCAGACAGGAGGAAGGGCTGCCGGGTTGCCGGGCCCCGGAGGGAGCTCAGCGGTATTTCTGTGTCAAAAGCCTAGCATGCTCTCACACGCACCGAGGACCTCACGGAAGCACACATGGATGGACACACACACGAACGACATACCGGCAGACGCTCGCTGTCCCCCTCACACCCCACAAAGGCACACACTGACAGGCTCACACACTGCACACACGCAAGCAGCAGACTCCGAGGGTCTGCCCTCCAAAGCTCATAACTCCCAGGCTCCCCTGGCTGAACAGTGTCCCCCCACGCCCCCCCCCAGCCCCAGGGGAACCCCACGGTCACCATGTCTCCAGCGCCAGGACAGACACTGGGGAGGCAGTTCTGGGGCCCCCAGACCCCAGCTCCTGAGTCAGGCACCGGCCCCCCTGACCCCTCCGCAGGTCTCAAACCTGAGCTGCAGCAAGGTGCTGAGCCTCTGGCAGAGTCAGCCCTCCCAACCTCAGTCTCGGGTTTGGGGATGCTGTGAGGACACCCCGAATAGGAGGGACTTGGGGGCAGAAGCAGAAAAACAAAACACGGGAAACCGGGAGGTGGCCAGCTAACTAGAACCAGCAGAGAGACGGGGAGAGGAGAGCCTGGGGTCTACAAGGGTCGGGGGAGTCTTAGGCCCCCCGCTCCCTCCTGACCCTGCGATGGAAGCGCTGTCATCCCATTTCGCAGGTGGGAAGGGAGACTCCTGGAGGTGAAATGACTGCTCCGAGCCACTCGGCCGGGGCTTCCACCCGGGGCCTGCCTGAAGCTGGAGCCCCCGCCTCTGGGAAGGGAGGGAGGAGGGGCTCCCTCGTGCCAGCGCCGACCCCCGACCCGAGACCCCCTCCCGTCCTCACCCCGAGCCCTAGGCGCCGGCCCAGCTGACCCCGACAGTCTCGGGAGAAGTGCAGGCCGGGTCTCGCCCTCGGAGCCCCCAAGCCCGGCAGCCGCGCCGCCNGGGGGACACAGACCCAGAGCTGGCGCCCAGGAGGGCATGGTGTGCTCAGCGCGGGGAAGGGGCAACACCGAGATTGTTATTCAGCGGCTCAGTCATGCCCCACTCTTTGCGCCCCCAGGAGCTGAAGCCCACCAGGCTCCTCTGTCCACGGCAAGAGTACAATCGCGGGCTCTTGTGTCTCCTGCATTGGCAGGCGGGTTCTTTAGTATGGAGCCACCTGGGAAGCCCAGCACAGGGATGGTGGGCCTTACGCGAGGAGCTGTAGGAAGGCTTCCTGGCGGTGGGGACCTAGCCTGAGGGCCAGGACTTAGGGGGGTGGTGGGAGGAGGGGCGCTGGTGATCTGCACATTCTGGGTTTAGGGAGGTGAGCCTGCGTGCATACAGAGGCGGGCAGCGGGATCTTGTAGGCCATGTAGAAGCTAGTTAGACTTCACTTCAAGGAAATGGGGAGCCACTGAAGGCTCTGGAGCAGTGCAGTGAGGTGGTCAGAGTTGCACTTTGGGAAGAGTCCCCTGACTTCTCTGCGGAGAAAAACAGAGGCAGGGACGCTGGAGGAGGCTACTGTTCAGGAACTAAGATCCCACATGCCCAGCATGCAGCTCCCCAAAACAAACAATGAAATAACAGCAAGAGGAGTCAAGGAGGTGGAATAGGCAGGATTTGGAGGTGGCGGCAAAGGACCTCGACCTAGAAACGAGGACAGAGTCTAGGTTTCTGGTTGGGCAGTGGGGAGCTGGTGGTTCGGAAGGAAGATGGCCGGATGCACTTAGCTG
Organism: Neotragus pygmaeus; assembly: GCA_006410875.1. Taxonomy (NCBI): domain Eukaryota; kingdom Metazoa; phylum Chordata; class Mammalia; order Artiodactyla; family Bovidae; genus Neotragus; species Neotragus pygmaeus. Next base: position 1,470,800 of record SJYV01029742.1, read on the forward strand.
CCCACCCCTGTGGGCTTCCATGTATCCAGCAGAGTTCTGAGCTAGAGATTAGGAGCCCGTGGTATACAGACGCTAACTGAGGCCATGGGAGTGATGTTCAGGGAAGTGCTCAGGCTAGGACCATTAACATTAAGAGGACATACATGGGGAAGAGAGGTCTGCAAAGGAGATTTGGAAGGTGGGACTGGGAGTTGGGGGGAAGCCAAGAGAGCAGTGACTCAGAAAGCAAAGACAGGGTGTTTCTAGAAGGCCAAAGAGGCCCAGGGTCAGATGTCACAGTCCTTTGGGACTGGCAGGGGCTGGTGGTTGGGTTTGAAGGAACAGGAGTCAGGCAGCAAAGGCCAAAAGCGTAGCCACTGGGGAGGAAGTGGAGGCAGCGCGTGCAGGGAGGAGCTTTAGAAGGCATGCTGGGGTGAGGGGGTGTCTGTCTGTCTGTCTAGTCTGAGTAGGAAAGACCATCCACAAGCCCAGCAGAGAAGCAGGAAGGGCCTACGGCTGTCTGTCTCTGGGTCTGGGCCCACCTCCGTGGCCCCCTCCTTCTCCCACCGCTTGCCCTCNCTGGGGTGAGGGGGTGTCTGTCTGTCTGTCTAGTCTGAGTAGGAAAGACCATCCACAAGCCCAGCAGAGAAGCAGGAAGGGCCTACGGCTGTCTGTCTCTGGGTCTGGGCCCACCTCCGTGGCCCCCTCCTTCTCCCACCGCTTGCCCTCCAAGGGCCTCCCACTTTGCTGTCCCCCTGCCAAGGTACACACCAGTCCCGCCACTCCTAGACGGGGCCTCTCACCCTCACCCACCTCCAGAGTCTGGGCCCACTCCTATCCTGGCCCTCAGAGTGGGGCGGGGTTGCACGGGGTCTTTGGGCCTGGCCTCCTGGCCTGAGCCAGCGCAGAGGGACTGCAGGGGAGCCAGGCTCGGGCACTGCCCAGGGAAAGGGGAGGGGGCCTGGGTGGCAGGATACCTAAGAGGAGACTGGCTGGGGTGGAGAGCTGCGGCCCTTCCTCAAGCTGGTGTGAAAACCAGACCCTTGATGGGGATCAGATGGGCCTGACTGGCCAGGGAGGGGGTGGGAGCTAAGCAGCANACCGAGGATGAGATGGCTGGATGGCATCACCAACTTGATGGACATGAGTCTGAGTGAACTCCAGGAGTTGATGATGGACAGGGAGGCCTGGCTTGCTTCGATTCATGGGGTCGCAAAGAGTCAGACATGACTGAGCGACTGAACTGAACTGAAATGAACTGAACTGAACTGTTACTAAAAAATTTGAAAATCCTTTTCCTAGATTGTGACATCTGATCCCGGGAGAGTTGAAGATAAGGCTTTTTACTCCTAAAGAATGTAAATAAGTGTATCTCTAGGAGATAACATGAGAGAAAACTGTCAGTAAAGATACCCAGTCTTGATTCTAAAATATTAAAATAATAAATATCATGTGGAAGAATCCCTTTCCACATATGTCTATTTACAAATGTAAAACTGAATTTACCATTCAGAAAACTCATAATCAGATTGATAAGATAGAGTTTACACATGAGCAAGAGTTAAAGAAATAAAAGACAAAATAATTAGTATGTAAAATAATTGGTCAAAATAGTATGTAAAAATAACATTAAAAGGGCTTAAAATACCTTCTGCTCAGGAAGAATTTTAGTAGCATAAAAAACAACTAATGATATTTTACAAATATTTTTTTTTTTTGGAACTAAAATAACAGCTGTAGTAAAAAAAAAAAGAAAGAAGCTAATAGATAACCCTACATAAACTTGAAAGTCTATCATTCTGAGACCAAAATTAAAAGACAAACAAGAAATGAAGACAACATTGACACATAAAAGGCAAAAGGGCAGAAATTATTAATATATTAAAAAGCTAGTATAAATCAAAAGGAAAAGGTGAACTGTTCCAAACAGAAATATGGTACAATGAAATAAACTGAAAAAAAAATCAAAAATACAGATGTCTAATAAATGTTAAATGTTTTTTAACATTATTAATAATCAAATAAATTAAAATGAAAATAAAGTTAATATTATTCCTTTTCTATTAGATTTACAAAGATTAAAATCAATGCTAATGTGTAAAATTATAAGGGTGTGATAAAGGAATACACCATACATTCTTTGCTAGTAAGAGCACAAACTGAGAAATAGTTTCTGAGATTCATAGGTCCATAAAAATCTGTATATGCATGCGTGTATTTTTCCACCCAGCAATTCTTTCCAGAATATATCGTAAGGAAACAGTCAAAAGTGTCCATAATGATTCCTTATTTTTCAATGCCAGATTAGGAAAAATAGAAATTGAATATGAACAGTGGTAAGTATGTTATGACACATATGAATCAAGGACCACTATACAGCAATCATGTTCCAGGAGAATATCTATCTCTGCAAATGTTATGACACACAAAGAGTGTGTATATTTACATATACATATATAATGGCCATCCCACATATCTACTTATCTGTCAATACATTTTTTAAAATGCAAGGACATATACAATATGTTAAAGTGCTTATCTTTGAAGTAATTGCAGATGGCTTTTGCTTTATTTTATTGCTAAACACTTTAGTGTTTCCCAACTTTTTTTTACAATGAACATACTTTCAGAAAAACAGCACAAAAATGTAATATATATATGTGTGTGTNCTCCCCCCTTTCCCACCATGCTATCGGGCCTCTTAGAAACAGTGAATTAGTTCAGTTCAGTCGCTCGGTCATGTCCTACTCTTTGCGAACCCATGAATCGCAGCATGCCAGGCCTCCCTGTCCATCACCAACTCCCGGAGTTCACTCAGACTCTTGTCCATCGAGTCCGTGATGCCATCCAGCCATCTCATCCTCGGTCGTCCCCTTCTCCTCCTGCCCCCAATCCCTCCCAGCATCAGGGTCTTTTCCAATGAGTCAACTCCTCATGAGGTGGCCAAAGTACTGGAGTTTCAGCTTTAGCATCATTCCTTCCAAAGAAATCCCAGGGTTGATCTCCTTCAGAATGGACTGGTTGGATCTCCTTGCAGTCCAAGGGACTCTCAAGAGTCTTCTCCAACACCACAGTTCAAAAGCATCAATTCTTCGGCGCTCAGCCTTCTTCACAGTCCAACACAAAGGGCTTAACCCAACCCTGGCACATAGTGATGACTTAATTAATGTCAGCAGTTCTTATTCCTGTCACCGTGATTCTCCCATTCCTTCTAGATTTCTGTCTTGACAAGTCAGTAAGAAAACTCTCTGGGCTCCAACCACTCTAGGTTGAAGCCTGCGGAGGGCCTGAATGGAATCTTCCTCTTGCCATCCCTTCCATCTGCCAGGCAAACTGAGGGGAGAGAGGGGCGTTCGCACGGATGTGTGGCCTGGGGTGTGCAAGTTGTCTGGCCTTGGTGAGTCTGCACACCCTCATACCCACCCCACTCCCTAGGGGACTGGACTCTTGCTTCTACAATTCCTGGGAAGCCTTTCCCTCTCTTGAGCCCTTCTTTCTTTCCAGCCATCAGAGGCCTCTCTTACAGAACTAGGGTAATGAAGACCCCTCCTGCAGCCCCCACCGTTCTCCTCACTTCCACCCCCGGGGACCTCTTAGCCCTATCCTCAAAAATCCCAGTAATGCCATGGAAATTGAAGTTACCTTAAATATTCTAATCTTATAACAATTCTGCTTCAATCAACATCTAAATGTGACCACATGTGCCCAGACCACCCAGAGGCCTGGTTGGTGGTTTGGGGTAGGGGGTAAGTTCCTAGACAGATGGAGGGCAAGAGGGCTGCTCTCAGGAATGGTCTGGCTCAGGAGGGGCTCCCTGGGGGAGAGGTCTGCAGGTCACTGAGTCCCTTCCTAGCCTGCTCACACTGAGCAATCCTCAGGCAGCCTGGGAAGCACAGGCCTGGGTGGAGTCTCCTTATACTCCCTCCCAGCTGGGCTAGGGGAGGGCTGGGGGCTGGTGATGTTCAAAGGCAAGGAGAGGCCGGTGCTGGCTTCATGGGCCTGCAGCTCAGAAGGGCTTGGTTTAAGGCTCTTGTGGGTCATCTCTTCTGAACCAGGGGCTCTGCATTTTCATTTTGCCCTGCGTTCACACTGCCCACCCACCCTCTCTCTATGGGCCCTCCTTACTCCATTCTTACACTTAGTCAACAGTGAATAAAAATTTATTGAGTACCTGCTTTGTGCTGAAAATGATGCTAGACACTTGGGAATACAACAATGAATAGAGGCATGGCCCTGATTTTGCAAAATTACCATCTGCAGACACTCATAGATCCACACACAGAAATTCTGCAAGATAATCCCCCCAAATATCATGTTCATCATAACTGCCAATTAGGGAACACTCCGCCTAGGCCAGGAAATACACATACTTCATTTTGTTTTATCCTCAAAACAGTCAGCAAGGTAGGCATTATTATCCCCATTTTCCAGATGAAAAAACTGAGGAGTCCAGAGTCACATAACCAATAAGTGGCAGAGCTGGGGCTCACCCTTGGCTCCACATTTTCAACCTATCCTCCCCATCACCATACATGCCTTCAGCTGCTTCTCCATGGATAAAAATCTCCCAGCATCATGTCTCCAGCCCTCAACTTGGGGCTACATTTTCATTAAATGAAAAAATTCACATAACAGACACACTCCTCAAGGAACACAGGCAAACAGTCACTCAGTGAAATACAAAAACACACATATGCAACCCAGAATATACTGGAGAAGAGCTTGGTGTCCAATACTGGGCTGTTTTGTTTCAAGTCCTGAATCTACTATGTGTTAGCTATGTATCTCGGTTTTCTTGTCTGCAAAATGGGAATAGTGCTAGGAGTATTGTGAATGCTCAACGAGAGATGCATGTGAAGTGCTTAGCCTAGCACTGGCAGAGTCACTCTGCAATAAATACTAGCTGTTGCCATGAATAACAGTGGTCTGCACTCACTCACACGCTGCCATGCTCATCACGCCATCTTCCCAGCCCTCCTCCAGCCTGGCTCAGTCCTAGATGCCCCCATGACTGATGGTCCAGGCCTCCAGAGCCAGGAGGGACAAGCAGCTGCTCCTCTCAGCATCTCCCAGGACTATACCTGTGTGTTGGGGGTGAGGGTAGTGCTTCTCACCTGTTTGGGGTCCATCAGAGAAGGCTCCCTGGAGGAGGCCTCGAGCTCACAGGCTAAGTGAGCCAGGGTGAGTCAGGAGGCTGCTGCCCTGTGCCTTGACTTCCTCCATTATTCCTCACAGCACCCACACCCTCAACTCTGCTGCAGCGCCCTCTCTCCACCCCCTTCCCCACAGTAGAAACTTTCCTCTCCTTCTGCCAGAAGTGCAAATTGCCCCCAGGAATGCGCTGCATCCCACAGCTCCCCTGGCAGTGGCCAGCGGCCCTCCTGGGGTCAGACCTGGCCCGACATCAAAGGCTGGGGATTGGTAAAAGCAAGGCTCCTCGCCTGCCGCCACCCTCCCCGCCCTCCCAACGGCCCTCTGGCTTCCAAGGAACAGCACATGGTGGCACTTAAGCTCCAGGAGAACGGAGGATGCCTTTCCTGCACCACCACCCCCTAGCAGCCACAATGGACTACTTGTTAGGAGACTGTTTTAATTTTACTTAATGCAATTTCTGCTCCTGGGCCTCTGTGGCCACCTCCTCAGACCTGGATGCCCAGGACAAATGTAGGGGCAGCCAATCTGCCAGAGAAAGGGGTACCCTGAATCTTGAAATGTCACTGGTTGGGGGCTGGGGCAGGGACAGGACCCTCTTACATCAGGGGAAGAGGGCTGGTACTCTGGTCTCCACTCAGGCTGTGAGGGGGTTGGTTAGACAAGGGCTCAGAGCTAGCACGTCCAACTCAGGAGGTTGAACGTTTCATACTCAGGAGTATGAGAGTATGGGTGTGAATGGAAGCTGGAGACTTCTTTGCCAGTGTGCTTTTTCCAACGCCCTGGGCAGCCATGGAGCTTTGTTTTCAAATGGTTGTGACTAAAGGAAGGGGGCACTTTCAGGCTCTGACCAGCCTCTGAGATTTGCTCCATCAGGTGCATCTTCTGGCAAATTCTGAGAACCAGGGATCCCATGGTTACTCTCTGGTATGTTAGTGATCTGGAGACCCCTGGTGGCCAAAGGCTGCAGACAAGGCCTTTCCTTAGCACTCTGCCCAGACAGCACCAAGCCCCAAAGCCACCAGCATGGACTTCTCCAGCCACCCGGGCTCTTTGGGAACCCCACCTGGTTAGTCAGCCATTCCCATATAGCCANGGCCTTTCCTTAGCACTCTGCCCAGACAGCACCAAGCCCCAAAGCCACCAGCATGGACTTCTCCAGCCACCCGGGCTCTTTGGGAACCCCACCTGGTTAGTCAGCCATTCCCATATAGCCAGGCAATGCTGCTCCTTCTTGTCGGGAGGCTGTGCCAGTACATCATGGATGGGGAATGGCCTAGCCTGGGGGTCGTGGGGCAGGGGGTGGTCCACCCTCAGCCACAGTAAAGCAAAGGGGTATGTAATCTACAGCTAATTAATTTTAGAGGTGGGGGGAGCAGCTGTTGGGTAGCTGGGCCTTGTATGGTTGGCTCATCTGGGGAGAGAATGAGGTGATGTTCCGAATAGCTCATAGTCCTCAGCCCTTTCCCTTCCCTCAGCCCCTGAGTGCACATCACACAACCGCGGAGTTGTAATTGGGAAAACTTACTAAGGGGACTTTGTTTCCACAGCTTGCTGACCCTGTAATGCTGCCCAAGTTAAATTCTGGGAAAGGAAATACCCAAAACCTCACGCCATACAAACAGCTGCTGGAAAGTAGGCTGTGGTACTAGGAGAGGAAGGGCGAGGGCCCCCCTGGAGAAAGGGTGGCGCAGCACTTTTCTCGGCAGTTCTAGATACCACACGCTTTCCACATCGGGCCCCAGCATTCATTCCATCAGCTGCGCTCTCATTCACTCACACTCTGGTGTGACTGCACTCAACCCCATGCTGGGCGCTGAGGATGCAGTTGACCAAAATGGGGTGCCTGCACTGGGGCCCCAAACTGTATGTCTCTGGAGGGGGAGGTAAAGAGGCTTGGAGAAGGGGATCCTAGAGGAAGCAATCAGTTTAGTCGCTCGGTCGTGTCCAACTCTGCGACCCCGTGGACTGCAGCACACCAGGCTTTCCTATCCATCACCAATTCCTGGAGCTTGCTCAAACTCATGTCCATGAGTCAGTGATCTCATCCTCTGTTATCCCCTTCTCCCACCTTCAATCTTTTGCAGCATCAGGGTCTTTTCTAATGTATCAGTTCCTCACATGAGGGGGCCAAAGTATTGGAGCTTCAGCTTAAGCATCAGTCCTTCCAACGAATATTCAGGACTGATTTCCTTTAGGATTGATTGATCTTCTTGCAGTCCATGGGTCTCTCAAGAGTCTTCTCCAGCGCAACAGTTCAAAAGCATCAATTCTTCGGGGCTCGGCCTTCTTCATGGTCCCGGAAGTCATCTTTCCTCCTCATCAGCAGCTTAACCCAGCTGGAGGAGGCAGGTCGGGTGTTCCAGTGCCCTGAACTTTATGACCAGACACACTTCAAGCACAATGCTCCCCTCATCTCAGGCTTGTCCACTAACCTTGGGGAAGGTCCAGGGCTCTGTTTCACCCCAACAACCTGAGGATCCGGACCTCAAGGTCCGAGGCTGTCCCCAAGAAGAGTACCAAATATGGCCTGCTGACCTCTGACCCCTCTGTTTAAAAGCTACCCTAAGCTCTGTGAGACTGAGAGAGGGATACGTGGGCCTGCTCTTCCACCATCCCACAGTGTGAAGCAGGCATCCTGGTTAAAAATCTGGGCTGTGGGGACTTCCCTGATGGCCCAGGGGTTGAGGATCCACCTTCCTCTGCAGGGGGCACAGGTTCTATCCCTGGTCGGCGAACTAGATCCTATGGACCACAACCAAGACCCAGTGCAGAAAAAAAAAGGACATGGGCTTATGGAGTCTGGCTGGGGCTTTGAACCCTAGCTTCTCCACTTACTAGCTGTATGACCTTGGCAACTTGTGGCCTTCTAAAAATGGTATTACTGTGAATTAGATAATGCATTCAAAGTGTTCAGTGCAGTGATGACACTTGGTAAGCACTCATTAAATGGCACCCTAACAAGGTTTACATGGTCTTTCTAGCCAAATCCTCCAACGTGGGGGCCAAGAGCCCAGGATAGTCCATTTTAGCAACATCTGGGATACTGGTCTGCTTCTAGATTTTGCTATAGACGGTAGACTCAAAAATGACTCTGAAGGAGCCTCCTTGGCTCCCAGGCTTCCCAGACTCTCTGGTCCACAGGGAGAAGTATTTCTGGATTAGATAAAATCAAGGTAGGGCACAGGACCCAGCGGGTCTCCACACCCCATTGTAACAAAATTTCCAGGGCCGAGCAGAAAGAAAACAGGACATGATTGGGATTTCACTCAAGAATGTGTCTTTATTGAAGAATTTGTAAGAAAAAAAGATGGACCCTCTGTAAAAAGAGGAGATGTTGCCTCCAAACAGCAGGGAGGAATGAGGACCTGGGTGGCTTCCCAGAAGTCAATGTTTCTGGCATGACTGGCTCCCCTTTCCTGGCAAGCACTAGAGGGTATCACACTCCAGCCAGCAAATCCGCCCCACCCCTCCCATCGACTTCTCCCTGTCCAGTGAGTCCTGGACTCCCTACAGTCACTCACCAATGACTTTCTGAAGACCCAGGTATAGGTGCACGAGGTTTGCCTCTTAATGGGGTCAAAGTGGGTTCTGCTTTGGAAAATTCAAACAGGAATGTAAAATGGTTTGAGCTCCTTCTAGTCCAACCAAGGATGACTACATCCAGCCCCTGTGAAGGGATAGGGAGCACAGAATTTCGCTCCTGAATGCGCACACTTGTAGGTAAATGGACTATATCACAGTCTGCTCTTTATTAACACGGAGAATGGAAACAAGGTTAGAAGAATATATAACATCCATTAAAGAGTCACTGAATTCTCGACGGCAGGAGGAGCACTGAGGCTTTCTGATCCAACAAGTGCTCCTGCTGGCTGCCCTGAAGTCCTGGGGATGGTCATTCTTCTCCAGCTGGGAGGTTGTCCTCAATCCGCCTGATGAACCTCATCCGGATTTCTGTCACACCATCTCCTTTCAGGGTGTCTTGGACAAATTTGGCCTCCACAGCCATCTGGACCTGGGGGACAGTGTGAAAACGAAGGGGCAGCTGTCTAGCCACGGCCTCTGTGAAATCACTGGGGATGCAGCTATAACTGCCTCACCTAGAGCAGCCTAAACAAAGGGGCTGGTTTCCACAAGGACAAGGTTGCTAGTTTCTGTGAAAAAAGGCAGTGGCCCCGACCCAACAGGAGAGACTTAGCAAAGAACACTCACAAATTAAACTGTCACCAGATAAGCCAATCTGGGAACGGATGCTCCCGGGCTTTGGAGACTGACAGCACCACCTCCCAGCCTAAGCAATGAGGATCAACACCACATAGAGATCTCCAACTGGGATCCTATACTTGGCAGCCTCACCGTCTCCAGCAGCGAAGTACCAGGTGAGCTCTAAACCCTTCTTTTCGCTCTCATTCACTCATTCATTTATTAAGACCCTACTACCTTTCAGGTGTCTCAGAAGGAAAAGAGCTGCACTCACCATCTCCAAGGCTCCTCGCAACACTCCACACAAGAGATTGGAATAAATAAGGGATGAGTGGTTATCAGGAAGTTCCACAAAGTCCACCAAGGGATTATTTTCCAAAATGAGGGAGAATTCGTCACCAGCTGGGCTCCAATTGGTGATGCTTGGAGTGATGCCCAAGTACATCTTGAATGCCACCTGTCAGGAGACACACATTGGCACTATGGGAAGAGCAGGAGGGGCTGTGCACCAGGGAAGGTGATGTGATGGGGCCAAAAAGAGGACTTAAATGGCTCCGGAGAAAAACTGGGGCCTCCGCAAGACACTGAAGCTTCAAGTATTCAGGGCAAAGAAGGAAAAGCAACTGTGCAGAACTCCACACCCATCTCCTTCCAGTGGGGCTTTAATCCACAGGGATGCTCCCAACCACTCTGCCCTTATGTGTAATCTGTACTATTCTTAAACCACCAGGAAGGGTTCTTTGCCCAGACAGCTGCCTCGCTATTCTTCTGGAATACTAAGGGTCTCTCTAAGGGAGAGGGTGATAAGCAGTGCCTTCCAATGACAATTCTTCAGCATGGCCTGGTGGCCCAGGATAATGACCTTGGCAATGACATCTGCAGTTTCCCGAAAGTCATGGCACCTCCCGACGTTTGACCGTGCCAAGAAATCTTCAATCAGTCGGACTCCAATATTATAGCCCCTGGGAAAGAAATGAGAGAACCGACTACATTATGGGGTCTGAATGTCTTATGTCTGAATGTAATGCTGTTGGTGGTAAAGGGACAATGAGGACAATCCCCAAACCTCCCAATAATAAGCAGTGGAAACAGCACCTGAAGGGTTGGCTATGACAGAGGACCTTGTTCTGGGCTCTAAGGGACCACGCAGACTCGGTGTGCTCAGGAGTCCCATTCCTGTCTCTCCCACAGAGGAGCTCACTCACATTTTGTCCAGCTGTTTATTCACATCTTCATCATTTTCATAGTCCTTGCAGAGCTGGGTAACTAGAGCCCCGTAGGTCAGGGTGAAGAGCTCAGAGCTCTAAAAGAGATTGAAAAGGCAGTCAGGAGCAAGCTACACAAAAGAGAAGGTTTGGTGAGAGTCTAGATCAGCCTCAATGCAACTGGCAGAATTCAAAGGAAGGTTATGGTGTCCGGTGGGAAAGAGCATCATCCTCTGTGGAGTAACCAAAGAATCTGGCTCCCCAGGGTCAACACGACAGGGCTGCACCCAGACCCACCAGAAAATGGGCTGGGAAAGGTGCCTCATCCACTGAGCAGTCACCCTTCCAACACACCGAGGTGACTTCTGCTGACCCAGGACCCCACCATAGCTGCCAAGCCGAACTGCACTCCTAAGGCCCCATCTAGGAGCAGCAGAGGAGCAGGGAGGAATGAAGTACCAGATGAAGTCCACTGCACTAGTGAAGACCCCTCCAAGTCACCAGCAGGGAGAAAACTAATGTTCCTCTTGACACAGCTAAAGTAGGAAAGGGGTAACGGAAGGAAATACAGTCTTTTCTGTGCCGGGAACACAATATTGACCTGGACTGGCTTCTATTACAACCACAGTTAGAATCACAGAATCTCTTTCTCAGATAAAGAATCCTGTCACCTACCTACCAAAAAAACAGAGATGGAAAGGTGAAAGGAAGAGCAAATATCAAGACTATAGAATAAAAGCAGCAGGTTGGAGCAAAGGCATTATCAAAGTTAAACAAAGTGAGAAACGTGTTAACATCTGGGTCAATGTACTTACATAGAAATAAGGCTGAAAATCAAGTGCCACCCAACCAGTCCCTTCTGCATGGAGGCTTGTCAGCCTTGCAGCAGAGTACCTGCAAGTCTTCCGGGGAAGAAACTATAACTAAAGTCAAAGCGCAGACTCCCAGGACCCATTGTTCCTCACCTCATCCTCATGGCCTGGCGATGAGGTCACTGCAAGAACAGTAATGCGAATGCCTTTTGCTTACATACTGCATTCTATTTTTCATTATCTCAGTTTCCACTCCACACTAACTCTGTAAAGCATAAAGGGCAGGAACTAATCTGGTTTTAGAGATGAGGAAACTTCAGTAATTTGTCCAAGGACAGCTAATTATTGACAAAAGTAACTGGGGGGACAGAAACCAGAAGTTTCTAAACCACTGTTTATTCTGTTCACTGTGCCCAACAACTGCAGTATTAATCACCTCCCCACACACAAAAAACAAAATATAGCTATATTACAGAGTCAAAAAGAATCAGCTTCTGAATAAGTAAGCTCTCTGAATTCAACTAAAACAGGTCAGGGTATCTCCAAGATCAGGCTATATTACCAAGCATGGCAGTGAAAGGGGAGCTATCAAGGAGAAGAATGATTTTTAGTAAAGTTAAGGGTTTGGCATTAGAGTGGCCTGGGCATGAATGGATGGAGACAGTCCAGCAGTAACCAGTCCATAGAGTTGGTGCCACTGCATTAAATCAGAAGAGCTTTTCTTGCATTATTAATGAGTCCTAGGATTGAGAATCGAAGAGCCTTGCCCACCATGATGATGCCAAGTAACATACATATCATGATGTTATTAAGCACTTTACACACGCAGCAGCCCCCAATTTATCAATAAGAAAAATCAAGGCCCTAAACAGATCTGTTGGTGCTCACAGAATCAATAAGCCTGGAATCTGGGAATGGAATTTGACCCAGACTCTCCACAGCTTCTCTTAATTTCTAAGTTTATCTCCACTCAATTATGAACCAAGCCTATGTGGAATAGCTCATGACATAAATAGTGCACGACAAGTTAAAAGGTCTTCAGACTTTAAAAATAGGAATGAGCTGTAGTGTAGGAAAAAACCTTTCATTCAAGGTTTACTATGTACTAGAAACTACCTAACAGGAGGGAAACAAGCAATAAACTGAATAAATAAATGGTTTGCCAGACAGTGTAAGAACCACGGAGGAAAATGAGCGTTAAAAGATTAGTGAATATTTATGTTCACCTATAATGTATATGGGGGGGGGTGTCAATTTTAGATAGGGTAGTTAGAAAAGGCTTCATTAAGATGACGGTTGTACACAAAGATCCAAAGGTAATAAGGGAAAGCCATGAAGATACGTAGGTGAAAAAACTGGAGGCAGCAAGTGTAAGGCCCTGAGATGGGTGTACGTCTGCTTATGTGTGAGACACAGCTAGGAGACCAGTGTGGCTAGAGATGAGTAAACCCAAGAAAAGAACAGAAGAGGAACTCAGAGAAGTAACAAGAGGCTGCAGTCTGAAGACCCTTATAACTTAAGGTTCCACGGTACCATAAAGGTCACATAATTCAATCAGCCCCATTAAGTCACTGGACATAAGCACATTCTTCCTCCCAACAGAAACAGGAATCTCTTCTGCAAAACTTCTACTTTCAGACTGCTTTAACTATGTTTAATATTAAGGATCATTAACATTTATAAAACTTTTAGAGTATCTTCACAGACAATTACTTATTGATCTTCACAACAACCGTGAGAGATCAGCAAAATAAACACTATTTATCCCCATTTTACAGGTGACAGGTTAAGTAACTGAGACTCACTCTTCTTAGTGCTGAGCACTGTCCTGTAAAAAGTTATTAAATCTTCCTAAGTCACTGCTTAATCTCCCTGAACATCAGCTTCTCCCAGCTGNCCCCATTTTACAGGTGACAGGTTAAGTAACTGAGACTCACTCTTCTTAGTGCTGAGCACTGTCCTGTAAAAAGTTATTAAATCTTCCTAAGTCACTGCTTAATCTCCCTGAACATCAGCTTCTCCCAGCTGTACAGTGGTGACAACATTATCTGCCCTTCAGGATTACCAGTGAGATAATGTGTGTAGAGTGCCTGCTGCATAGTACCTACTCAAGAAGTAGGTACGGTAGGATTCCCCCGGCAGTCCAGTGGTTAAGACTCCACACTTCCACTGCAGGGAGCATGGGTTCGATCCCACATAAGGCCCCCCCCCCAAAAAAAGTAGATGTTGTTATTTTTGTTCTTAAACTGCTTCTCTGTGGTGTGGTGCCAGAAAGCACTCTGAACTAGTTTCAGAGAGGGAGATTCTGAATCACTATAAAGAACTTTAAAGAAATTAGTAAGGCATATAGAAGAACACAGGGTTTATAGTCAGAAGACCTGATTCTAAGTATAGACTTGTCACTGGCTCAAAAACTTCAGCTAAGTCACTTCAGTCGGCTGAACTTCAATCTTTTCCCAACAAAAACAGTAACAGTGAAATCTGTCGTGCCAATCACAGGGTTGATGGAAGGGGAGGGTTTAATGAGATAATGGACTTAAAGATAATTTGCAGACCAAGAAACCACAGGAGTGAGTTCATGCTGGCAAAGTCAAGTACTTCAGGCACCCTGGGCAGAGTGAGTTAGGCCAAGCCCTACACTCAGGTAAGCTCCTGCACCTGACGGTTTTCAGGCAGCTTTGTAGTCAGTGCACCCAACAAAACATCAGAACTCCTTAGGGGGCTAACCTTCGGAGCTAAAGTTCCAAGATACTTATTAAGAGTCATTCTTACTATTTTTGTCAACACAAATAATCCAGTGTGACTGCCCCGCAGGATGCTAGGGAAGGAAGGTCAGTAACAGGAATGAGTCCCTCCCTCTTCGTCACTTTCCAGCCTCCTGTCACAGAGATTCTGAGGGCTGCCACTCAAGTAGTAACTCACCTGAGCTCTGGAGAACAGTCACAACACAAAAAAAGGGCAGGCCTAAACACACAAAGGGTAATTAACATCTTTATTAACAAGAATGCCTGTGTGGTGACCATTTTGTAGTGTATAGTATTGCTGCTGCTGCTGCTAAGTCGCTTCAGTCGTGTCCGACTCTGTGCGACCCCACAGACGGCAGCCCACCAGGCTCCCCCATCCCTGGGATTCTCCAGGCAAGAACACTGGAATGGGTTGCCATTTCCTTCTCCAATGCAGGAAAGTGAAACGTGAAAGTCAAGTNGTGGTCTGCTGCCTGTCTCTTCCACTACAGCTTTCTGAATCTTAGCGAAACCATTATATCTGAGAAGTATGATCAGCAAATCGATGAGATGCACTGAAAACTGCAACGCCTGCAGCCGGCATTGGTCAACAGAAAAGGGCCCAATTCTGCTCCAAGACAACGCCCGACCAATGTCGCACAACCAGCGCTTCAAAAGTTGAACGAATTGGGCAACAAAGTTTTGCCTCATCCGCCACATTCACCTGACCTCATTCAACCGATTACCACTTCTTCAAGCATCTCGACAACTTTTTGCAGGGAAAATGCTTCCACAAGCAGCAGCAGGCAGAAAATACTTTCCAAGAGTTTGTCGAATCCCAAATCACAGATTTTTACGCTATAGGAATGCACAGGCTTATTTCTTGTTGGCAACAATAGGTTGATTGTACAACCAAAAACTGTGTTGGTTCCTATTTTGATTAATAAAGATGTGTTTGAGCCTAGTTATAATGATTTAAAATTCACAGTCCAAAACCACAGTCCAAACAAAAAATTATGTTTGCACCAACCTAATAACATCGAATCACTATGCGCACGTGGAACCAGCTTAGTGCTGTAGATAAACTTTAACTTAAAAAGAAAAAGGATATTGGGACTTCCCTGGTGGTCCCGTGCTCAGGACTCCATGCTTCACTGCAGAGGGCACGGGTTCAATAACTGGTAGGGGAAATGAGATTCCTTAAGCTGCTTGCTGTGGCCAAAAGTAAATAAAGATAGTGAAACTGATGTTGATAGCAATGAAGACACTTGCCCAAGGTCACACAAGTAAGCAGTGAAGCCAGGGCTCAATCCCAGACACTTCTATGCTCCTGGCATTGTATATTTTTCAACCTCTCTCATAGAGGACTGCTTCTCAGGGTTAGGGACTAGGACTTCAACTCTGCATTTCCCACAATGCTTTGCAAAGAGCTGGGATCCAGGAAAAGTTTGCTAGACAAATGGGTTGTTTCTGTTTGCACAGATTAAAAGCAGAGATCTAATTACTTGGCCATATTAACCATTTAAGTTTCGGAAGGGTTAACTGGGAACAGAGAAATTAGCAGAAGGCTGGGCTGATTGGGAAGTGGAGTGCTAGAGGCAGAGGCTCCCCAGGCAGACAGGAAAGAAGGGGAGCATGTCAAAACCAGGTGGCTACAAAGAGGATCACGTGACAAGCCTCAGGTGGGTACCAATAGGAACTGAATGACAGGATGCACCAAACCTTCATGTCATCACTTAATACAAATTGCCTAGTGCCAAGCATCATTTTAGGTGCTGGCAGTACAGCAGTTAACAAATCAACCCTTGCTTTCGTAGAGTTACATTCTCATGGGGTGACTATAAACAAACAAGTAAATACACAATTTATCATGAAGTATTTTAAATGAAATAGACAGTGCTTGAAGAGAAACAGAGTAAGAGGATTGAGAACTAGTCAGGTGGTCAGGGAAGTCCTTTATGAGGAGGTGGCCTCTGAGTACCTGCAAATGAGGTGAGGAGGAGCTAGATACTCTCTGGGGGAAAGGTTCCAAGCAGAGACCATAGCAGTAGCAAAACTCTTGAAGCAGGAGTGCACTGATGCCAGTCCCTGATTCCCTCAATTCACCAAAACTAAGTGAATACTGAGGGTTATGGGGTGGGGACTGAAGGTTCCTGCTAAACTTGTATTAAAAGTTTCAATGTTGGTTTCAAGTTTTTAAAAAAAGATACGAAAAAGAGTTAGATATGAAAACTAAACAGGAAAACTTCTGATATCTGTTCACAGAGGAAAAAGAGAGGAAAATAAACATTTACGATGTCCCTTGCATTTTACACTGTTATCTCACTTAATCCTAGAAAGGCATTATTTCCCCATTGTATAGATAAGTAAACTGAGGACCAATCAGGATTCCAACAAATATCCATGCTTTTTCCAATACATCAAGGGTCACCAACCTATGGGATCTAAGGCCTGATGATCTGAGGTGGAGCTGATGCAGTAACAGAAATAAAGTGCACAATTGCGTAACGTGCTTGAACCATCCCCAAATCACCTACACCCCACGCCCCATGGAAAACTGGCCTCCATGAAACTGGTTCCTAACTCCAAAAAAGGTTGGAGACCGCTAACCTGCATGACACTACTGCCTAGGAAAACACTCTTCTTTCTTTTTCTTCTTATTTCCTCCAAAACGGGAATTCTTAACCTATGATTCACAGAGTATTTTCGGGGGCCCACAAGTTCCCCCTAAATGTAAGTAAATGTCTGTTTATGTTTGTCTATTTACTATTCCTGGGGAGGTCCACAGTTATTATCTGCTTTTCAAAAGAGATCCGACAGAGGAAAAGCACAGTACTACTCTGGAGTAACAGGGCCTCCTGCTGCCCATATTTGGTGGCTGTTCCTGGCATAACATACAAAGGTGTAATGGAAGGAAGTTTAGTCATCTTCTGTAGAGCTGAGTGTCAACAAAAGGCCGCAGATCTGCCCTGCATGCGACCTTCAATAACTCAGTTTGTAAATCAGAAAATAAAGACAAATGGGCAATTCTAGAGGAAGTAAGAAGATGCCAAAGAAAAGAAACACCTGTCAAGAAATCCCCTTAGTTTGGAGAAAAACATCATCCACCTTACTTTCCAGGCCAGCCCCCATCGGCAGCCAAACTTTCTAGGATAGATGGTGTCCTACTATTTCCAGGACAAGAAGGGAGCCTGTCCACCTTCACCAGAGGGGGGCCACTTACGGCCTACTCTGGCCCACCCCTTACAATCTTGCTTTCTGGTTAAATCAGTGCCTGAGCATCTCACAATGACCACGGCACAGTGTGGGAGACATTATAGTCCAGTAGCGTGAAGCATTAGCTTTGAAGTCAGAGAGACATGGGTTCAAATCCTAACTCGTCTTAGCTGTAAATAGGGGCAAGTTATGCAGCCTCTGAGTTTTAAAACGGCGATTTTATCATCCATCTGACGAGTTATTTTGCAGATTAAATGAGATAATAGACATACAGTGCTTGGCCCAGCGCCTAACTCAGTAAGAGAGCAACAGTGGGAGCTACTATTATTGTCGCCGTCGTTGTTGGTCTCGTACCCAATCGCACTCAGGTGGCGGGGGAAGAGGTCTTCGAGCTCCTCCAGCGGCCCTCCAACCTGCTCCGCACCCGGGACGCTCCGCTCTCGACCCACCAATGAGCCCCTTCCTTCCCTCCAACGGAACCACTCCCTCCCAGGGCTGGTAGAAGGCGCCTTTCCAGTTGAGACTTGCACGCCGCGCTGGGCCCCTTTCCCCAGAACACCTCCATTCCGCCCCACCCGCCGAGGTCACACGCTCCGGTTACCATTTTCTTGCTCTCGGTGCCACGGTTCGCCTGCCTTGACATGGTGCCGGCCGCCTTACCCTGCCTCGCCACAGACCCACTCGGCAACCCCTCCCAACACTGCTCGACCGAGCTAGCTGCCCCCTCAGCGTTAAAGATTGACCGGCACCGACTCACCGCGCCTGCGCAGCTGGCCGCGGGGAGCCACGGGACTCGTAGTCCGGCAGACGAGGGTCCTTTCCGCCCAATAAACGCCGGACCACAGCACCCAACAGCCCCACTGGCAACCCCGCCCCTTAGTGCAGCTCGACTACAACTCCCAGAATGCTCCGCGCACAGAGGACTTGTAACATGGCTCCCTGTCGCCTGGTTTATGGCCGCTGGGTGGCGTCCGCAGCTTGCAATAATTCTGTATCATCCACACAATTCTTTCCCACCCTGCCTAACCCTCACTCTGATGCTCCGCAAATTCCTCCCGCCAGGGATGGTCTTGGAAAGTCCCTCTTTCAAACTAGCTTCTTCCGCTGTTGCTGCAGTTCAGAGCCAGAAGCTCCCAGGATGTCCCAGAAAATTGGCCACGGCTCCTGCACAGATCTGGCTGCTTCTTTACAAAAATATTTGATGACCACCTACTATGTGGCAAGTATTTCACCAGTGACTTTCTCTTCGAACCGTCATCTGTCTCCAAATCCCAAAGGCAGCGAGCAACTGCATCCTACCACCGTGGCTTCCTGATGAAATATCCAGTCTAATAAAGTTCAGGTCAATTTCTCCCTCTCTCTTCCCTAGAACAAGACTGGTTCCCAGAAAAGAAAGATCACTGGCGTTGGTAGCAGCCAGTTCTGGATTTTAATCCTAGCTTTGCCATTTTAGGCAAATTGCTGGCTCTCTCGGTTGTTGTGAAGATTGGTGAGACATGTATGCAGAGCACTTGGCACAAAGTAAACGTGCATTCCCTTTCTTTCAGCCACTCTCTGAAAACACAGCCCTGCAAACAGGCCCCAGAAATAGGAGGGGAATGAGCTGGCCACACCCTCACCCATCACCAAGGGGAAGTCCTACAGTCCCTGACCATAGTTCTTAGGTTTCAGCTCCAACCATCCCTGCCTGGCTAGTCAGTTCTGAGAGGATTGTGCTATGAGTCCCTGAGCCCCGTCTTCTGACTTAGGCCTGGTAGCCTGACTGGCAGCTGCATTCTAGCCCCTAGTCTTCACCATGACAACAGCCCGACCAGACTTGAGCCATCCTGCCTGGGGAAGGCTGGGGGCCCCAAGCTGCTCAGCCTGAAAACCAGTACCCAAGATTCCCCTAGTCTGTCTCTCTCGGTACAGAACCAATTATTATTATACTCTTCTCCCTGTGGCACAGACATGCTGGGGACTGTCAGAGGCAGTGACCTTTGACTCTGTCCTGTGTCAGTGCCTGGGCTGAGGGCTCTGGGTAGGAACGTGAGGGTCAGTTGGGGGTGGGGATGAGAGAGCGGGGTGGGCTAGCCCTCAGAGGCCAGCAAAGTTAGAGAAGAACCTCCTGCATTCCCAGGAGAGAGGACAGCTGAGGTGAAAGCTACAGTTGGCTGGCCTGTCTGTTGGTCTGGACTCCTCCCTGCCGGCTGCCCTTGGCTGCCCACAGAAACCTGAGTCACAGTCACAGCCAGCCGCTCGACCCCACCCAGCCTGCTGTCAGGCCAGCCGGGTCTGGAGAGATTGCAGGCGGAGCCTCTCCCTGCCCATCTTACAGCCTCTTGAGATTCTTCCCCTCTCTGCCTGTGATTCCTCCTTTTGGCTTCTTTTTCTTTGGGACTCCTCCTCCAAGAGAGAGTCACCAGTCCTGAATCAAGGGTGGGGGCGGGGTCCATCTCAGGCTAGTCTAAAAGATCTCCTGGTCCTTAGTAACTTCTTCAAGGGCTCTCAGTCCCAACTCCCAATCCCTCTCCATCACCTCTTGGGGGCCAGGACATTTAAGAACAACAGGCACCCTCCTCCCCAGCTTCACCCTGGCTCCTTGGGTGCGCAGGGCTCCAGGAAACTAATCCAGCAGGGATAGCCCCCCCCTCCCTAGCAGGAGCACTAGAGCACCGCCCCCCGCAAGAACCCAAAAGATTGAACCTATTTAATCCCGAATCTGAGTTCCTTCTCCCACCAATCCCTCTCTGTTACTTCCCCTCTGCAAGATCTGGAGGGANTTTTTTTTTTTTTTCCTCACTCACTTTGAAAGAAAAACACCGGGTGGGAGCCAGCCTCTAAGATGACCTCCCAGTGTCTCCCGCCCCCTAGTGTTCACACTCTATGTAGTTCCTTGTCATGTAGGACCAAGGCTGGGCTGAGTGATGATAGAATACAGTGGCAGTGCTGGTGGGCCACGTCTGAGATTCGGTCTTAAAAGACACTGCAGCTTCTGACTCAGTTGCTCTCTCCCTCTGGAGGAAGACAGCAAGCACTACTTTAGGAAACAGCCTTATAGAGAGGCCCGCCTATGGAGGCATCCAGACCTCCTGCCAGCAGCCACGCGAATCCGCTTGGGAGTGGATCCTCCAGTTGCAGCCTTGGTCAATAGCTTGGCAATAACCTCATGAGAGGCCTTCTGCCAGAACCACCAGCGAAGCCTTTCCAGTTAAAATGTCATTTTAAACTGCCACGTTCTGTGACAACTTGTTACACAGCAGTAGTTAAGTGAGACACATCAGGAGGTTATATAGCAGTAGTTAAGTGAGACACATCAAGAGGAGAAAACCCTGTTGGTATGACATGAAGTCCTACTGTGAGGCCTGGAATTGCTGTATCCATCCTGCTAACCTGAGGATGGAGATAACATCAAGGGGGCAATGCAGCGAGATGGGGGAAAACTGAGGTCCTTGAGAACACCACTGAATTGCCCCACCTCAAAACCAGTCCTTCCCCGGGACAACTTCCCTTGTTGTTTAAGCCAGTGGAGTTGGGTTTTCTGCTATGGTGGTCAAAAGCTTCTAACCCTTCTAGGGACATAGATGATAAATACATAAATGCATTTCTGAGTGAGCTAGGATGAAGGAAATGACCTGGATGAAAAGCTCATCACAGGAAGACCTACTCAGAGAAAGTGTCTTCTAAAGATGCAGCATTTCAACTTGACCTGAAGGATGAGAAGGAGCCAGCAGTGTGAAACAGAGCAAGAAGAGTTGCAGGGGGAGGGTCAGTGTGTGGGATGCCCCAGAGGAGTGAGAGCAGGACCAGTGCTGCTGAGGGCCGGGAACTGTGGCAAGAGCCGGCAGAGGAGGAGAGGTGGGCAGGGCCAAGTCACAGGTATCCAGGATCAGATGGGCAGGGAAGGTGCTAACAGTTCCAGGCCCCCTCCCCATCTAGCTCCTTTGACGCCCCTCCCAGCCCCCAGCTCATACCTAGGCAGAGATGCCATTTCCCTGAAGGCAGTACCCTCTGAATACTGTGGCTGGAGAATCACTTATTTGTTTATTCATTCAGTCAATTGTGGAGCACCAGCTAAGCACCACAGGAATATGATGGTAAGCAAAACCAGACTTGGAAGCTCTTGGAGCTTCCTAGTGGGAAAGACGGGTATTAGCCAAATAACCACACAAATGGAAACATAAAATGTGGTTAAATGCTCTGAAGATGGAATATCTGAGTAATAAGAACACCTAACAGGAGGATTTAGGTTGAAGTCAGGTAAGATATCCTTGAATAAATGGTGTTTAATCTGAAATCTGATGGCTGGTAGATGTTGACTGGTGAAGTCAGGAATGGAAAAAGGAGAGGATACAGAACATTTTCTAGACAAGGGAAAAAGCAAGTGCAAAGGCCTTGCACAGAAAGGAAATATGTCTCAGTATCTGGAGGAGTGTAAGCAGATCTGAAGAAGTCTATTTTTACTCATCACTGGAGTCCTCAGTGTCTGGTACCATGCTGCTGCTAAGTCACTTCAGTTGTGTCTGCAACCCCATAAACATCAGCGCACCAGGCTCCCCCGTCCCTGGGATTCTCCAGGCAAGAACACTGGAGTGGGTTGCCATTTCCTTCTCCAACGCATGAAAGTGAAAAGTGAAAGTGAAGTTGCTCAGTCGTGTCTGACCCTCAGCGACTCCATGGACTGTGGGCTACCTGGCTCCTCCGTCCATGGGATTCTCCAGTCAAGAGTGCTGGCGTGGGGTGGTCTGGTACCATAGGCACTCAATATTTATTTAAGGAAGGGCTGTTGATAGAGATTATCATACTGAGTGAAATAAGTCAAACAGGGAAGCACAAATATATCACTTATATGTGGAATCTAAAAAAAAAGAAAACGACGCAAAAGAATTTATTTACAAAACAAAAACAGACTTTCAGACATAGAAAGCAAGCTTATGGATACCAAAGAGGAAAGAAGAGGGGATGGGATAAATTAGAGGAGTTTGGGATTAATAGATACAAACTATTATCTATAGATAACCAACAAGGGCCTACTGTATAGCACAAGGAACTATATTCAATAGCTTTTTAACTTTTAATAAACTATAATGGAAAAGTGAAAGTGAAGTCACTCAATTGTGTCTGACCCTTTGTGACCCCATGGACTGTAGCCTACCAGGCTCCTCCATCCGTGGGATTCTCCAGGCAAGAGTACTGGAGTGGGTTGCCGTTTCCTTCTCCAGGAGATCTTCCCAACCCAGGGATCAAACCCGGGTCTCCTGCATTGCAGGCAGACGCTTTACCATCTGAGCCACCGGGGCTTAGATAATAGAAAAGAATCTAACAAAGAATATATATATATATATACACACACATATACAAAATAAATTTGCTATACACCAGAATGGAGAAGGCAATGGCACCCCACTCCAGTACTCTTGTCTGGAGAATCCCATGGACGGAGGAACCTGGTAGGCTACAGTCCATGGGGTTGCTGAGAGTCGGGCATGACTGAGCGCCTTCACTTTCACTTCTCACTTTCATGCTTTGGAGAGGGAAATGGCAACCCACTCCAGTGTTCTTGCCTGGAGAATCCCGGGGATGGGTGAGCCTGGTGGGCTGCCGTCCATGGGGTCGCACAGAGTTGGACACGACCGCAGCAGCAGATGACACCAGAAACAAACACAACCTTGTAAATCAGCTGTGTTTCAATTAAAAGAAAAGAAAAGAAAAGAAAGGTCCCTTGAGGAGGTGGCGCTTGGCACAAGGTGAGCCAGACCATGCAAGGCCTTGTAAGGCTGTGTCAGGAATCTGGATTTTATTCCAAGGGCCATGGGAAGACACCGAAGGCTATTAAATGGGGTGGGAAAGGTGACATGGTCAGACTGGCATTTTTATTAGAACTCTCTGGCTGTTGGGTGGGAAACCAGTAGGGACTTGACTGTAGGGACGTGACAAGTTACGAAGTGATTACCAGGATCCAGACAGAAGATGATAGAGGCTTAAGCTCAGGAGACAGCGGTGGAAAGAAGGTGTTACTTACTCTCTAAGTCACTCTTTTGGGACGCTTGCAATGCCATGGACAGCAGCCCACCAGTCTCCCCTGTCTATAGGATTTCCCAGGCAAGAATATTGGGTTGCCATTTCCTTCTCCAGGGGATCGTCCCAACCCTGGGATCAAACCTGCATCTCCTATATTGCATGCAGATTCTTTACGACTGAGCCACTTGGAAAGAAAGGGAAACTCTTGGAGAGAAGTGGGCCACATGAATTTACTTATTTATTCCAGAAACAGTGAACACCTACTATGTGCCAGGTACAGAGGTGCTGGAGACTTTCAAGCACACAGAAACTGACATGGTCGTTAAGCTCATGGAGCTTACAGTCTAGTGGAAGAAAGGGACATTAATTAAATAATAGTACCAAATAGACAATTACAACTATGACAGATACATGAAGGGGAAGCATGTGGGGCTAGGAGAGTGAGTGATGAGGGACCTGCCCTGATCACAGAGGTCAAGGAAAACGTCCTTGAGAAAGCAATGCTGGAGCGGAGATCTGAGAGAGTAGGAGTTAACAGGACAGAAGGGTAGGATTCATTCCAGGCAGAGAAAACAGCAGGTGCAAAGGGCCTGTGATGACCTTGGCCAGTGCATTTGAAACAGAATAAGGAGGAGGATGGGACCAGAGAAGGGGGAAGGACGGGACCACACAGGACTTTATGGGCCACGCTACTAAGAGTTTGGTCTTCACTGCAAGAGCCACCGGGAAGCTGTTGAGAGATTTCAGCAGGTAGGTGGCACGATCAGAATAAGGATTTGAAACGTTTATCAGATGGGACTTCCTTGGTCGTCCAGTGGTTAAGACTGCACACATCCACTGCGGGAGGCATAGGTTCCATTCCTGGCTGGAGATGAACTCAGATCCCTGCAACACTCGCTACCAAAAATAAAAAATTATCAGAGGTACCACCTGAGGGAGGGATTGAGAGGGGAGAGGAGTGACAATAGGGAGTGCAGACACGAACGACAGTTCTGGTGAGATGCAGGGCCACTTAGTGCAGTGAGTAGGGGGAAACCCAGAGGTAGAGAGGAGGAGTGAAAAATGGGGTACGCAAGAGAGAAGTGTCAAGGATGACTCCTAAGTGTTCTGAGTCAAATAACCATATGGGTGTTGGTGCCACTCACCGGGCGAAGGAACCCTAGAAGAAAGCCAGGTTAAGGCCGCCAGTTTATGAGCTCCACCTGGAGGCGGTGGTGGGTAACAACTTCTTGCAGGGACTGGAGCTCAGGAAATGGACCTGATCCCATAGGCTGGGAGGAAGGGGCCAGCAGGTCAGGAGGGCAGTTCTAGGAGGGTGGAGGATCCAGGCGCCTAGGACCTGGGGGTGGGGCGCGGGGGAGAGCGTTGCTTTGCAAGAACTGGCGGGCTGCAGAGACGCCGGCCTCCCGGTCTTTTTCCCGGTTTCCTGCCGGAGCTTTAGGAATGTCCGGTCTGCTCTTAAGACCGAGCGGAGCGGAGGCGGGGGCAGAAAGCTTGTGCTCAGGAAAGCCCTTCCTTTCTCCAGCTCTGCTCCTTTCCCAACAGGGCCAGACCAGGCAGGACCAGAGGAGGCAACAAATGCCCTTCCCTCGTCCTCCTTCCCTCCCAGACCCTGTTCCAGAGCTTTGGCCCTCTTATAAGCGCCCAACACTTCGTCCGCTTTCTTCTCCAGCTCCACGCGCGGCTGTGCGGATGAGACTCTCGGAGGAGCAGTCCCTCCAACCCTCAGCCTGGGCCCGGCTGTTCCATGAACGGGCATCTGGCTCCCCCTCGTGGTGACATCAGCACATTGACGCGCTAGGTCAGCTCGGAGCTGTGTGTCCAGTCCTGGCCAGTGACTCACTCCATAACTGTGTGCTGTTCCCCTGACCTCTATGTGCTCCGATTTCCTTGCCTGCAAAATAGGGTTAGTGATCTGGGTGAGGCTTTCCTTGGCTAACACATAGAGTTTTTAAAAGTTTTGTTAGTTTGAAGAACCCCTCTCCCTAACTTGAGGTGCCTTGACACTCAGTGGCCGCTCAACAAAACCTCCTGTGTGCTACCAGCCCCTTCCCTAAACCACTCCACTTCGGGACAGCCACATTAGACATATTCCCATTGGACTTCCCTGGTGCCTCAGACGGTAAAGCGTCTGCCAACAATGCGGGAGACCTGGGTTCAATCCCTGGGTCGGGAAGATCTCCCGCAGAAGGCAATGGCAACCCACTCCAGTACTCTTGCCTGGAAAATCCCATGGACGGAGGAACCTGGTAGGCTGCAGTCCATGGGGTTGCAAAGAGTCAGACATGACTCAGCAACTTCACTTTCCCATGGCCAGAATATGGTGATGCATGGGGCCAGGTTGGTACTGTCAGGGCACTCAGTTGGAAAGACCAAACACAGAACGGATGGAAATACAAAGAAGAAATATTTGATCCAGATCTCAGGGCCGGCTACTCGGCGCTTGAGAATCTCCTTTTCAAAAAATGATTTGATTTACTTTTCGTTTTGGCTGCTGCCCGCGAGACGTCCCCTACACTGGAAGGCAGATATTTAACCACTGGACCACCAAAGAAGTCCCTGAGAGGCTTTTTAAAATCAAGGATTGAGAACTTTATGCCTCCAAAGGACAGCCCCTAGCATTCGGCTCTGGTCCACAGTGGCTGAGTGGAATTGGATCCCAGCGTTGCTGGCAATGGCCAGCAAGGGTAGAATGATGGTTGGGGTCTGCCCCTGGTGTGAGTAATAAAGGTGGAGAATTAAAGAATAAGAATAAAAACTGGCCTGCTTTTTAAGATCACCATTCATTTTAAACAACATTAGTTTAAAAAAAAGCTTCTCCCTGAAAAAAAAATTTACTGGTCTAATTTCTTTGATCTTCCCAGGAGGCTCTAGTGGTAAAGAACCTGCCTGCCATGCAGGATACGTAAGAGACGCGGGTTTGATCCCCGGGTGGGGATTCCAGTATTTTGGATGGAAAATCCCATGGATGAGGAGCCTGACGGGTTGCTATCCACGGGGTCGCAAAAGAGTAGGACATGATTAAGCGACTAAACAACAATGATTAGTGATATTAAGCATCATTTTTATGTGCTTATGGGCCATTTGTATATTTTCTTTGGAAAAATATCTATTCAAGTCTTTTGCCCACTTATTACTTGGGTTGTTTACTGTTGTTGAATTTTAGGAGTTCTTTATATAGTGTGGATGTAGATTACTTTCCAGATATGTGATTTACAGTTGTTCTCTCCCATCCAATAGGTTGCCTTTTCAGTCTGCTGATAGTGTCTGATGCACAAAAGTGTCTAATTTTGATGAAGCCCAGTTTATCTGTGTTTTTCTTTTGTTGCCTTTTCTTTTGATGTCATATCCAAGAAATCACTGCCAAATCCAATGTTATAAAGCTTTGGAAGCCCTATGTTATCTTGTAAGATTTCATAGTTTTAGCTCTTATATTTAGGTCTGTGATTCATTTCAAGTTGGTTTTTGTAAGGTAATCAATTAAAAAAAAAATTAAAACAGTAGAATTTCAGAGACAACTTACCCTAAAAGTAAGATTCAGACCCTGGAGTTTAGGTGCTAGTATTCCTGAGGGTTGACTGCCTGCCCTTCTCACAGTTCTAAAGTTGTTCTCATCCTCTTCTGGGGCTTAAACTGCTGTGTAGGTGAGAGGTTGTACGGTCCAGTTAAGAGCACAGATGCTGGAGCTGGACCTCTGGAGTTCCAGCCTGGCTCTGTCACTCTGTGGTCACACTTGGTGAGAGTACTGAAAGCTTCCCCCTTCACCTGTAAAATGGCAAGAGTAAAGGCACATACCTCACAGGGTTGTAAGGAATCAATAAATTAATGTATATGAGGACTTAGGGGGAATGTCCTGGCAGTCCAGTGGTTAGGACTCTGCACCTTCACTGCTGTGGGCCTCGGTTCAGTCCCTGGTTGGGGAACTAAGATCCCACAAGCTGCATGACACAGCCAAAAAAGAAAAAAAAAACTTAGAAAAGTGTCTGACACTTGATGAGAACTAGATAACATTTTTATTGTTAACTTTATGCTGATGACTCCCAAATAAGAATCTGCAGTCCAGACCTTTATCCTGAGGGTGACAACCTATATATGTGTCTGCCGGACCTCTTGACGTGGACATCTTTTGGGCACCTCCAATTCAAGTCCAAATCTGGACTTAGAACCAGAGAACATCACAGGACCCACCAGTGTCTCAAGCCAGGTGTCTGGGAGCTCACTCCTGCCGCCTCACCTCTGCGGTGCCTCCCACTCCCTCCCCAGTGCCCCGACACCCGTCCAGCTGCTGTCATTTCTGCCGTCCTAGAAAGAGCAGCACGGTCCTCTCCTCTAATCTAGTTTCTCCAGAACAGCCATGTGACTTCCCTGATGATCCAGTGGTTAAGACTCTGCGCTTCCCCTGTAGAGGGCGAGGGTTCGATCCCTAGTCCGGGAACTAAGATTCTCCATGCTCTGTGGAGTGGCTTCCTGAGTGCTGCTCACCTGACGGCTCGCACACCCTTCTTCTCTTCTCTGTGTACCCCCAACCCTGGATTTGTGACTCCTCTCGATCTCTCAGGGCCTTTGTATGAACTGTGCACGGAGCCTGGGACACCGTCCCCTGCCTGCCTTCCTCCCCGCCCCTCCATAGTTGGTTGATGACTGTTCAATTCTTAAACGTGTCTTCTTCCAGGAGGCCTTCTTTGACCCCAGAGCTCTGGACCTACTCTCACACAACAGATACTTTATCATAACAGTTTGTCTATTAGATGCTCCTCTGCCAGAACCTGAGTCACAAGAGCAGGCACCTTCCAGTCTGGCTGCCTACCTACTGTGTCCTTTGTAGCCACAGTGCCTGGCACCCCACCGATGCCATCTGTGTGCAGTAAGTGTCTGACAGGGAAACATGACCAAGAGCGTGGGCCCCAGGCCAGCCGGGGGAGCGAGGGGGATACTAGGAGGGTCGTGTTTCTGTGATTGAGTGTCAGACCAGCAAGGACACTTGCCAAGTGTCCCAGAACCTGGGCAAGGATCAGGCAGCAAGTGCCCTGTATCCGGATTAGCTGGGAAGTTTGTTCTTTGAAACCACAGCAGGGCTTTAAGTCGGGAGGTAAGGGACTTCCTTGGTGGTTCAGTGGTTCAGCATCCGCCTTGTAATGCCGGGCACAACAGTTCAATCCCTGTTCCAAGAAGATTCCACAGACTGGGGCAATTAAACTACAGGGCCGCAACTACTGAGCCCGCCTGCCTAGAAGCCACAGCAGGGAGAAGCCTGCGCACCACAGTGAAGAGGAGCCCCTAGTCTCTGCGACTAGAGAAAGCCTGCTTGCACAACAAAGACCTTCAGAACATAACAAAGCTCAGTCAAAAATAAGCAATCAGTTAAGTCAGAAGGTGGAGGTGACTGGAGGTGAAACACCAGCTGGGCAGAATTGGAAGCACGGTGGGCCAGGAAGATGGTACGAGCAGGAAGACAGTCATGAGGCTGTGGCACTGAGATGCCTCTAGAAGGACACACAGAGAAGTGGGGGAGGAAAGTGGGTGGCCGGGAGGCAGGGCAGAAGAGACATTGCCTTGCGTGCCCTTTTGTCCCTATGGAATTTTAAAGCAGGTGCCTATATCACTTGGTCAAAAAATCATCTTATTTGTGTATTTATGTTGGCCACACTGTGGGAACTTCTGCCAAAGATTATCTTAAAGAGCAGATGAATGGATTTCCCTGGTGTGCCAGTGGCTAAGACTTTGTGCTCCCAATGCAGGGGGTCTGGGTTTGATTCCTGGTCGGGGAGCTAGATCTTGCATGCCACAACTGAGACCCAGCGCAACCAAATAAATTAATTAAATTAAATATTTTTTAAAAAGTGGATGAAGAACTTCCCTGGTGGCCCAGTAGTTAAGAATCTGCTTTCCAATGCAGCAGATGTGAGTTCTAGCTCTGGTTAGGGAACTAAAATCCCCCTCGTCTCGGGGCAACTAAGCCCTCATACCGCAGCTACTGAGCGCTCACACAGCAACAAAAATCCTGCGTGCAGCCGCTGAAAAATTAAAAAAGAATGGATGAAAGGGGTATATTGCAATAATCTAAGCAGTACATAGTGTCTACAACATGTGATTTTTTTAATATCATAAACTAATGCTGACTCTAAAGAAAACGAGAAGATGTATAAAAGTAGGAATAATTAAAAAAAATAAAATCCCCTAAGTTCCCTCTACCCAAATGTGAGCAGTGATAGGAACACTCCCTGTTTCTCCACCTGAAGCAGCAGGTAGATAAGCTGGGTAAGGGCTGGAGGGGGAGGTTTGTTTTCCTGTGGGGCTACCGGATTTAAGAAATCAAAATACAGGACCCCTGTTAAAGTAAGAATTTCAGGTAAACAAGGAATAATTTTTTAGAAGTGTATTCAAATATGACATAGAACATTCTTACATTTAAAAAGTCTTTTTTGTTACCTAAATTCAAGTTTACCTTGGCATCCTCTATTTTATGTGGCAACCCTAACGCTTGCGTGCTAAGTCACTTCGGTCATCTCCGACTCTCTACGATCCTATGGACCCTAGCCCACCAGGCTCCTCTGTCCGTGGGATTCTCCAGGCAAGAATACTGGAGTGGGTCACCATGCCCTCCTCCAGGGGATCTTCCTGACCCAGGATCAAACTCGCGTCTCTTAGGTCTCCTGCCTTAGCAGGCAGGTTCTTTACCACTAGCACCACTTGGGAAGCCCGGCAGATCTAAACCCTGGTCTTTCTCTTCCCTCTGCCCAGACTGCTAGTCCTTTTAAGTCTTCATTTGAATACTTCTTATTTAAAAGTCACTCCAGTTTATTTTTTTAATTGCCATAGAGTTTTCTGCTGTGTCCATGTCCTACATAGCACCCACCCTGGGCGCTGCTGGCCAGAACACGCAGCCCAGGCCCCCAGGGTGAGAGGGGAGTGAGGGGGCAGGGCTCAAAGTCCTGGCACCAGGCCCTGGGTCCTGGTAATTGAGCCCGGATGTTGAGCAGGGGCTTCAAGCACCGGGTACCATGTCCTGGCTCTGAACTCTGGGATCTGGGAACTGGAAACCAGGACCAGGGCAGAGGCCACCAGTGGCTGGTCACTTGGCAGAAGTTACTGGGCTCGGTGGCCGTCCTGAGCCTGGTGTCACTGCCCCCGGTGGGAGGGGTTGCCTAGTTGCCCGCTGTTTTGTAACAGCTGCTGGACTAGGCTAGAGGGGAAATTCAAGGAGCTGAGAGTGGGGTGGGGAGGAAGGGATCAGTAGGTTGGGCAAGGCCACTTGGACAGGCTCTGGGGGTGGGGGTGGAGTGACAGCAGGTTGGAGCTCCAGGCCCCAGGGAGGCAGGCAGCAGGGTCCTGGGGGCAAAGACAAGATAGGTGGTGGGAAGAGCGATACCCTTCAGACCCTCTGTCTTTATAGCCTCTGGTTCCCTGACCTCCTGGCCCAGCTCCCAGGTCGCAGCAACTGGAGTGATGAGTGGACTGATGCCAAAGGCTGGTCTCATGACTCAGAACACAGATCCAGCCAGAGCCGACGGCACGGCTGAGAGTGAGAAAAGGAGTCCAAGAGATAAACAGAGATAAGCAGGGACATCACTAGAGAGAGACTAGAGAAGCAGGACGGGGCGCAGAACGCGAGACTGAGCGGCCACACGCGGCAGCGGTGCTGCGGGGGAGGGAGGGGTCAGTGGCTGCGGGCGGCGAGCCTTTCCTCTGCCTCCTCCCAGACCCGGCCTGTCTGGGTTTCTCCCCCACTGTGTCTCCCATCCCAGAGTTTCTCAGGCCCAGCACTGTTGCTGTTTGAGGCAGGACCCTCTCTGATGCGGGACTGGGCATCATGGCTGTCCCATGCGTTGTAGGATGTTTAGCAGCATCCCTGGCCTCTGCCCACCAAATGCCAGTAGCACCCTTCCCCTGGAAGTGTGACAACCAAAAATGTCTCTGGACATTGCCAAATGTCCCCTGGGGAGGAGCTGCCCCGACGAGCTTCCCTGCTCCCAGGTAGATCATGTGCTTGAGAGGCAATTCCTGGTTCCTGACTCATTCTAGTTCTCCCGTCTAGAGCCAGCCCTTGGGCACCCCCACTGTGCCCTGCTTAGCTTCACCCGGGGATACTGGGAGAGTAGCTGAGACTGAGAAGGGGGTCTGAAGATAAGATCTGCTGAAGCAGCAGTTAACACGTCCCCGCCCTTGTGGCGTTTGTGGTCTTCTTCGGTCCAGAAGGCACCACAGGGTGTTCTGGGGTGCCCTAGGGGGTGCTTTGTGAGCCGGCACACACTCTGGTCTCAAAAGGAAGAGGGAAAGATGAGTCCCCAAGCAGGTCAGGACTAGGTATTTGAGGTTTGGTTCTGTTTGTTTGTTTTAATTTATTTGGCTGCGCTGGGTCTTAGTTGCGGCATGCAGGATCTTCGATCTTCACTGCAGCACTCAAACTCTTAGTGCAGCCTGTGGAATCTAGTTCCTAGACCAGGGATCAAACCTGGGCCCCCTGCAGTGAGAGCGCAGAGTGTTAGCCACCGGACCACCAGGAAAGTCCTAGGAACTAGGTATTTGCAGCAAGTGTTCATTTTACCCACAATACTCAGATGTCAGACATGTATATTTATTTATTTCTCTAAATCACATTATCTGCTCCAAACGCCCTGCCCACCAGGTTGGTGGGAAATTCACTCACAGTCATGTTTTGGGAGTCCTCTACCCAGTGTTGTGCTGGTAAAATGATTTCAAATGGCTTTAGGGAAAGGTTGGGGTGAGTGGGGTTGTGGTCTTAAGGAGAAATTTGTAGCATCCGCCCATTTCCATGGTGTAAATACTCCCACCACAGCTGACTTCTAGCTGCCAAACTGACATCACTGAAGGAGTTACTGGGAAGAAGCTGGCAGCGGTGCACCATTATGTAGCATTTCTACCATGTAGAAGGGAATAACTCCAAGAGCACATGCAATAGCAAAATGTAGTAAAATAATTAGGCAGTGACAGGCTTTGAATGCCTTTTGAATTATGGCATTACTTTTGAATACATGGCATTTAATTATAAGTTTACAGAATTTAATTTATTTATAATGCTGCCACCCCCCTGAAGCACAGCATTTAATTCCTGTGTTTCTCCAGTCTAGAACATTCAGGCCAGGACTGTTTGATCTTCAGTCAACTTCAGTTTATCTTCATGGACCTGTTTGGGTTAGCTACTGTGATCTTTTGCTGTGACTCCCAAGTCAGCACTCCTAGTACATCCCCTCCCCAGCAAAAAGCTCTGCAGGCCAATCAGAGGTCCTGGGAGATCAGAGTGGGAGTGATGCAAAGTCCCTATTACTCAAGAAAAGACAACAGTCACAGCCAAGGCTCCCAGAGCCCTGCTCACTTTCCCAGGCTTGGGAAAACCTTCAAACCTTTTCTAAAGGGCCCATTTCCTCCTCTCTCCCGTCTGGAGCCTGGGAGCCCCACGCTCTCCAATAACCCAGCTTCCTGTCTGCTAGAGTCTTGCCTTGTAAACAAAAGTTCTGGCTGGGGGATGTCTTTTGATGCCTGGCAACCTTTGACAGCCTCAGTCCCCACCCCCAGCCAGAGAGGAGGAAACTTACCCACAGCAAGGAGTTACTCTGTTGTTCAATAGCTAAATCGTCCAACTCTTAAAGACCTCATGGACTGCAAGGAGCCCAAAACGCAAATTGTTGACTTCAGTGCGTTTTTCTGCTGCCTAGTCCGAGCACCGCGGAGGGGACAAACCCCTAAGGTACTGAACTAGACAAAAGGGAGAGTATAGGCCCTGAAAGGAGAGATTATAGATAGACTGAGACTCTGGACCTGCCTGGAGGGAATTAAACCACCGTGGGAATAAATCATCTCCCTTCCTGGCTGCCCCACCGACCACTCAGAGCTGATTTTCCTCCCCCCAGGCTCACAAGACTTCTTCTAATGGTCCTCTACCACCTCAGGATCAAGTCATAGCAACAGCGAACTTCCTGAACCTTGTAAGGTAAGGTACACTAAGTCACTTTAGTCGTGTCCGACTCTGTGCGACCGCTTGGACAGCAGCCCACCAGGCTCCTCTGTCCACGGGGTTCTCTAGGCAAGAGTAGTGGAGAGGGCTGCCAGAAGGTAGGGTAAGTGAAGTGAAAGTCGCTTAGTCATGTTTGACTCTTTGTGACCCCATGGACTATACAGTCCATGGAATTCCCCAGGCCAGAATACTGGAGTGGGTAGCTTTTCCCTTCTCCAGGGGATCTTCCCAACCCAGGAATTGAACTGAGGTCTCCTGCACTGCAGGTAGATTCTTTACCAGCTGAGTCACCAAGGAAGCCCTTGTAAGGTAAGAGTTGTCCTATTTTACAGATGAGAAAACTGAGGCCCAGAGAGGGAAAGTCACTTGCCTGAAAGAACACAGCTGAGGAAGTGGTCAGGGCTGGAATATGAACTTAGATCGAAAGCCTGTACTCTGCACTGTGTGACCCCATCTCTTATCCCCACCTAACTCTGTCTCCTTCCACGGCATCCTGCACAAAACGACCTTCACCCATTCCCATACAGGAGCCAGGGAAAGGAGAGCAGGCACAAGGGTATTTATTATTTCTAGCTGCTCCTTGGCTTGTGAGATCTTAGCTCCCCCACCAGGTGTTGAACCTCAGCCCTTGGCAGTGAACCTCTGGACCGGCAGGAAATTCCCCAAGCACGAATTTGCTGATGAATTGCAAGACAACACCCTTGTGTTAGTTATTGCTGACCAGACCAGGGGCTATTTTAAGCTAGTTTCACTGAACTTTTTCTCCCTAAGCAAGATGAAGAGTTTCTCAGCCTCAACACTATTGATATTCTGGGCAGGAATATCAAGAATTACCTTGTTTTCAGGGGCTGTCTTGTGCATTGTAGGATGTTTAACAACATCCCTGGCCTCTACTCACCACATGTCAGTTGTGCCACTTCCCACCCCCAGGCTGTGACAAGAAGTGTCTCCAGTTCAGCTCAGTTCAGGCGCTCAGTCGTGTCCGACTCTTTGCGAACCCATGAATCGTAGCACGCCAGGCCTCCCTGTTCATCACCAATTCCCAGAGTTCACTCAGACTCACGTCCATCGAGTCCGTGATGCCATCCAGCCATCTCATCCTCAGTCGTCCCCTTCTCCTTCTGCCCCCAATNAAAAAAAAAAAAAAAGTATTTATTTGGCTGTCGGCTCTTAGTTGCAACATGTGGGATCCAGTTCCCTGACCAGGGATTGAACCTGGAACCCCTCCACTGGGACCTCGGGATCTTAGCCACTAGATCACCAGGGAAGTCCCTTGTTCATTTCCTTGTGAGGAGCCCCAAGCTTAGTGGAGAATACAAATCTGTAAACAATTAACTGCACAATTAACTAGGTAATGCTTTTTTTTGAAGACAGTTCAGTTTTCAGCAGGTTCAACTTGAGATAACAGTGGGAGGTCATCATATGGTGACTCTCAAACATCTGGAACTGAGCTGATGCTAAGACGTGGATAAGGGAGTAAAAATGCATGGAAGAGCTGTAAAAGCTACCTGTGTCAGATCACTTAAGGAGAGAAGTCACTCAGGGAGAGAGGTTGAATGAGAAGAAGAGAAGAGGCTGGAACTGTGAGGTAAGTTTCTGGGCCAGGAAAGGGGCAGAGGTAGGAGCCAGGTAAGAGATCCAGCACAGAAGTGTTTTGGAAACCAAGAGGAATGACTATGTATTTTTATCTACCTAGTTTACCGCTGCGGAGAAGGCAATGGCACCCCACTCCAGTACTCTTGCCTGGAAAATCCCATGGGTGGAGGAGCCTGGTGGGCTGCAGTCCATCAGGTCGCTAAGAGTCGGACACGACTGAGTGACTTCACTTTCACTTTCATGCACTGGAGAAGGAAATGGCAACCCACTCGTGTTCTTGCCTGGAGAATCTCAGGGACGGGGGAGCCTGGTGGGCTGCCGTCTATGGGGTCGCACAGAGTCGGACACAACTGAAGCGACTTAGCAGCAGTTTACCGCTGTGTTCCTAGTATTTTGCACCCGGCATAACCTTACAGTAGACACTCAGAATCTGTGAATTGAAAATGACATTGCATCAGATCCTTTCCAGAAGCACTACCCAGAAAGCAGCCTACAAGAAATGCTCAAAGAAGGAAAAAAAAGAGGAGTTCGGGAGGAACGTTCCTGGGTCCAGTAAGGGGTGAGGGCTGATATGGCACCGTATTTGAGTTGAGCCTGGTGAGTTTTTCTCACAGGCAGAACATATTCAAATTTTTTTTTTCCCCTCGTTTTTTGTTTACTTTGCCCTGGGGATGCAGAAATCCATCAAAACTGATCTTTGTTCTAAAGACCTCACAGTCCGGTGGGGATGACAAACACAGCCCTTGATGATTATGAGATGGAAAGGTACTGCAGGAAGACAGAGATGAGAAGCTAGTAAATTTGGAAGGCTTCACAAAAGAGGGGATGCGGAGCTCAGGCTTGAAGGTTGGAGTTCAGTAGGGCAGTAATTCCAGCGCAAACCAGCCTGTGCAAAAATCCTGATAAATGCCCTGGTTCTCAAATTTGTATGTGCACGAGAATCACTGGAGGGGTCTGTTTATAATGCAGATTTCAAAGTTACACATGGGAAATTTCTGGTTCAACAGGTGAGGGCATCCACTTTAAAGCTTTACAGGACTTCACTCTGTAAAACATCTCTTTGTGCTGCCATTGTGGTGGAATCGAGACCGGCGGTGGCGGAAATGAGGCTGGAGAGCGCTTTGCCACCAGGCTTCTGGGTCTCCACAGGGGCACACTATTACAACAAAAAACATTCATTCAGGGCACTAGACGCTTTCACGTGCCTGACTTTGTCGCGACCTCGCAACAACTTTGTGAGGTAGAAATTACTAGTCTCATTTCACAGGGGAGGAAACTGAGGCTCCGAGAGGGGAGATTTGCTCAAGGTCACGAAGTGAGAAGTGGCACGTTAGAGGACGAAAGCCAGACAAGCAGATTCCCAGTTCAGAGACTTTTCGACGACCAAGGGAGGCCGGGAGTGGGTGGGGCTCAGGCCCTCGCTCCAGGCTGGTTCCAAAATGGTGGGGGCCTTGGCGTCAGCAACGCCCCCGCCCCTTCCGTCCACCTCCCTCCTTCTTCCTCAGGCCACCCTGGCGGGGGGAGGGGATGGAACGGAGAAGCTCACGTGACTGCCGACAAGCTGGCGCGTGACGCAAAGCGGCGGGCCCGGTGTTCGCCTTGCCTTATGGGAGACGTAGTCCTATAGACTGTCAAGTTGGCTAGGAAGGCGGGAGCTAGGACTACATTTCCCAGGAGGCTGCGGGCCGACGCCGAGGCTGCCGCCGTCGGAGAGCGGGGACGCGGGGCGCGCTGTCGGGCGGGGGCGAGATTCGGGCCGGTTGTGCCGTTGCGAGGTTGCAGCTGCGATCGCTGCGGTGGGCCCAGGTGAGTGAGGGACCTTGATGGGAATTAGGGCCGCCCAATTGACTCCAGTCGTTTCGTCTTTTTTTTTCCTCCGTGGCCGCTGGCTCAGGGTCTCCAGCAGGCCTGGCGCGGAGTCGCTCCCCCGCGCCTGCCCCCCGGCCTCTTCCGAGAGGGCCCTGCTCGCTCCGGCTCCTCCCCCTCCCCGCCCTTCAGGGCTTCCCCTCGCTCCGGCCTAGCTCCCGACGCTGAGGGCCGCCTTTTCTCCGGAGCAGTTCCTCTCTCTCTCTTTCTTTCTTGTAAGAAAGCCTTTCCTTTCTCCATCTCCCTGCTTAATCACTCACCCCTTTAGGGGTGAACCCTATTATTTGGATTTTTCCCAGAACTCTCGAGTGCCCCCCGCCCCCCCATCTCCATTGGCCTGGATCTGCCTTTTCTTAGGGCGCATGTGGCTGGTGTTGGTACCTCTCCCGTTCTTTTCGGCCTGGTGGCCGGAGGAGGCATAGTCCAAATTATCAGTCACGGGAACATTTATGCGTCCACTTTCGTTTCTCTTGAGTTGGAGGTGAGGTAGACCTGCGTTCCTGTGGTAATTGGCGTGTGTTCCGCTTAAATAAGGTAATTTCCTTCGCCTCCCTTAGCTCCCAAGCAACTTTTATCAGCCCTTCTCTTTGCCTTTCGAAGTCTGAGGGGTGAAGTATCGCAGCAGAAACTGGCGAGTAGCACTCGTGCCCAGAAGTTGGAAGCCATCCGTGTTAGTTGAGTGTTTACCAGGAGGTTGTTAATTGGATTGAAGGGAAAGCCGCAGAGTGTGGTGGAGCCTGGCCTGAGAGAGACGATGGGGCTTTTGGTGGCAGCATAACAGAAGGAACCTGGAGCCAGCTGCCTGGTTCAAGTTTTGGCTCTGCTAGCTTTTGCTTTCTGGTCGAGGGGCTTCACTTGCAGGTGCCTCAGTTTCCTTAATCTGCAAAGTAGCAAAGAGTAACGCTGATCACTTTGTAGGGTTACTGTGAAGATGAAATGAGGTAAGTTGAAAACCGCTTAGCTTATTACCTACTGAGTATTAAGTATTATTATCATCTCTTAAGATTTATACGTGTAGGCCCAGAGTGGCGAGACATGTATCATCACACTGTCATTTTGTTTTTCGCTTTCAGGTGGTGCTTCCTTTTCTCATTAGTGGCTATACCGTCTGTTGTAGCCTGCCCTGTTATCTAGACAGCCTGTATCATTATGTAGAAGCCTGCTAAAGAGCCAGAGCTGACTGCTACCATGAACAACCTGTGAACAAATTGGGCTTAGTTTGTTCTCTGCTGGGAAGTTTGTGAAGCAGTGTACGCAGTTTAGCAATATAAAAAACATTTTTTTCCCCTCCCCTGCAGCCATTTAGGCCTCACTGTATTTTGTAGAAGAGGTGAAGTTTCTGTAAGGAACTGTTTTAACTAAAAGACTTTATATTCAGTACAGTTCCATCTTTTTGTGTTTTAAATCTCCTAGCACCAGTGAAAGATGTCTGGTTTTGCAGACTGATGTTTTTAGTCTTCAGACTATATACAGTCCAGTTTTAGGGGTGTAGTCACGTTAGCGGCAGAAGTAGTAGTAGTTTTCTAGCATATTTTTTACTAGCATAGGTGGTCCAGATACTTTTTGAATTTGGTATGGCCAGTGAAATTATGGGTTGCAGAGCGTCCTGTATTGAAATTGAGAAATGAGGGAGGAAGCGTGGAGTGTTTCTGAGATTAGCACCGAGGTGAGGTGGGGTGAGGCTGCCTGAGAGCATAGGACCTAAGCTTTATTAATTTTTGTGACTAGTTAACCACCAAGAATCTTGAGGTGTTACCCTGCTTCTCTTGGGCCAAGTGACAACCTTGATTGAAGGAGTGTGGTTAATCTTGTTCTTTCTGGTGGGAGGGAGGTTCAAAAGGAAGGGGATACACACATACCTATGGCTGATTCATGTAGATGTGTGGCAGAAACTGACACAGTGTTGTAATTATTTTCCAATTAAAAATAAATTAAAAAATATACTGTGGTCTCAAAGATTAGATTTTGGTGGATTGCTTCACACCCTCATTCTGTAAACTAAGACTGATTCAGTATTTGATTGATACAATAAATAGTGCCTGAGAACCTGCCATCCACCGGCCCCTCTGCTAGGCTCTGGGAGTACAAGGGGATGTGAGGCAGAAGGGGTCTTGCATTTTGGGAACCTACAAGGTAGTGGGGGAAATCACAGCGGGTGCGCAAATAAGTTACAAATTGAGAAAAGTGATGTGGAGGTACACGCAGGGAAATCGATAGACAATAAAAAAGAGACGTACGGGTGGTCAGAGAAATTCTTGTTGGTAAGAGTAAGGTGTCAAGGCAGGCATTCCAGGTAGAAGAGTAAGTGCCAAAACTAGAAGATGGGAAGAGTTTAGTGTGCTTCCGGAACTGAAAAGAGGCCAATTGTGACTCTTTTCAGTGAGAAAAGTGGTTAAAGAAGGGCTGGAGAGCTAAGATTGTTTAGGGAAGCCATTGAAGCCTTCTCATTTACATTTTAAAATCAGTTTTGCCAGGGATGTGGAAACGATTGTGGGGGACCATCAGTTAAGAGGTTATTGTATGATTTTGCCTGGAGATGATAGTTGACTGAAGTTGAGAGGGGGAGTGGAAAGAGAAAGTGCGTTGGTGGGAAGAAGCAAAGGGATTCATTCTGTTCTTTTAATTTTCTCTAGAGAAACGCATTCTTGGTCAGTGGTCCATGGACTACAGGGGGCTCATGGACTGGAACGTTTTTGTGAGGGAGTGCATTTTCTCAAGGGGTCGTTACCTTCCGTCATTCATTGAGTCTGAGTCTAAGAACCAGTTCTCTAGAGTCTGTAATGCAGGTTTATAACCCATAAAAAAGCAATCCTCACAGCTTACCAAGAAAGAGTCGTGGGTACCTATCTAAAAGATTGGCTTTCTCCAGGAACTCTTTTTTTGTTGTTGTTTGTTTCAAATCAGAGTTAAATGCCGTGTCATAGAAAAATCAGCTTTTAGTTTCTTTTTGTCTAGGAATTAATGGGCTGATGCACATACTGAGGAAGCTGAACTTAATGAGCTCAGTTTCACAGAAATCCATGTTCATTCCTGCTATTTTCTTCTGTTGGTCCCCCCCCACTCCCGACCCCAGTCTTGTCTTTAGTTGCACTGTGTAGCATGGGTGCGTGTGTGCTAAGTGGCTTCAGTTGTGTCCAGCTCTTTGTGACGCTATGGACTGTAGCCCGCCAGGCTCTGTCCATGGGATTCTCCAGGGAAGAAAACTGGAGCAGGTTGCCATGCCCTCCTCCAGGGGATCTTCCTAACCCAGGGATTGAACCCACGCCTCCTGTGTTTCCTGCATTGCAGGCGAATCCTTACTACTGAGCCACAGGCAAAGCCCTGCTGTGCAGCATGTGGGATCTTAATTCCCTAACCAGAGACTGAACCCATGCTCCCTACGTTGGGAGCACACTTACTGGACTGCCAAGGAAGTCCCTTTTTCTGTGGAGTTTTGTTTGCAGTTCCTATTTTAGTGGTACAAATGGAGCACCTTAGTGTGTGAAGAGTGAGATCATTTTCTTCTTGGTTTCCTTCTAACGGGTTTCAGATGTATATTCATATATTTTGTAGTGTATTTTTCAGATGATAGTGTGTAATTGGAAACAGGGTGTAAAGTTAGAGCTCTACCACTGAAAGAACCACGTATTTTTCTTTTTATGGCAGAGATTTAAAACTGAAGGCTCATGGACTAAATCCAGTCAGCAGATGTGTTTTGTTTGGCTCATACAGTGTTGTAAATTTGAATTTGTTGTCAATATTAAAAAGCAGGGAGATTTCATGTAAAAATGTAGATTCCGGCTGCTTTGAAAAATCAGATGTGGCAGCCACAGACCCATGTTTCTGTTTGCAGCACTCATCTTTTATAGTTGAGGCACCATTAAAAAAATTTTTTTTTTCTTAGTGCTTTATTTCTTACTTGTTTCTTCTTAAAAAAAAAAAAAAGGAAAATTTCGGTAACTTTTATAAGAGGGAGAAGGAACAGTGCTGTGGGAAAGGAGGACCCAAAATACGAAATTGTTTTGTTTACAAACTGAAGAGTTTTTAGGAAAGACATTGATCTGCTCCCTGCCCATGCCTTTTTAGCTGGCACGTGTGCAGTGTCCTCATTTTTGTTCTGCCTGATTTGCTTTTTAGCATCTGGAATGCAGAAACTGCACAGCTTGGCTTGTTGTAGAAGACAGAGAGCCAAGCGAAGAGAAGTTGCTGATTGTCTAATTAGAAGACTTTTGGCTCCTGTTTTGAGGCAAAAGTGTGTGTGTTTAATATGTGCATTTATGAAGTCTGTCAACTTTGCTTTCAGTAATCTGTGTTTTTTGGAGAGGTTAATAACTCAGTTTTCTTTCTCTTATTTTAATAAATAGGTCAGGATACAAGGATTGATAGAGGAAGTCATAGAGTGCTTTGTGAAGCTACCCTAGAGATTTCTTCACTGCAGGACTCTGCATTGTATTAGGGCTTCCCAAAAGATGGTCCCCTTGTATCTGAAGGGTGTGTTCTAGAGTCTTGACTAAAACCTTTGGCTCCCAGACTGTGGGCTATCAGAAAAAAACTTTAAAAATGAAGACTCAGGAAGTTGGTCAGGTGCCAGAATGGGTTGTTCAATAAAAGACAAGAATGGGCAAATTTTTTAATAGAAAAATTATTGTTTCAGATATAATAAGGTGTGGCTGCAGAGCATGCAGGATATGGGATCTTGGTTCCCTGAAAGGGATCGAACCCACACCCCCTGCAGTGGAAGTGCAGTGTCTTAACTACTGGACCACTAAGGAAGTCCCTTTTTGGCAGTTTTGATGTCTCTTTGTATACGTGTTTCCCGTTGGAAAGGGTTCTGATAGAGGCTTTACTTGATGACCCTATCAATAATAGTACTCCGCTCATCAAACACTATCCAACCTTCATCATTACTATGGAACATTATATTATTTATTTTTCATCTACTGTATCTTTACCTCTTGAGGTAGTGGAGCAGAGATTTGTTTGATTCACTGCTGAAACCCCACACCAAGACATTCTCTGCATTCTCTGTTAAATAGAAGAGGCTTAGTAAATATTGAGAGAGAGGATGAGTTAAAAAGGGAATAAATAGATGGCTAACTGGGAGTCTCTGGAAGTGCTCCCGCTATTAAGTTCTAGCTTACTTAGATTATGTTAATATGTATGGTGATAGGAGCTGCT
Organism: Neotragus pygmaeus; assembly: GCA_006410875.1. Taxonomy (NCBI): domain Eukaryota; kingdom Metazoa; phylum Chordata; class Mammalia; order Artiodactyla; family Bovidae; genus Neotragus; species Neotragus pygmaeus. The sequence goes on from SJYV01029742.1 coordinate 1,512,681, forward strand.
GCTGCTGCTGCTAAGTCGCTCCAGTCGTGTCCGACTCTGTGCGACCCCACTGACGGCAGCCCACCAGGCCTTTCCGTCCCGGGGATTCTCCAGGCAAGAACACTGGAGTGGGTTGCCATTTCCTTCTCCAATGCTTGAAAGTGAAAAGTAAAAGTGGAGTCTCTCAGTTGTGTCTGAGTCTAGTGACCCCATGGACCACAGCCTACCAGGCTCCTCCATCCATGGGATTTTCCAGGCAAAGGTACTGGAGTGGGGTGCCATTGCCTTCTCATGGTGATAGGTGAGGAGATTGCAAACGGACAAAAGGGTACTTCATGGAATGATGAAAGTATTCTTCCATTGAATTGGGGTGGTTGTTTATTCTGTGATGGTATATTTTGTCAAAACTCATTGAAGTGTACCTTTAAAATGTGTACGTGTATTGTATATTAGTTGTAAAGGTGATTTATAAAAATTTGTATTCAAAACTCATTGTATAAAGGCTGTTCTGTAAAACTGAATTTAACTATCAGTAGGTTGTGATAATGATTATTTTCCTTGAATTTTTGGTAAAGTTAGCCAAGTATAGGTTGGACGGGGGGTACCTCAGGCGTTATGAGAGAGAGAGGCTTAGCTGACCATGCCCTGAATAGCACCCCCCCCCCCCCCGCCGCCCATTTTAGAGGTGCTGAGTTGATATTTTGTACTTTGGGATTCTGCTTGCCAGTTCTGTCATAAAGATAAAATCCGTCGAGTTCACTGAAGCTGTCTTACCCCTACTCCAGGGTTAGCAAGATGCAGCCTGCAAACCCTTGGTGGGGCAAGTAGTCGTCTTCATTTTTGTTTTCTCTGCTTATAGATAGGTTCATATTGATAAAAATCGACATTGCAGAAATGTGTAATGTAGAAAGAGAAAGTTTACTTCAGTGCCATTTATTTAGACTAGTGGTTACAGTTTCCATATATTTCTGAATACTTAAGGTAAAACATCAGGGATGTGGAGGAGGTAGAGATAAACGTCTTTGGTTTATTAGGAAAGCTTATGCTTAAAGCCTTACTTCAGATGGACTTAAATTGTAAGTTGTGATATTCTTCTCGTTTTCCTGGGAAATTGGAAGGTGATATGTTGATTCTCCAGGTGATGGTGAATGCTTTGTGAGATGGACTTAAATTGCAAGTTGTGATATTCTTCTCGTTTTCCTGGGAAATTGGAAGGTGATATGTTGATTCTCCAGGTGATGGTGAATGCTTTGTCTTTGTTCACTATGTAGAGTTTGCTTACCTCTTCCTTTATTTCTGTATTGGCCTCATTTGTCACATGTGACCTTTTTTGTTTTACTTGTCACATTTGACCTTTTACCTTTAGCAAGCATGAATTGTTTGATCATTCAGCCAGCGAGGGGATTCTAGTGGACTTGAATGTAGTGTCATGTGGAATGGCAGTAGAGATTGAGGAAGAAAATGTATTTGATTGTTGGCTTATTTTCTTTTTTGCTGTGGAGGCTGTTTAGTATTGGAGGATACATACAGGATGAAAGTAGTTTGGTAAGAAATATTTTCTATTCCACTTACAGCAGAATATTTTCGGGTGCAACGTTCATTTAATAGGGCATGCTCATGGAGGTAGGTGATCTCTGGTACCTAGCTTCCTTGGTTTTATTAGATGAATGTATGGTAAATGGAAGTCCTTGATTCTTATTAGAAGTTTCTTTTGTGATTGTTTTTAATTTATTAAAGTGGGACTTGGGCTTAACCCTTCAGTATCTGTTCAGTTTCAAATGAAAATGGAAATCTCTTATTTACCTCCAACAAGAATTATTGTGAGGGCTAGATGGTTAGCCCAGTGCCAGAGCATATAGTAGGGATTCAATAAATTAACTTTATTATATACAGAAGATGGATTTCTTGTTAGCTGTTTGGGAAAAACTTACACTTGACAGAATAGTGAGACCCACCTAGAGCCCTCAGCTGATAGCATATGTGCTGAGTGTATGATGAAGTTAGTGTTTCAGGATGGTGCGGGAAGGATAACTCAATTATTCAATAAAAAGTTATGGAACAATTGGATAACCATTTTGAAAATTACATTATTTTGACAAAATAAATCACATGAAAATAAGAGATACAGATTAAATAAGTCAACAAGGAGATAACATTTTTTCCCCTCAGATTTCTGTCTTGATAAACAACATGATAATTATTGTTGGTGAGGATGTGGGGAAATGGACATTTCTCAAGTACTGCTGGTAGCAAGATAAGTTGCTGTAGCCTTTCAGGAGAACAGCAGAATGTATCTGTACTTTTAGGAATATATCTTAAGGAAATAATTGGACACATCCTTAAAGATGAGGATAATCATTGCAGTGTTATTTAAGTGGAAAATTAAAAGCAACCTAAATGTGCAACACTAGGGAACTGCTTATATTTTAGTATGTTTATACAGTGGAATGCTAGGTAGAACAAGAGATGTAGATTGGAGAACCATATTTGTTGACATAATACCATGTGTAGAAAAGTGCCCAGAACTGATATTTTTGTTCTGTTCAAAAAGGTTTCCTCCTTAGTCAATGTTTGTTTTTAAGTATGTACTGAGCTTTAGAACTCTTTTGGGAAAAAAGTGATCTGCAGTCTAGATCTGCACAGTCCATTTCTGTAGCCAGTAGCCACATGTGGCTAGCTAACTTTGAGTAAATTAAAATTAAATAGATAGTATGGTTTTCATAGTAGCTGTATTTCAGGTGGTCAGTAGCAGCAGTGTGACTTGTGGCTGCCTTTTTGAGTAGCATAGATATGGAATATTTTCCTCATCTCAGAAAGTTCTGTTGGAGAGCCTTGATTTAGTTTGTTTTTTCATGTTTGTGTCAGCATTACTTCTGCATAAGATAGTTGGGGCCTCAGAGTAGTTGCAGTTCTTTCTTTTTAGATTTTACAAAGAGTTTTGGGCTTTGGCTATCTTTTGTGTATCATCTATTTCGTAATTAAACATTCTTTACTTCTTAGCCCACATGGGTTTGTTTAGAATGCGGAGAGAATACTATCTTTTAAACCTATTAAAGTTTCTGTCTTCACTTAAAAAAAAAAAAGGAAATACTGATTTGGCTCTGCAGGGTGTAGTTGTGGCACGCGGGATCTTTTAGTTTTGGCATGCAGGGTCTAGTTCTCTGATCAGGGATGGAACCCCAGCCCCCTGCATTGGGAGCCTGGAGTTTTCGTCTTAGCCACTGGACCACTAGGGAAGTCCCTTTTCTTCACTTCAAAAACAACTAATCAGCAACTGGAATTGAAATTTTTTTTTTTTTTACTTTTAAAATCTTTTTTGCTTTTTTTAGCTTTATTTATTTGGTTGCTTTGGGTCTTAGTTGCATCATGCAGGATCTTTTGTTGAGGTACACAGACTCTAGTTGTGGCTGGTGGGCTTAGTTGGACTTATTTTTGTCAAATTAATTCTGTTACCATATAATTTACCTTTTTGAACCAGGATGCTATTCAGAGAGGGGATGCTGTTAATACACTGTAACAGCAAGTATAAACTGTCTTAAGTAAACCTGGATATAAAGTCAACCTAAATATTAAGAACTTTTATCAGTTCAGTCGCTCAGTCGTGTCCAACTCTTTGCGATCCCGTGAATCGCAGCACTCCAGGCCTCCCTGTTCATCACCATCTCCCGGAGTTCACTCAGACTCACGTCCATCGAGTCCGTGATGCCATCCAGCCATCTCATCCTCGGTCATCCCCAACTTCTATATGTTGAGTTTTTTTTCAAACTAAATGCTTTTTTAAACACTTTACATGTATTATCTCATTTAACCCTATATGTTACAAGGTAAGTGAAGGGTTTCTTGTTTTATAGATGACAAAGTTGAGTCATAAGAGATTAATTTAGGGAGAGAGAAGATTTGAACCTAGGTCTGACTCTAAACTTCCACTCTTGGCAGCTGCTGTATTGCTCAGAGTAAGGATCCAAGGAGAAGATTCTGCAGTAAATTAGGAGAGTCCTCACTCAGACAGTAAAGCGTCTGCCTGTAGTGCCGGAGACCCGGGTTCAGTCCTTGGGTCAGGAAGATCCCCTGGAGAAGGAAATGGCATCCCACTCCAGTATTCTTGCCTGGAGAATTCCATAGAAGGAGGAACCTGAACTATGGTCTGTGGGGTCGCAAAGAGTCAGACACAACTGAGAGACTTTCACTTTCACTTCACATAAGAAAACATCCATTCTGTGTTTGTCAGGCTTATTAGATCCAGAGTTAAATATATATATATATTTTTTCAGAATCAAATATTTAAATTTATTTTCGAGAATAAATGGACATGAATCCACAAGCTGATAGGCTTTTTCATTTGCCTTGCTGCAAATAAAATGACAGAAAATGTGTTTCAGAATAGATAATATTTGCTTAGTTTTTTAAAAGCAATTTTATTTCTGTTTTTGCCATGCCTTGTGACTTGTGGAATTTTAGTTCCCCAGCCAGGTATTGAACCCGGGCGTCCGGCAGTGAGAGTGCAGAGTCCTAATCATTGGGCTGCCAAGGAATTCCTTTGCCTAGTTTTTTGTATCTATCTTTAAAATAAAAATACGCCTTCCTTCCTACCTTCTTTTGAGGGAATTACAGTATATATATTTTGACATTAATATAAAGAATACATAAAAAATTACATAATTCAGTATCTTATGCAACTTAGCATAGCCACATACCATCATTTCTTTTATTGCTAAATGGTTATTAAATGGTTTGGGTATGTAAAAGTGATGAAAATTCTCTCATGTAAGTTTAGGTACAGATGGAGTTAGGTTAGTGCTCTTTTGACGGTTGAGTGAACAGTGTTAGCTGAGCACTAAAAATTCTCAAATGTAATTGTTTTGAATGCTATTTGAGTTTAGCCATTGTATTGTTAAGCTCTTGATTCAGAAGCAGTAGATCCAAAAATTATTAAAAGAGTGACATAAAGTGTTATTTATTGCAAGTGCTTTGTCATATCATTTATGATCTTTTAAAAATATCTTCGAAATACCTTCTCTTTGAGAGAAGGCAGGTTTTTTTTTTTTTAACAAAAATTATTTATCTGACTGTGTCGGGTCTTAGTTGCATGTGGAGTCTCCATTGTGGTGCTGAGGCTCTTTGTTGCAGTGTACAGGCTCAGTAGTTGTGGCTCAGGGCTTAGTTGCATCACAGCCTGTGGGATATCTTAATTCCCTGACCAGGGATTGAACACGAGTTCAATCTGCATTGGAAGGCAGATTCTCAACTGCTGGACCACCAGGGAAGTTCTGAGAGAAGGCAACTTAATGCAAAAAGTATTAACATGGGGGTACTCTTTCTACCCGCTTCTGATGCCTATGTCAGAAGCTTTTTCTATCTCCTTTATACTTTAATAAAACTTAAAAAAAAAAAAAGTATTAACATGGTTAGCCCAAAGAGTGGCTACCACTCTTTGGGCTTCGTGATGAAATCTGATAACCTGCTCTGACCATTAATTTTCATACATGAGCCATGAATGTGAGTGAAAGATTAATTTTGAGGTCGACGAAGGCATTGCTGTGGTTTTTAGGAGATTAAGATTTTATGTGGTCAAAAGTATAGGTTAGCTGTAACTTGCATCACATATATATATACACATGTACACGTGTGTGTATATATACATATTACACAGTATATATATGTAATATACAGTATTAGAGTAATGTGTTATTCCATCTGGAATTTTGACCTTGCTCTTCTTACCTGATCTTACCATGATAACTAACCTAGAACTTTGAAGCTTCAAACAAGAAGTAGGAGGTGCTTTCTAAGGAGATCTTTGGTTTCCTTGTTCTGTATTAAATATCACTTGCAAGGCTGTAGGGATATGGGCTTTGTTTTCGGTATTCATCTTCCTGCTATTACTTCTTTGTGTGTAGGAAAACATTGTTCACATAAAACCTTTTGGATGCATTATGTGTATAAAACTGAGCTTTACATATAGTGACTCTTGAATAATCTAGTTTTCCTATAGAAAATATTCACAACTTTTTCTTGAGCATATTTCTTTTTTTTTTTCGGCTGAGCTGCATGCAGGATCTTAGTTCTGCAACCAGGGATCGAACCCATGCTCCCTGTGTTTAGGAATCTTAATCACTCAGTCTTAACCACTAGGCCGCCAGGAAAGTCTCTTGACTGTATTTCTTGATACAATTTATATAGCATTTAGTATGATTTTTTTTTTCCCTTCTCCCTGAGTAGTCAGCACCTGAAATGGACCTAATGTGGGATTAAACAAAATCCTAGGGATTTAGCCTGACCTCTGTTTTGCGTTGGACAGATATTTGTGTGTCAGCTTAGTTTTTTTTAAGGTGATTCTGGAAGTGGAAATATCTTTAAGGATTTGTTGTTTGGTGGTTATGTAAGCATGTTACTTGGAGGAAAGGAAAGAGCCTTAATGAACTGTGAAATGTGATTTATTGAAGCAATTTGGGAAAATAAAGTTCTCATTGTTGAGCCTATCTGCTGTTACTTGTTCCTATCCAGCTTTCTTGTTTTTATTTTCCAAGCCACCTTTTTAGAATACAACATACTCTGTGATTTGCATAGATTAATTCATTTAATCCTTTGATAATTTTATTAGATCAGTGCATCTGTTTTTTAGATGAGAATCAGTGCCGTGTTCAAACCTTCACAATAGTGGAGTCAGGATTCTAATCCACGTTGGTCACATGTTTCTAAAATTCTTACTCTTAACCGTTCTGCTTAAATTCATTGTACACTTTTTTTTAAAGGATTATTTTATTTTTTATAGCACCACGTGGCTTGCAGGATCTTAGGGATTGAAACTGGGACCTCTGCAGGGGAAGCTTGGAGTCCTAACTACTGGACTGCCAGGGAATTACCCTTAAAATATACTTTTATGTGCTTATTCTTCATCGTGGAGTCGTTCCTTTGATTTAACCTTAAGAGCATTGCGTTATAAGTCCTATTTCAGTCTTCTAAAGTTGTTTGCAAAAAATATAAATGTGTGTAGCTAAGAAGCTTGTGGGGGTATGTGCGAATGCTTGTACTTTTCTGTTACTATTATAGAGAATTATATCAGTCTTTTTTTTTCCTCTGGAGAGGGACTGAGAAAAAAAGTCCGAAGTTAGCACAACTACGGTGTTCAGCATTATACAGCATTTTTTCTTAGGCTTGTAAAGTATGCAGTCTGAAGACATGCAAAAAGTACAAAGAATAATACAACTGGTATCTGTGTATTGAAGAGATCAGTTTAATAAATAAGCTTTACCACCATAGTTGAGTCTTCCAGGATTGTTCTCTCCTCCTCCAGCCTCCCTTCTGACTTGGTGTTTATGACATCTATGCATTTGTCTAGATTTCTATTAGAAATATGTGCTTTCCTAAACAAAATGTAGTATTACTTTTTTCTATTTTTAAATGTCATGTAAATTGTTTGATGCCAGTTTGTTTTTGTAACTTTTCTGTTTAGTCTTATGTTTTTGGGATTCATTCATGGTGTGTGTGTTCTTTACAATTGTATTAGTATTCATTGTATGAATGTGCAACTTTTTACTTACCTGTTTTCTTGTTTAAACTCAGCGCTGCCAGGAATAGTCTTGTATGTATTTTCTGTTTACTTGGGGAAATTTCTCTAGGGTTTGCATCTAAAACTGAAGTTGCTGGTTCATGGGTTGTGTACATCTTCACATTATTCTCCAGAGGGATTATACCAGTTTATACTTCAAATGTATGTATTTCTGTTTCTACACATCTTAATGCCACATGAAATTGTTAAACTTTAAGGTTTTTTGCCATTCTAGTGGGTATGAAATAGTTCTAAGTTGCAGTCATCTGATTAGTAGAGAAAATGAGTATCTTCTCATATTAGCCTATAGGTTTGTTTTTTAATTGTGCATTCTTGTATCCCACTTTATTTTTAGCATTCTCATCATTTGACATGCAGTATATAGTTACTTGAGTGTGTATGTTTTACTCCACCAACCACAAGGTGAGAGACTTTCTCCTTTTGTCAGTGTTGTATCTCTAGTGCCAAGCATAGTGCTGGCATATGATAGGTGTTCAATAAATACTTACTAAATTAATCGTTATTTTTTTTACTTACTTGAGTTTTTGCTTTTAAAAAAAATTGATTTGTAAAAGTTATTTAGAGTCTGGATTTTAATTTTTTGTTTATATGTATTACAAGTATACTCTCCTAGTATGTAGTTTTGTTTTGATTTCTTAAAGCATATAGACATGTTTATCAATCTTTACCTTTATGGTTTATACTTAAAATATCTTGTTTCAAATCCTCTACCTTGAATTCATACAAATATTTTCTTACATTTTTTTTAAGTTTTAAAGCTTCACATTTAATGTTTATTTATATATATATATTTTTGTCCACTTGGTGTTTATTTTTGTAATGTGATATAGGGGTCTAATTTTATTTTTTCTGTATGATTTTTTAAAATTTTCATTAATATTCTGAATCTCAAGTCCTGACTTGTTTATGGGCTTTGTATAATGGCCTTCATACTTTGTGTAGTGGTCTTAATACCTTTTTGTCAGGCTTAAAACTTTCTTAACTTTATGCATGAGAAATTGAAAAAATATCAGTGTAATCTAAAACCAGATTTCCAGGAAATGGAAAGTAGGATTATTAAGTCAGGGGTGGCATTAGTCAAATAGCTTAATTAAATCTTTCAGAGGGAACTCTCCATTTATAGGAATCACTTTGACAGGTGACATAGTTCTCTTAGTAGGATTCGTGGTTATAATAATCTATTTTCCTGGTTAAACTTAGGAATATAGAGCTAGTTCTGGTGAACACTTATAAGTGTTCTGGAAATAAGATGCATTTTGTGAGAAATTGTTTAGGAGTGGCTTGGTGTCCTTGAGATTTGGCATTTTGTGGGGAAAAGAGTCTTGCTATCCCTACAGGTGTTTGTAAATTGATGTTGGGTTAACACCAGCAAATTTGCAAAGCAGTTGTGAGTTAATAAAGTTAGCAGAACCAGAATATATATGGGGATCTTGGGTAGATTTCCAAAATTGCTGATAAGTTCTGAGTTTGCTCGAAAAGAAGTTTAATGTTGCAGTCCTCTGGGAAGGAGTTTTGACCTTTGTGTCAAATCTAGTAGCTTCTTCTGGTTTGTAATTTTAAAAAGAATAATAAGAAAGAAAATCTCTGAGGGTGAATTTACTTAGGTTCTCCAGCAGGACATGATCATACCTGAATTTGATGCTAGAATAATGTCACAAATATTTGCAGCAGATTAGTTAGGCATCAGATTCAGTCTCTTGTTGCTTATTTACAGATGAGAGGAAATGTGATCCATCTAGAAGTTGGTTATCCTGGTCAGTTGTGTGCTCAGTCATATCTGATTCTTTGCAGCCCCATGGACTGTAGCCTGCCGGGTTCCTCTGCCTGTGGAATTTTCTAGATAAAAAATACTGCAGTGGGTTGCTCTTTCCTACCACAGGGGATCTTCCTGACTCAGGGACTGAACCTGCAGCTCTTGTGTCTCATGCATTGGCAGGTGAATTCTTTGCCACTCACACCCCATCCTGGTCTGTTGCTTTCTGCTAAATGGGTGGTTAATCAAATGAACTCTTTTGGATAAATTTTTTTAGTAAAACTAAGCAGTTGTGGAAGATACACTCTGAATGTACCATCCACTTATCCAACTTGAAANAAAACTTAAAAAAAAAAAAAGTATTAACATGGTTAGCCCAAAGAGTGGCTACCACTCTTTGGGCTTCGTGATGAAATCTGATAACCTGCTCTGACCATTAATTTTCATACATGAGCCATGAATGTGAGTGAAAGATTAATTTTGAGGTCGACGAAGGCATTGCTGTGGTTTTTAGGAGATTAAGATTTTATGTGGTCAAAAGTATAGGTTAGCTGTAACTTGCATCACATATATATATACACATGTACACGTGTGTGTATATATACATATTACACAGTATATATATGTAATATACAGTATTAGAGTAATGTGTTATTCCATCTGGAATTTTGACCTTGCTCTTCTTACCTGATCTTACCATGATAACTAACCTAGAACTTTGAAGCTTCAAACAAGAAGTAGGAGGTGCTTTCTAAGGAGATCTTTGGTTTCCTTGTTCTGTATTAAATATCACTTGCAAGGCTGTAGGGATATGGGCTTTGTTTTCGGTATTCATCTTCCTGCTATTACTTCTTTGTGTGTAGGAAAACATTGTTCACATAAAACCTTTTGGATGCATTATGTGTATAAAACTGAGCTTTACATATAGTGACTCTTGAATAATCTAGTTTTCCTATAGAAAATATTCACAACTTTTTCTTGAGCATATTTCTTTTTTTTTTTCGGCTGAGCTGCATGCAGGATCTTAGTTCTGCAACCAGGGATCGAACCCATGCTCCCTGTGTTTAGGAATCTTAATCACTCAGTCTTAACCACTAGGCCGCCAGGAAAGTCTCTTGACTGTATTTCTTGATACAATTTATATAGCATTTAGTATGATTTTTTTTTTCCCTTCTCCCTGAGTAGTCAGCACCTGAAATGGACCTAATGTGGGATTAAACAAAATCCTAGGGATTTAGCCTGACCTCTGTTTTGCGTTGGACAGATATTTGTGTGTCAGCTTAGTTTTTTTTAAGGTGATTCTGGAAGTGGAAATATCTTTAAGGATTTGTTGTTTGGTGGTTATGTAAGCATGTTACTTGGAGGAAAGGAAAGAGCCTTAATGAACTGTGAAATGTGATTTATTGAAGCAATTTGGGAAAATAAAGTTCTCATTGTTGAGCCTATCTGCTGTTACTTGTTCCTATCCAGCTTTCTTGTTTTTATTTTCCAAGCCACCTTTTTAGAATACAACATACTCTGTGATTTGCATAGATTAATTCATTTAATCCTTTGATAATTTTATTAGATCAGTGCATCTGTTTTTTAGATGAGAATCAGTGCCGTGTTCAAACCTTCACAATAGTGGAGTCAGGATTCTAATCCACGTTGGTCACATGTTTCTAAAATTCTTACTCTTAACCGTTCTGCTTAAATTCATTGTACACTTTTTTTTAAAGGATTATTTTATTTTTTATAGCACCACGTGGCTTGCAGGATCTTAGGGATTGAAACTGGGACCTCTGCAGGGGAAGCTTGGAGTCCTAACTACTGGACTGCCAGGGAATTACCCTTAAAATATACTTTTATGTGCTTATTCTTCATCGTGGAGTCGTTCCTTTGATTTAACCTTAAGAGCATTGCGTTATAAGTCCTATTTCAGTCTTCTAAAGTTGTTTGCAAAAAATATAAATGTGTGTAGCTAAGAAGCTTGTGGGGGTATGTGCGAATGCTTGTACTTTTCTGTTACTATTATAGAGAATTATATCAGTCTTTTTTTTTCCTCTGGAGAGGGACTGAGAAAAAAAGTCCGAAGTTAGCACAACTACGGTGTTCAGCATTATACAGCATTTTTTCTTAGGCTTGTAAAGTATGCAGTCTGAAGACATGCAAAAAGTACAAAGAATAATACAACTGGTATCTGTGTATTGAAGAGATCAGTTTAATAAATAAGCTTTACCACCATAGTTGAGTCTTCCAGGATTGTTCTCTCCTCCTCCAGCCTCCCTTCTGACTTGGTGTTTATGACATCTATGCATTTGTCTAGATTTCTATTAGAAATATGTGCTTTCCTAAACAAAATGTAGTATTACTTTTTTCTATTTTTAAATGTCATGTAAATTGTTTGATGCCAGTTTGTTTTTGTAACTTTTCTGTTTAGTCTTATGTTTTTGGGATTCATTCATGGTGTGTGTGTTCTTTACAATTGTATTAGTATTCATTGTATGAATGTGCAACTTTTTACTTACCTGTTTTCTTGTTTAAACTCAGCGCTGCCAGGAATAGTCTTGTATGTATTTTCTGTTTACTTGGGGAAATTTCTCTAGGGTTTGCATCTAAAACTGAAGTTGCTGGTTCATGGGTTGTGTACATCTTCACATTATTCTCCAGAGGGATTATACCAGTTTATACTTCAAATGTATGTATTTCTGTTTCTACACATCTTAATGCCACATGAAATTGTTAAACTTTAAGGTTTTTTGCCATTCTAGTGGGTATGAAATAGTTCTAAGTTGCAGTCATCTGATTAGTAGAGAAAATGAGTATCTTCTCATATTAGCCTATAGGTTTGTTTTTTAATTGTGCATTCTTGTATCCCACTTTATTTTTAGCATTCTCATCATTTGACATGCAGTATATAGTTACTTGAGTGTGTATGTTTTACTCCACCAACCACAAGGTGAGAGACTTTCTCCTTTTGTCAGTGTTGTATCTCTAGTGCCAAGCATAGTGCTGGCATATGATAGGTGTTCAATAAATACTTACTAAATTAATCGTTATTTTTTTTACTTACTTGAGTTTTTGCTTTTAAAAAAAATTGATTTGTAAAAGTTATTTAGAGTCTGGATTTTAATTTTTTGTTTATATGTATTACAAGTATACTCTCCTAGTATGTAGTTTTGTTTTGATTTCTTAAAGCATATAGACATGTTTATCAATCTTTACCTTTATGGTTTATACTTAAAATATCTTGTTTCAAATCCTCTACCTTGAATTCATACAAATATTTTCTTACATTTTTTTTAAGTTTTAAAGCTTCACATTTAATGTTTATTTATATATATATATTTTTGTCCACTTGGTGTTTATTTTTGTAATGTGATATAGGGGTCTAATTTTATTTTTTCTGTATGATTTTTTAAAATTTTCATTAATATTCTGAATCTCAAGTCCTGACTTGTTTATGGGCTTTGTATAATGGCCTTCATACTTTGTGTAGTGGTCTTAATACCTTTTTGTCAGGCTTAAAACTTTCTTAACTTTATGCATGAGAAATTGAAAAAATATCAGTGTAATCTAAAACCAGATTTCCAGGAAATGGAAAGTAGGATTATTAAGTCAGGGGTGGCATTAGTCAAATAGCTTAATTAAATCTTTCAGAGGGAACTCTCCATTTATAGGAATCACTTTGACAGGTGACATAGTTCTCTTAGTAGGATTCGTGGTTATAATAATCTATTTTCCTGGTTAAACTTAGGAATATAGAGCTAGTTCTGGTGAACACTTATAAGTGTTCTGGAAATAAGATGCATTTTGTGAGAAATTGTTTAGGAGTGGCTTGGTGTCCTTGAGATTTGGCATTTTGTGGGGAAAAGAGTCTTGCTATCCCTACAGGTGTTTGTAAATTGATGTTGGGTTAACACCAGCAAATTTGCAAAGCAGTTGTGAGTTAATAAAGTTAGCAGAACCAGAATATATATGGGGATCTTGGGTAGATTTCCAAAATTGCTGATAAGTTCTGAGTTTGCTCGAAAAGAAGTTTAATGTTGCAGTCCTCTGGGAAGGAGTTTTGACCTTTGTGTCAAATCTAGTAGCTTCTTCTGGTTTGTAATTTTAAAAAGAATAATAAGAAAGAAAATCTCTGAGGGTGAATTTACTTAGGTTCTCCAGCAGGACATGATCATACCTGAATTTGATGCTAGAATAATGTCACAAATATTTGCAGCAGATTAGTTAGGCATCAGATTCAGTCTCTTGTTGCTTATTTACAGATGAGAGGAAATGTGATCCATCTAGAAGTTGGTTATCCTGGTCAGTTGTGTGCTCAGTCATATCTGATTCTTTGCAGCCCCATGGACTGTAGCCTGCCGGGTTCCTCTGCCTGTGGAATTTTCTAGATAAAAAATACTGCAGTGGGTTGCTCTTTCCTACCACAGGGGATCTTCCTGACTCAGGGACTGAACCTGCAGCTCTTGTGTCTCATGCATTGGCAGGTGAATTCTTTGCCACTCACACCCCATCCTGGTCTGTTGCTTTCTGCTAAATGGGTGGTTAATCAAATGAACTCTTTTGGATAAATTTTTTTAGTAAAACTAAGCAGTTGTGGAAGATACACTCTGAATGTACCATCCACTTATCCAACTTGAAATTAAGAATTTGGGGGAATTCCTTGGAGGCCCAGTGGTTAGGACTCGGTGCTTTGATTGCTGTGGCCCAGGCTCAGTCCCTGGTTGGGGAACTAAGATCTTGAAGCTGCATGGCAGGGCCAGAAAAATTAAAGTTGAATATTTGTCCATTGAAATTTCCTTTCAAATAAACCTTCAGTGGATTAGATTTATTTTTTGAAATTTATTTTTGGCTTTGCTGGGCCTTCGTTTCTGCTCGAGGGTTTTCTGTAGTTGTGTTGAGTGGGGGCTGCTCATAGCAGTGGCTTCTCTTGTGGAGCACAGCCTCTAGGGTGTGGGGGCTCAGGAGTTGTGGCACAGGCTTAGTCACCCTGCAGGATGTGGAATCTTCCTGGACCAGGCCTGTCCACTGCATTGGCAAGCAAATTCTTAACCATTGGACCACCAGGGAAGTCCAGATTTATTCTTATTTAGCATCCCTCATGGCTTCCAGTAGAGTATGTTTTAGCCAAATAAGAAGACTATTTAAGAAAGACAGCTTTCATAAAACACACTGAAATTTTTTTACACTCCCCTCCCCCCAGCCCAGATAATAAGTAAAGTAAGTGAGTTGCTCAGTTTCTGACTCTGCGACCTCATGGACTGTAGCCCCCCCAGCTCCTCTGTGCATGGAATTCTCCAGGCAAGAACATTGGAGTGGGTAGCCATTCCCTTCTCCAGGGGATCTGCCTGACACAGGGATCGTTGCAGGTAAATTCTTCACTGTCTGAGCCACCAGGGAAGCTCAGATAAGTAACTGGGAAGAAAAATAAGAAATTAGAGCAGACAGGATGAAGTTTATAGTTTAAGGTTATTTAACAGATACAGGGTAGCATGATGATGTGGAAAGAACTGGAACACACCAAGAGCCACGGGCCTTTAACTGTAGTATTGCCTCACCGTTGTGGGCAGATCTCCCTTTTTCTGGGTTTAATTTTCCTCTGTAAAGATTAGGGTTGTACTAGATAATGATCTCTGTGTGTGCTTCCAGTTCTTAATGCTCTGTGACTCTAAATCTGATACACTCCTAGGTCAGATTGGAGTGGACCATGGTCTCTTAATCACAGGACTCTTGCTCTTTGATTAAAGCAGGCTATAGACTGCCTCCGGCTCACTAACTACATGGTCTGATGATAACGCTCTCTTCTCTTAGACTCTAAGTCACAATTGTTAACTTTTTTTTTTTTTTTTACAAATAACTGTTTTAGTGATATTTAGAAATAAGTCATGAAAGTTATAAACATAGGTTGGAAGTGTTATCAGCACCAGGGTCTTGGCAGAATAATGATAATACTGAGCAGAAGGAAACTGCTCTGTTGTGTTATAAGTACGTGGAAGGAAGCAAGTTTTTTGATTTATCTTTGTGCTTTCCACAGTGCCCGGTGAAGGATATTAACAATTACCTATTAAAAAAAGATATATTACTATTATTTATATGAGTCCTTGCTATATTACTATGAACTGTACTATGATTTAGATGTTTTTCTCATGTAATCACTACAGTAGCTTATGAGATAGTGTTGCCCTTATTTTATAGATCAGGGAACTGAGACTTTAAAAAGTCAAAGTGCTTTAAACTAGTTTTTACCTGACACCAGAGCCTCGATATGTTGCCTAGCAAAGACAATATCCATTGGGTACACTCAGTGAATGTTAACTCAGTGAAGTGTACTTGTGGAATGTTTTATGTTCATTGTTTTGGATCTTTATATTAGTATTTTAGTTTCCATTTGGTTTGTGCTGCATTGCATGCAGAATCTTAGTTTCCCCAACCGGGGATTGGACTCATGCTATGTGGATCCTAACCACTGGATCACCAGTGAGTTTCCCCGTTAGTATTTTTAGGGGTGGCAGTGGTAAAGAATCGCCTGCCAGTGCAGGAGATGCAAAATGACCCAAGGTGCCAGTTTGATCCCTGAGTTTTGAGAAATACCAATATTTTTAGAACAGAGTAATAGCCAGTTGTAATAGACCAGCTGAATATCTTACTAGCAGGACATCCTTAAGGCAAGGCAACATGTGGTTGGTTGTTGTGTTCCAAGATAGAAAAATTAAACCTGAGAGGGGGACTGGAAGTTGAGGATAGAGTGGGTAGAAATTATGTACTCTTGTAGAATTTGAAAATTTTTACTGTGCATGTGTTACTGAAATGAAAAAAACTTTAGTTTGCTCAGGCGAATGATTCTGCACATTTCCCCCCTTTTTAAAACTGTGTATTTGCTGCAACCTGGATGAACCTTGATGGCATGTTAGGTGTAAAAGGACAGCGCTGTTTGATGCCACTGGTATAAGATACCTAGAGTCGTCCGCTTGCATAGAGGCAGGATGGTGGGTGTGTGACTTTTTAAGTGGGTACACAGTTCGTGTTTTGCAAGATGAAAAAGTTGTGGAGATGGACACTGGTGTGGTCACATAACAGTGTGAATGTTCTGAGTGCCACAGGTATGTTTTGTGTTATGTATATTTTACCATAGTAAAAAGCCATATCGTATAATTAATATGTACTCATTTATTTGTCATTCCACACTGGGGATACAAAAAAGGAATTTAATCCAGTACTTTCCCTCAAGAGTAAAATAATCTAGTAGTAGTACATGATTAGTAGTATTATTTTTCAAGGAAATAGAGGCTGAAGTTGTAAGGAAATGGTGAAAGCTTATAAGAAGTTATGATATATAAAGAAATTCTGGAAAAGTAGATGTTATTTTTCCAACAGTCTTACATGCTGGATAAGCCAGAGGATTCAGAGGAGATGTTGTTATTTTGCCCTGAGGCACTTTTGCATAGCCCAAGAGCAAGATTTTAAAAACCACCTGTCTAGGTAGGAACTGTCAGCTACGCAGATGGCATGTTGATTACTCTCTGCTCTGGTAAATTGAGAACCATGACACCAGAACTGGTGTCATGTAGGGGTCATGCTCATTCAGCCTGGAATCAAGTATAGGTTTGGGTTTCTTTCCAGAGTGTTCTGCGTCTTTACGAGATTTTAAAGATGCATGTGTCTTATATTCTGAGTCTGCCATAAATCCAAATTCTGAATTATCAGGAGAATGTAATTGTTTAACAACCATGTGACTACCCATACCAGCTAGTTGAGGTCTTGTCTATTAACTGTCACCTTGATATTGCCCTGACTAGTATGTTATAATGAGTACTGATGGTGTGCTAATAAGTACTAGTAACTTTATGCATATTAATTTATTCAATTTTTATAACCCTTTATAGTAGGAGGGCTTCCCTTGTGGCTCAGCTGGTAAAGAATCCATCTGCAATGTGGGAGACCTGAGTTTGATCCCTGGGTTGGGAACATCCCCTGGAGAAGGGAACGGCTACCCACTCAGTATTCTGGCCATGGTCTGTATAGCCCATGGGGTCGCGAAGAGTCAGACATGACTGAGTGACCTTCACTTCACTTAGAGTAGGAACCAGCTTTATAGATAACAGAGATGGTGAGATTTAATTAAGAAGCTTATCACAGATCTCAAAGTTACTAGTTGGTTGTGTGAAAATTAGTATCTAGGCAATCTGGTTTTAGAGCATGTGTCTTTTATTATGGGATTCCCTGGTAGGTCAGAGTTAGAGTCTGCCTGCAGTGCGGGAGACCTGAGTTCAATCCCTGGGTTGGGAAGATGGAGAAGGAAATGGCAACCCACTGCAGTATGCTTGCCTGGAAAATCCCATGGACTGAGGAGCCTGGCGGGCTACAGTCCATAGGGTCACAGAGTTGGACATGACTGAGCGACTTCACTTCCGTTTCTTTTCTTCTGTTACTGCTTACTGCTGTTGTTCAGTCGTGTCCAGCTCTTTGCCACCCCATCAACTGCAGCACGCCAGGCTTCTCTGTCCTCCAGTATTTCCTGGAATTTGCTTAAATTCATGTCCACTAAGTTTGTTAGTGCTTTGCAAATTGCTCTAGGTTGATTGATTGCTAATTTTATTTGCATTATTGTACGTTGTTAGACATAGTATTTTTTAAAATGACATATTCTACCATTTGAGACCCTGTGGTTATGAGAATTTCTGTTTATTAAGGGTTTATTCTTATTTGGGCATTTGCACTAAATGACTGTTAGTTAGGTAAATTGAATACAGTTTTTATAATACATTTGTGTTAGTGAGAAGAATGGATTCTTTTGGGGGGATAGCACTTCACTTAATTGGGGTCCAAAGTTAACCCATCAAAATTGGTGGCAAATGTTCATATGTTAATGATGAAGCATGTAGTGAGAGTTTACACATGTCATCTTTGACAGTTTCTTTTCACAGAGATAGGTCCTGCCAAATACTAATATTTGAGTATATGATTTTAATTGAGCATATGATTTTAATTGAGCATATGAGTATATGATTTTAATTGAGCATATTTTTTACTTGGAAAGCATTTATAGAATTCTGTTAGATTGTTTTCTTGATATTTGCTTTTTAGCCCCCCCCATTACACTGCACATTAATCATTTCCAACTGAAGATTAAATGGAAGCATCTCAGTTGCATTTAGGTGGATTTTGAAATACAAATATTTCCTTTGCATTTGCATTAAAGAAATATACTGAAATGTAGTTTGAACTAAGAAAATAGATCTGCTTCAAATTTGTGTGGGAATGAAGATGTTGCTTATTTTGAGTTTTGCTAGTACAGGAAGTGAAGAAAGTAACATTACTTGTGATTCAAACAAATGTTCAGTGTAATTTGCTATAGTATGTTTTCCTTTGAAGTGCTGTTTTGTTAATTTTCAAGTGGATTTATTAAGAAATGTTATTAAGTTTGCAGCAAAAGTTAATTTCAAAAGCCATTAACTATCCATTAATGGTGTTTAACGGTGATTCTTCAGAAAAATTCACAAAATCAGTTTGAGCTTAAAAAATTGCAATTAATTTTACTGCTGTTAAGCCATTTAACTGCTCTTTGGTAGGGCAAGTCAGACATCATGTATTCCTGACAGAAATTCATAGAACTGATGATGGTTAAGTCTGCAAAAGTGGACTGAGAGGGAATGAAAGTCACTCTTGTCAATACTGGATCAGTAGCACATGAGAGCGGAGAAGGCAATGGCATCCCACTCCAGTACTCTTGCCTGGAAAATCCCGTGGATGGAGGAGCCTGGTAGGCTGCAGTTCATGGGGTCGCTAACAGTCGGCCACGACTGAATGACTTCACTTTGACTTTTCACTTTCATGTATTGGAGAAGGAAATGGCAACCCGCTCCAGTGTTCTTGCCTGGAGAATCCCAGGGATGGGGGAGCCTGGTGGGCTGCCATCCATGGGGTTGCACAGAGTTGGATACGACTGAGGTGACTTAGCAGCAGCAGCACATGAGAGATTTTTTTTGTCGAGTACCTGCTGATGAGCGGTACAGTAAATAAACATAAGCTTTAAATACTTTATAATCAATATTTCTGTACATCTTAGCCTATTCAAGTTCAGAGTATATTGAATTAATGTTCTCTCAACTTTTTTGAAAAGATTTTCACCAGAAGTTGTTCCACACAGACTGTTCAGTGTTAGTCGCTTCAAACTCATCACTGACTTCACGAAACCACTGAGTAAGAATCAGTAATATCTCTTGAATCATCAAGAGCCATGAAACACCACCAAGAATCATTTGGCTTTTTTGAAAATAAATTTCTATTTTTGAACAGTTTGATTTACAGTCTGGGAAAATAGTAGAGTATGTTCCCATGTATACCACATTTCCTGTTAACACCTGTTGCCCCTGTTAACACCTACTAACATTAGTGTGGTACGTTGATCACAACTGATGAATCAGTACTGGTACATTCTTATTAACTGAAGTCCATACTTGAATTTTCTTAGTTTTTGTCTAATGTACTTTTCCTGTTCCACATTCTCATTTAGGATAGACATTAAGTTGCTGTGTCTCCTTAGGCTTCTCTTGGCTGTGACAGTTTCTCACACTTTTTTTGATTTTTGGTGATCTTAACAGCTTCGAGGATTGTTAGTTAGCTATATTATAGAATGTCCCTCAGTTGGGATTTGTCTAATATTTTCCAGTAGTCATGTGTGGATGTGAGAGTTGGACCATAAAGAAAGGTGAGCCCCGAAGAGTTGATGCTTTT
Organism: Neotragus pygmaeus; assembly: GCA_006410875.1. NCBI lineage: Eukaryota > Metazoa > Chordata > Mammalia > Artiodactyla > Bovidae > Neotragus > Neotragus pygmaeus. Next base: position 1,532,702 of record SJYV01029742.1, read on the forward strand.
GAACTGTGGTGTTGGAGAAGACTCTTGAGAGTCCCTTGGAATGCAAGGAGATCAAATTAGTCAATCCTAAAGGAAATCAGTCCTGAATGTTCATTGGAAGGACTGATGCTGAAGCTGAANAAGAGTTGATGCTTTTGAACTGTGGTGTTGGAGAAGACTCTTGAGAGTCCCTTGGAATGCAAGGAGATCAAATTAGTCAATCCTAAAGGAAATCAGTCCTGAATGTTCATTGGAAGGACTGATGCTGAAGCTGAATCTCCAATATTTTGGCCATCTGATGTGAAGAACTGACTCATCAGTAAAGACCCTGATGCTGGGAAAGATTGAGGGCAGGAGGAGAGGGGGATTGCAGAGGATGAAATGGTTGGATGGCATCACCAACTCAATGGACTTGAGTTTGAGCAAGCTCTAGGAGTTGGTGATGGACAGGGAAGCCTGGTGTGCTGCAGTCTATGGGGTCATGAAGAATCACACATGACTGAGCAACTAAACTGAACTGAACCCTTTAACAGGAGCTTCCCAGGTGACACTGGTGGCGAAGAACCTGTCTGCCAATGCAGGAGACAAAAGAGACGTGGGTTTGATCCTTGGTTTGGGAAGATTCCCTGGAGGAAGGCATGATAACCTACTCCAGTATTCTTGCCTGAAGAACCCCATGGACAGAGGAGCCCGGTGGGCTAGGATCCATAGAGTCACAAAGAGTTGGACACAACTGAAGTGACTTTGCACGCACACATGCACCCGCTAACAGCTTTACAACTGGAATAGTTTTAACAACTAGAATACAGTGGTTATATGGAGTTGTTTTGCTTTTTATCTTGTTTCTGTTTCCCTTATTTCCATAGTTGCTTAGGTCAGCGCCTTTCCCCCCAATCTGCCCTATTTTTTAATTGACTACTTATATTGATCCTCTTGTCCTCAACCCTTAAAACCAAAAGGCTAATAGTCTTTTAAGTTCATTTTCTCTAGACATATTTCTTAGGCTGCTGCAGTGAAACATGACTTAATTAACTCACCATAATTAAATGACTTTCTTCCTTACGCTAACAGATACAATACTCAGAAACTTATTTTGGTTGTATAGCCTTTATTTTTTTGGTTTTATAAAGATTTTCTGTTGTGATAAGATACTCTGTTTTAAATTAAATTTTTTTTTTCCAGCAATTGGTTTCCTGTGAATTGGGAATATTATGTGAGTACTTAGTTTGGTAATGCCAACTCTTGTATTCTTGGCACAGCTATGATGTCATTTCATAATAAACACAGAGTGTTGCCATCTAATTGTATTTAAAAAAACACCCACACTCCACACTGTGTCTTAAATGGGTAACATTCAAAGTCCATTTTTCTTTTGTTTTGACATAAGTGATACNAGAGACAGGTGTTGCCATCTAATTGTATTTAAAAAAACACCCACACTCCACACTGTGTCTTAAATGGGTAACATTCAAAGTCCATTTTTCTTTTGTTTTGACATAAGTGATACATGCTGATAATTAAATAGTAATAAAATGTGATATGACAGAATACACGGTACTTGAAATGCTTTTTAGTGACAATTATTTCACCAGAATTTGTAGCAGCGCTAAGTAGTGAGACCTCTGCTTGTAGTCACTTTTGCACCTATTCTGCTGTTGTATATTATAAAGGAATGAATGTGTCTGTGTTCCAGTAAAGCTGTTCATAGATACTGAAATTGGAATTTCATAGAATTTTCACATGTCATAAAATACCTAGATATTTTTCTACCATTTAAAAGAAAAAGTAGAAATTGGGGAGTTCCCTGGAGGTCCAGTGGTTAAGACTTCATGCTTTTAATGCAGTGGCCTGGGGTTTGATCCCTGGTTGAGCAACAGCATATTAAAAAGCAGAGACACTACTTTACTGATAAAGATCCGTATAGATCTATTATCTATAGATACGTATAGATCTAAATGACATATAGATCAAAGCTATGGTTTTTTCAGTAGTCATGTGTGGATGTGAGAGTTGGACCATAAAGAAAGCTGAGCCCTGAAGAATCGATGCTTTTGAACTGTGGTATTGGAAAAGACTCTTGAGAGTCCCTTGGACTGCAAGGAGATTCAGCCAATCAATCCTAAAGGAAATCAGTCTTGAATATTCATTGGAAGGACTGATGCAGAAGCTGTAACTGCAATACTTGGGCCNGAAGAATCGATGCTTTTGAACTGTGGTATTGGAAAAGACTCTTGAGAGTCCCTTGGACTGCAAGGAGATTCAGCCAATCAATCCTAAAGGAAATCAGTCTTGAATATTCATTGGAAGGACTGATGCAGAAGCTGTAACTGCAATACTTGGGCCACCTGATGCGAAGAACTGACTCATCAGAAAAGACCCTGATGCTGGGAATGATTGAAGGCAGGACAAGGGGACGACAGAGGGTGAGGTGGTTGGATGGCATCACTGACTGAATGGACATGAGTTTGAGCAAGCTCCCGAAGTTGGTGATGGACAGGGAGGCCTGGCGTGCTGCATGCAGTCTATGGGGTCGAAAAGAGTCGGACGCGACTGAGCAACTGAACTGAACTGAGCAACTAAGATCCTACAAGACGTGCTGGCAGCCAAAAAAGAAAATGTAGAAACTGTTATTAACAAATGTACAAAAACAGGTTGAGCTTTTTGACATCATTTGCTCATCTCCCAAGCATAGAAGACCCTGTATGCTGGACATGTTTGGCAGTATTTGCCTCTCTCTTCAAAACCATTCATAGTAAATTCACCAGTCTTGGATTCAGTCCTGGTGTGCCTGCTTGAAAGTAGAGAAGCTACTTGGAGCAAGACATTGCACAGTTCTCTGTAATAAAACCCTAAAGGGTTATTTGCCTAGCTGTCATAATCTCATCAGTTTCTAGTATTTTTTTTTTAAATTGGGAAGTGGCTAAGATTAAATTTTGTCTACTTTAACTAAAATTGGCTACTTTGTGTTAACTTGAATAGAACACTGGGTCCTCTTTTGTTAACTTATTCAACTTGCTTTTGAAACTAGAACACATTATTAGTGAGAGATGGAGAGAGGAGAGAGTGTTTTAACTGGTTAGAACGTTAAAAGGTAGATGTATTGGAATAGTTCTTTAATCAGTGCATTGTAAGCAGTTCCTAGTTTTGTAGGAGTCATCAGGGATTCCCTCAAGCTAACTCACATGAGCCCTTGTGCCCCTGCATTTAGAAGCAGGGAAAGAGATTCCGGTTGATGTAATCTAGGATGAACTCCCAGAATGACCTGCAAGAATATACAAAAGTCTTTTGAAAGAACGAGTTCTTGTAAGTGCTGTGGTGTTGCTATTTATCAGCTAAGTAAATATAGACCAACATTGTCGTTAATTTGCTAAGTGGTCTGACTGAATAGTAATTTCTTCTGGTAACTCTTATCCTATTAGTTTTAACCATAGGTTTTTGTTGCTGCTTTGTAATGTTAATTATCTGATAACCTTTGGTATAGGTCAAGAGTTTATTGCTTGTGTGTTCAGTTTACTCAGCAGACACGTATCAGTGTTAGGTAATAGACTTTGCAGCCCTGTGAGTATTAACAGACATAATTATATGCTTGTCTAGGGTAACACCAAGAAACAGTACCTGACCCAGCCTAGGTGAGCCCAGGACAGCTTGCTGGGGAAGGAGACCCTCCTAAGAATGAGTTTGGTTGAGAGGGTAGGAGGCTCTTGGCTGAGGGCCTGACACGTACTGAGACTAGCTTAAGGAAACGCATTCTTTTCTTTCCTAGCTGAATAGGCAAGGCTTCAGCTGTGTGCAAACCACAGGTTTCAGAGAGAGCTAAGGTGGGTATCCTTGATTGAGTAAATGAAAGAAAAGGTTAATGTCAAGATTGCATCTTCAGATTATTTAATTCTTGGGTGCCTTCCTACTCTGGGCTTCCCAGGTAGGGCTAGTGGTAAAAAACCTGCCTGCCAGTGCAGGAGACAAGAGACATGGGTTCGATCCCTGGATTCGGAAGATCCCCTGGAGGAGAGCATGGCAAATCGCTCTAGTATTCTTGCCTGGAGAATCCCGTGGACAGAGGAGCTGACAGGCTATAGTCCATAGGGTCGCAAAGATTCAGACACGACTGAAGCAACTTGGCATGCTTTACAGTATTTTGAATGAATGATAAACTAGGAGTGAGGATGTTAAAAACTACATATTGAGTTTGCTGATGTTGGAACTTTGTTTTTCTGTTTGGTATAATGCTGCATTGCTTTGATACATGGCCATGTTAATGTTTAGATCAGGAAATATTTAAACACTTGGATCTGAAAGGTTTTCTTGTGCTTTGAGGGATGAACGTGGGGAGTTGTTTTAACTTGAAGTGTATTTATCAGTAGTTCACCCTATTGGAAAGTTTTTGTTTAAAGCATCTAATTCTTTTGAAGTTATTCTCCAAGTTGAATTATGGAGTTTGCAAATTCAGCCTGTGTAATGCAAACCATAGTACCTGAAATACTGCCAGTGAAAGGTATCAGATTACAAGAGGAAGGTTTTAGCTTTCCCTACTGCAGCCTTACTGTAAGGAGGTGGAGTGAATGAAAATGAGTTTAGGAGACAGACAGAGACCCTCAAGCCAGTATACTTCGAGAGAGAATCCTGTGTCCACTTGGAGAGAAGATGAAAGCTAAAGGAGAGTTTCTGCTTATAGATTCCAAGCATTTGTATTTCAAAGTGCAATCTGCGGGGTTTGGGTAGCTATTTTATCACTGCTTATTTCTTCTCATTTCAGAGTTGTATTCTGACTTGGTAATTTGGAGAAGCAAGTGGCACTGCATCTGTCTGGGGTGTGCTGCAAGTCAAATCATTGTATCAGGTAAATGCATGATAGTAAAAGGAGCTAACAGTAATTTTCGTGCCTTCTAAAACCAGTCTTAGGCTTTTTTCCAGAAGATTCCTTTTGAGTTTTTAAATAACATGTTTATTCACTTGGACATATTAAAAAAAGATCAGCCATAAACTTGGCACATATATAGTCACTGTTAATAGTTTGGGGAACAGATTCTTTTTATGCATATGTTACTCAGATATGTGTAATCAAAATTGGAGTTGTGCTTTTTCGTCTGGTTCTTGTTTTAACATTCTGTTTGCAATTTTAAATGACTCATGATATTTCATCATTGGATGTTCCATATAATTTATGTGAATAGTTCCTTGTTGGTGAACATTTTAGGCTTTTCTCTCAGTTTTCCATGTGTTAGATAATTATGTGATGAACATGAATAAGTTCATGTATATAGTAGATTTCCCCCCATAATATACTTTCTTTTCTTACATTTTAAAAAGCATTTTATATATTTAAGTCTCTTTTTGTTTCTCTTTTTAAATTAATACATGTACAAAAATCCTGTACATAGTCGTGTCAGACCATCAGTGCCACAGGGCCGTTGTGTTTTTTAGTTGCAGCGTGTGAACTCTTAGTTGCAGCATTGGGATCTAGTTCCCTGATCAGGGATCGAACTTTNTTGGGGGGATAGCACTTCACTTAATTGGGGTCCAAAGTTAACCCATCAAAATTGGTGGCAAATGTTCATCTGTTAATGATGAAGCATGTAGTGAGAGTTTACACATGTCATCTTTGACAGTTTCTTTTCACAGAGATAGGTCCTGCCAAATACTAATATTTGAGTATATGATTTTAATTGAGCATATGATTTTAATTGAGCATATGAGTATATGATTTTAATTGAGCATATTTTTTACTTGGAAAGCATTTATAGAATTCTGTTAGATTGTTTTCTTGATATTTGCTTTTTAGCCCCCCCCATTACACTGCACATTAATCATTTCCAACTGAAGATTAAATGGAAGCATCTCAGTTGCATTTAGGTGGATTTTGAAATACAAATATTTCCTTTGCATTTGCATTAAAGAAATATACTGAAATGTAGTTTGAACTAAGAAAATAGATCTGCTTCAAATTTGTGTGGGAATGAAGATGTTGCTTATTTTGAGTTTTGCTAGTACAGGAAGTGAAGAAAGTAACATTACTTGTGATTCAAACAAATGTTCAGTGTAATTTGCTATAGTATGTTTTCCTTTGAAGTGCTGTTTTGTTAATTTTCAAGTGGATTTATTAAGAAATGTTATTAAGTTTGCAGCAAAAGTTAATTTCAAAAGCCATTAACTATCCATTAATGGTGTTTAACGGTGATTCTTCAGAAAAATTCACAAAATCAGTTTGAGCTTAAAAAATTGCAATTAATTTTACTGCTGTTAAGCCATTTAACTGCTCTTTGGTAGGGCAAGTCAGACATCATGTATTCCTGACAGAAATTCATAGAACTGATGATGGTTAAGTCTGCAAAAGTGGACTGAGAGGGAATGAAAGTCACTCTTGTCAATACTGGATCAGTAGCACATGAGAGCGGAGAAGGCAATGGCATCCCACTCCAGTACTCTTGCCTGGAAAATCCCGTGGATGGAGGAGCCTGGTAGGCTGCAGTTCATGGGGTCGCTAACAGTCGGCCACGACTGAATGACTTCACTTTGACTTTTCACTTTCATGTATTGGAGAAGGAAATGGCAACCCGCTCCAGTGTTCTTGCCTGGAGAATCCCAGGGATGGGGGAGCCTGGTGGGCTGCCATCCATGGGGTTGCACAGAGTTGGATACGACTGAGGTGACTTAGCAGCAGCAGCACATGAGAGATTTTTTTTGTCGAGTACCTGCTGATGAGCGGTACAGTAAATAAACATAAGCTTTAAATACTTTATAATCAATATTTCTGTACATCTTAGCCTATTCAAGTTCAGAGTATATTGAATTAATGTTCTCTCAACTTTTTTGAAAAGATTTTCACCAGAAGTTGTTCCACACAGACTGTTCAGTGTTAGTCGCTTCAAACTCATCACTGACTTCACGAAACCACTGAGTAAGAATCAGTAATATCTCTTGAATCATCAAGAGCCATGAAACACCACCAAGAATCATTTGGCTTTTTTGAAAATAAATTTCTATTTTTGAACAGTTTGATTTACAGTCTGGGAAAATAGTAGAGTATGTTCCCATGTATACCACATTTCCTGTTAACACCTGTTGCCCCTGTTAACACCTACTAACATTAGTGTGGTACATTGATCACAACTGATGAATCAGTACTGGTACATTCTTATTAACTGAAGTCCATACTTGAATTTTCTTAGTTTTTATCTAATGTACTTTTCCTGTTCCACATTCTCATTTAGGATAGACATTAAGTTGCTGTGTCTCCTTAGGCTTCTCTTGGCTGTGACAGTTTCTCACACTTTTTTTGATTTTTGGTGATCTTAACAGCTTCGAGGATTGTTAGTTAGCTATATTATAGAATGTCCCTCAGTTGGGATTTGTCTAATATTTTCCAGTAGTCATGTGTGGATGTGAGAGTTGGACCATAAAGAAAGGTGAGCCCCGAAGAGTTGATGCTTTTGAACTGTGGTGTTGGAGAAGACTCTTGAGAGTCCCTTGGAATGCAAGGAGATCAAATTAGTCAATCCTAAAGGAAATCAGTCCTGAATGTTCATTGGAAGGACTGATGCTGAAGCTGAATCTCCAATATTTTGGCCATCTGATGTGAAGAACTGACTCATCAGTAAAGACCCTGATGCTGGGAAAGATTGAGGGCAGGAGGAGAGGGGGATGACAGAGGATGAAATGGTTGGATGGCATCACCAACTCAATGGACTTGAGTTTGAGCAAGCTCTAGGAGTTGGTGATGGACAGGGAAGCCTGGTGTGCTGCAGTCTATGGGGTCATGAAGAATCACACATGACTGAGCAACTAAACTGAACTGAACCCTTTAACAGGAGCTTCCCAGGTGACACTGGTGGCGAAGAACCTGTCTGCCAATGCAGGAGACAAAAGAGACGTGGGTTTGATCCTTGGTTTGGGAAGATTCCCTGGAGGAAGGCATGATAACCTACTCCAGTATTCTTGCCTGAAGAACCCCATGGACAGAGGAGCCCGGTGGGCTAGGATCCATAGAGTCACAAAGAGTTGGACACAACTGAAGTGACTTTGCACGCACACATGCACCCGCTAACAGCTTTACAACTGGAATAGTTTTAACAACTAGAATACAGTGGTTATATGGAGTTGTTTTGCTTTTTATCTTGTTTCTGTTTCCCTTATTTCCATAGTTGCTTAGGTCAGCGCCTTTCCCCCCAATCTGCCCTATTTTTTAATTGACTACTTATATTGATCCTCTTGTCCTCAACCCTTAAAACCAAAAGGCTAATAGTCTTTTAAGTTCATTTTCTCTAGACATATTTCTTAGGCTGCTGCAGTGAAACATGACTTAATTAACTCACCATAATTAAATGACTTTCTTCCTTACGCTAACAGATACAATACTCAGAAACTTATTTTGGTTGTATAGCCTTTATTTTTTTGGTTTTATAAAGATTTTCTGTTGTGATAAGATACTCTGTTTTAAATTAAATTTTTTTTTTCCAGCAATTGGTTTCCTGTGAATTGGGAATATTATGTGAGTACTTAGTTTGGTAATGCCAACTCTTGTATTCTTGGCACAGCTATGATGTCATTTCATAATAAACACAGAGTGTTGCCATCTAATTGTATTTAAAAAAACACCCACACTCCACACTGTGTCTTAAATGGGTAACATTCAAAGTCCATTTTTCTTTTGTTTTGACATAAGTGATACATGCTGATAATTAAATAGTAATAAAATGTGATATGACAGAATACACGGTACTTGAAATGCTTTTTAGTGACAATTATTTCACCAGAATTTGTAGCAGCGCTAAGTAGTGAGACCTCTGCTTGTAGTCACTTTTGCACCTATTCTGCTGTTGTATATTATAAAGGAATGAATGTGTCTGTGTTCCAGTAAAGCTGTTCATAGATACTGAAATTGGAATTTCATAGAATTTTCACATGTCATAAAATACCTAGATATTTTTCTACCATTTAAAAGAAAAAGTAGAAATTGGGGAGTTCCCTGGAGGTCCAGTGGTTAAGACTTCATGCTTTTAATGCAGTGGCCTGGGGTTTGATCCCTGGTTGAGCAACAGCATATTAAAAAGCAGAGACACTACTTTACTGATAAAGATCCGTATAGATCTATTATCTATAGATACGTATAGATCTAAATGACATATAGATCAAAGCTATGGTTTTTTCAGTAGTCATGTGTGGATGTGAGAGTTGGACCATAAAGAAAGCTGAGCCCTGAAGAATCGATGCTTTTGAACTGTGGTATTGGAAAAGACTCTTGAGAGTCCCTTGGACTGCAAGGAGATTCAGCCAATCAATCCTAAAGGAAATCAGTCTTGAATATTCATTGGAAGGACTGATGCAGAAGCTGTAACTGCAATACTTGGGCCACCTGATGCGAAGAACTGACTCATCAGAAAAGACCCTGATGCTGGGAATGATTGAAGGCAGGACAAGGGGACGACAGAGGGTGAGGTGGTTGGATGGCATCACTGACTGAATGGACATGAGTTTGAGCAAGCTCCCGAAGTTGGTGATGGACAGGGAGGCCTGGCGTGCTGCATGCAGTCTATGGGGTCGAAAAGAGTCGGACGCGACTGAGCAACTGAACTGAACTGAGCAACTAAGATCCTACAAGACGTGCTGGCAGCCAAAAAAGAAAATGTAGAAACTGTTATTAACAAATGTACAAAAACAGGTTGAGCTTTTTGACATCATTTGCTCATCTCCCAAGCATAGAAGACCCTGTATGCTGGACATGTTTGGCAGTATTTGCCTCTCTCTTCAAAACCATTCATAGTAAATTCACCAGTCTTGGATTCAGTCCTGGTGTGCCTGCTTGAAAGTAGAGAAGCTACTTGGAGCAAGACATTGCACAGTTCTCTGTAATAAAACCCTAAAGGGTTATTTGCCTAGCTGTCATAATCTCATCAGTTTCTAGTATTTTTTTTTTAAATTGGGAAGTGGCTAAGATTAAATTTTGTCTACTTTAACTAAAATTGGCTACTTTGTGTTAACTTGAATAGAACACTGGGTCCTCTTTTGTTAACTTATTCAACTTGCTTTTGAAACTAGAACACATTATTAGTGAGAGATGGAGAGAGGAGAGAGTGTTTTAACTGGTTAGAACGTTAAAAGGTAGATGTATTGGAATAGTTCTTTAATCAGTGCATTGTAAGCAGTTCCTAGTTTTGTAGGAGTCATCAGGGATTCCCTCAAGCTAACTCACATGAGCCCTTGTGCCCCTGCATTTAGAAGCAGGGAAAGAGATTCCGGTTGATGTAATCTAGGATGAACTCCCAGAATGACCTGCAAGAATATACAAAAGTCTTTTGAAAGAACGAGTTCTTGTAAGTGCTGTGGTGTTGCTATTTATCAGCTAAGTAAATATAGACCAACATTGTCGTTAATTTGCTAAGTGGTCTGACTGAATAGTAATTTCTTCTGGTAACTCTTATCCTATTAGTTTTAACCATAGGTTTTTGTTGCTGCTTTGTAATGTTAATTATCTGATAACCTTTGGTATAGGTCAAGAGTTTATTGCTTGTGTGTTCAGTTTACTCAGCAGACACGTATCAGTGTTAGGTAATAGACTTTGCAGCCCTGTGAGTATTAACAGACATAATTATATGCTTGTCTAGGGTAACACCAAGAAACAGTACCTGACCCAGCCTAGGTGAGCCCAGGACAGCTTGCTGGGGAAGGAGACCCTCCTAAGAATGAGTTTGGTTGAGAGGGTAGGAGGCTCTTGGCTGAGGGCCTGACACGTACTGAGACTAGCTTAAGGAAACGCATTCTTTTCTTTCCTAGCTGAATAGGCAAGGCTTCAGCTGTGTGCAAACCACAGGTTTCAGAGAGAGCTAAGGTGGGTATCCTTGATTGAGTAAATGAAAGAAAAGGTTAATGTCAAGATTGCATCTTCAGATTATTTAATTCTTGGGTGCCTTCCTACTCTGGGCTTCCCAGGTAGGGCTAGTGGTAAAAAACCTGCCTGCCAGTGCAGGAGACAAGAGACATGGGTTCGATCCCTGGATTCGGAAGATCCCCTGGAGGAGAGCATGGCAAATCGCTCTAGTATTCTTGCCTGGAGAATCCCGTGGACAGAGGAGCTGACAGGCTATAGTCCATAGGGTCGCAAAGATTCAGACACGACTGAAGCAACTTGGCATGCTTTACAGTATTTTGAATGAATGATAAACTAGGAGTGAGGATGTTAAAAACTACATATTGAGTTTGCTGATGTTGGAACTTTGTTTTTCTGTTTGGTATAATGCTGCATTGCTTTGATACATGGCCATGTTAATGTTTAGATCAGGAAATATTTAAACACTTGGATCTGAAAGGTTTTCTTGTGCTTTGAGGGATGAACGTGGGGAGTTGTTTTAACTTGAAGTGTATTTATCAGTAGTTCACCCTATTGGAAAGTTTTTGTTTAAAGCATCTAATTCTTTTGAAGTTATTCTCCAAGTTGAATTATGGAGTTTGCAAATTCAGCCTGTGTAATGCAAACCATAGTACCTGAAATACTGCCAGTGAAAGGTATCAGATTACAAGAGGAAGGTTTTAGCTTTCCCTACTGCAGCCTTACTGTAAGGAGGTGGAGTGAATGAAAATGAGTTTAGGAGACAGACAGAGACCCTCAAGCCAGTATACTTCGAGAGAGAATCCTGTGTCCACTTGGAGAGAAGATGAAAGCTAAAGGAGAGTTTCTGCTTATAGATTCCAAGCATTTGTATTTCAAAGTGCAATCTGCGGGGTTTGGGTAGCTATTTTATCACTGCTTATTTCTTCTCATTTCAGAGTTGTATTCTGACTTGGTAATTTGGAGAAGCAAGTGGCACTGCATCTGTCTGGGGTGTGCTGCAAGTCAAATCATTGTATCAGGTAAATGCATGATAGTAAAAGGAGCTAACAGTAATTTTCGTGCCTTCTAAAACCAGTCTTAGGCTTTTTTCCAGAAGATTCCTTTTGAGTTTTTAAATAACATGTTTATTCACTTGGACATATTAAAAAAAGATCAGCCATAAACTTGGCACATATATAGTCACTGTTAATAGTTTGGGGAACAGATTCTTTTTATGCATATGTTACTCAGATATGTGTAATCAAAATTGGAGTTGTGCTTTTTCGTCTGGTTCTTGTTTTAACATTCTGTTTGCAATTTTAAATGACTCATGATATTTCATCATTGGATGTTCCATATAATTTATGTGAATAGTTCCTTGTTGGTGAACATTTTAGGCTTTTCTCTCAGTTTTCCATGTGTTAGATAATTATGTGATGAACATGAATAAGTTCATGTATATAGTAGATTTCCCCCCATAATATACTTTCTTTTCTTACATTTTAAAAAGCATTTTATATATTTAAGTCTCTTTTTGTTTCTCTTTTTAAATTAATACATGTACAAAAATCCTGTACATAGTCGTGTCAGACCATCAGTGCCACAGGGCCGTTGTGTTTTTTAGTTGCAGCGTGTGAACTCTTAGTTGCAGCATTGGGATCTAGTTCCCTGATCAGGGATCGAACTTTAGGCCCCTTGCATTGGGAGTGCAGAATCTTAACTACTGGCCTACCAGGAAAGTCCCTTCATAAAGCATTTGATGAAAAACAAGCCCTCCCAGCCCCTTCCCAGTCCCTGGAAGCAGTCATTTCCAGTTCTTCACTGTTTCTTTGGTATCACCTCTAAATAGCTCATTTTGCTGCTTACAGATTTTCCAGTTTAGGGTATTATCTGTTACTACCTTAGATAGTGGTAGAATTCTCTGACTTCTTCACACATCCATATTGTCACTCTGACTGTAATGAAATTTTGGTTAGGGAGCAGTATTCACTGTTAACAATATTAAGGTTATGTATAGCTTATTCACAGCTAAATCATGTTGTATGCTGTGGTTAATTTTATTTGTACAACTTGTTATTTTCTCTCTTGTTAATATTTATCTTTTTCTGGTCTGTTTTGCTTAGTTTCTGTGTTCTTATTATTAATTTCTTAAACTCTATCCAGAGGTGTTAATCTTCCTCAATACTTTAAACATTTTGGTTATATTATTAATTTTATCTTAGAGATATTTTCTAATCTGCTTCATTCTGAGGATGTACTTTAACCAGGGAGCTGGGATGTTGTTATCCCAACATCATTCCAGTGATTTTTTCCTCCTGGTTTTGTTATCTTTTCCCATGTCCTATCCCTTTCCTTTTTGATACAATCTTATTTTGAAGGAACACATCTCCACTAGCTTCCTGAGAAAGGGGAATACAACAGGTAAGTTTTTTGGATATAACTGTCTTGAAAATGGCTTTATATTGCCCTTATGTTGATCATTACTTTGGCTAGATGTAGATTTCTAGTTTGGAAATAATTTTCCTTCAGAGTTTTGAAAATACTGCTCTGTTGCCTTTCATGTTCACTGTTGGTGAGATGTCAATTACATTTTCATATAACCTGTTTGTAACCTCTGAAACTCCTTTTNTACTTTGGCTAGATGTAGATTTCTAGTTTGGAAATAATTTTCCTTCAGAGTTTTGAAAATACTGCTCTGTTGCCTTTCATGTTCACTGTTGGTGAGATGTCAATTACATTTTCATATAACCTGTTTGTAACCTCTGAAACTCCTTTTTTCCAGTATTCCCACTCTTCTGGTTTCATAATGATGTCCTTGGTGTGGCTGTTTTCATCTAATGTGCTGGCCACTCAAGGGACTGAAACTTATATTGCTCAGTTCTGGAATATTTTCCGAAATTATGTCCTTGATTTTTCTCTCCTTTATTTTCTCTATTCTTTTTCTGGAGTTAATTGGCTGTTGGATCTTTTGGACTGCTTCTCTGATTTTAACTTTTTTCCTACTATTTCCATCTTTGTGTTTTTTGTTCTTTGGGAGATTTCCTTGGTTGTGTTTTCTAGTATTTGTTGTATTTTTTTCACTTGTGTTCATATATTTTATTTTTATATGTATACTTACTGTTTTTTTTTTTTTATATTCAGCAAGATTTTTGTTTAGTCCAGCTTCTTCATACAACTCTGAACAGCCTCACTGCCTGCAAAATATTGCCTACAAAATGCCCTTCATGCATTTGCTGAAACTTTTGCCTTTCTACAGCTACCAGGACAAACTGGCAATAAGTAATTGGTTCTTTAAATTTTCTCATGTGATTCAGGGATTCTGTTTGCAGTAAATTACAAACGACTTTTTCCCTCATCTGTCATGAAGGCTTTTAATTTGCTGGCATCATGGACGAAAAGTTATTTTTAGGTTTTCTTTTAGTGTGATAAGAATATTTAAGGTGAAGTCTACCCTCTTAACAGATTTTTAAGTGTAGAGTAACTTGTTATTGACTATAGGTACAGCGTTATATAACAGATCTCTTGCTGCTAAGTCGCTTCAGTCGTGTCCGACTCTGTGCGACCCCATAGACGGCAGCCCAACAGGCTCCCCCGTCCCTGGGATTCTCCAGGCAAGAACACTGGAGTGGGTTGCCATTTCCTTCTCCAATGCATGAAAGTGAANGGACTGCAGCACGTGAGGCTTCCCTGTCCTTCACTGTTTCCCTGAATTTGCTCAAATTCATGTCCATTGAATCGGTGATGCCATCCAACCATCTCATCTTCTCTTGTCCCTTTCTCCCTCACTCCTTCAATCTTTCCCAGCATCTCGGTCTTTTCCAGTGAGTGAGCTCTGCACATCAGGTGGCCAAAGTATTGGAGCTTCAGCTTCAGCGTCAGTCCTTCCAGTGAATATTCAGGCTTGATTTCCTTTTGAATTGACTNTCCCTCACTCCTTCAATCTTTCCCAGCATCTCGGTCTTTTCCAGTGAGTGAGCTCTGCACATCAGGTGGCCAAAGTATTGGAGCTTCAGCTTCAGCGTCAGTCCTTCCAGTGAATATTCAGGCTTGATTTCCTTTTGAATTGACTAGTTTGATCTCCTTGCAGTCCAAGGGACTCTCAAGAGTCTTCTCCAACACCACAGTTCAAAAACATCAGTTCTTCGATGCTTAGCCTTCTTTATGGTCCAACTTTCACATCAGTACTTGACTCCTGGAAAAACCATAGCTTTGACCATACAGACTTTTGTCAGCAAAGTGGTGTCTCTGCATTTTAACATGCTGTCTATGTTTGTCATAGCTTTCCTTCCAAGGAGCAAATGTCTTAATTTCATGACTGCAGTCACCATCTGCAGTGATTTTGGAGCCCAAGAAAGTAAAATCTGTCACTGTTTCTGTATCTATTTGCCATGAATTGATGGGGCCAGATCCCATGATCTTAGTTTTTTGAGTGTTGAATTTTAAGCCAGGTTTTTCACTCTCCTCTTCACCCTCATCAAGAGGCTCTTTAGTTCCTCTTCACTTTCTGCCATTAGAGTGATATCATCTGCATATCTGAGGTTGTCGATATTTCTCTTGGCAGTCTTGATTCCAGCTTGTGATTCATCCAGCCCAGCATTTCACATGATGTACTCTGCATAGATGTTAAATAAGCAGAGTGACAGTATACAGCCTTGATGTACTCCTTTCCAGTTTGGAACCAGTCCATTGTTCCATGTCCATTGTTGTAACTGTTGCTTCTTGACCTACATGCAGGTTTTCACAGGAGGCAGATAAGGTGGTCTGGTATTCCCTTCTCTTAAATTTTCCACAATTTGCTGTGTTCCACACAGTCAAAGGCTTTAGCATAGTCGGTGAAGCAGAAGCAGATGTTTTTTCTGGAATTCCCTTGTTTTTTTCTGTGATCCAGTGGATGTTGGCAATTTGACCTCTGGTTCCTCTGCCTTTTCTAAACCCAGCTTGTACATGCAGAAGTTCACGGTTCACATACTGTTGAAGCCTAGCTTGAAGAATTTTGAGCATTACCTTGTTAGTATGTGAACTGAGCACAGTTGTATAGTAGTTTGAACGTTTTTTGGCATTTCTCTTCTTTGGGATTGGAATGATGACTTTTTTAAAAGCTCTGATTGCAGTGTGTACCACTGATTCAGTCCAAGGTCGTCTTTTTTTTTTTTTTTGATTGGAGGAAGCCCAAGGTCTTAATAATTTCATTTAAAAAATAATTGTATTATGATTGGCTGTATAAGTTAGTTTTTAAGAAGGTTTATCATAATGAGAACTGGAAGGAGGCCATAGGTGATTAGTGACATAGCCTGTAGTATCTTTATTAAGTTAGAAAAGCTCAGAGTTCCTCTAAAAAATAGAAATGTTGTGTTCCCCAGTGATAACACATTTAAAATAGGAACAAAAATTGCCGTCACCCTCCCCTCGGGATATAGGAGAGGAGCCTCTGGGGTCAATCAAAGATAATATTTAAGTTGCTGAGTGCTTTTCATTTTGTTTCTCTAATGATGAAGGGTTAGTTGCATAGATGGTCCTGAGCCTAGTAGATACTCATTGAGCAAATTTAGGAGAAGATACCACAAGTCATGTACACTGGGGACATTGAGGTAAGTTCCAAATGAATGGCCCCTCAGTTTGCTATTGATTTTCCCTGCTACCGTTCATCAGCAAAGGGATTTATTCTTCAAAGGTCAGGACCTTAAAATTTGACCTTTTCTTGCTTCTCTGCACCTCTTCAGTGCAACACGTACCAGTTTAGCCAGTATAAAACACTTCATTGTTTTGTATAGAAAGATACCTGATTGCTTACTAATATATTAGCAGGAAAGTAGAATCAGTGGTGAAATCTGTTTTCTCTTAGAGATGTTTCTAAGTATCTCCCTGTCACTACTCTAGGGTTGCACCTGAACATAGCTTAAGGTGTGAAATCACCTGCTGAATGCCAGGCAATTTACACTTTTTGTATACTTTTTAATTCCTGTGGCAGTCTTATGAGGTGTAGGCCATGTTTGGAAGATGAAGAGAGTAGGTATCTTGTCCAGCTAAGGGGCACACAGATTTGAACTCAGTTAATTTTTTTGGTGCCAAAGCCACTACTTACTGCAGAACCTAGCCCAGTATTATAAAGTCACTCTCTTGGGTTCTGTTCATCTGGGACGTGATATTTAGATTGATAATCTATTTCAGCATGGTCTCTCACTTACACCACCTTTATATCCCTATCTTGGAATAACATGTTATGGAAAACACTGAATGAAACCTGGATTCTAGTCTTAGCTGTTTGCTTACTGTGTATTGAGATAATGGATTCTTTTTCCATTGAGCAGGTATTCCCCAATTACCTGTCTGCTTTGATCCTCTTATAATTGTGAGATTTGGATACCATTGCCTTTATCTTTCTTTTTTAATGAACTTTTTGTTTGAGAATAGTTTAACAGGAAATTGCAAGGATTGTACAGAATTCATGTATTGGTTTGCTGGGGCTGCCATACAAAGTAGCACAGACTGAGTGGCTTAAACAGCAATATAATCGTCCCACGGATCTGGAGGCTAGAAGTCAGAAATCAAGAGCTTGGCAGGATTTGTTCCTTCTGAGACCTGGGAGGGAAGGATCTCTTCCAGATCTCTCTCTTTCGGCTGGTAGATGGCCATCTTCTCCCTGTATCTCTTCATAGCATCTTCTCTCTGCGTATCTCTGTGTCCAGATTTCTCCTATTTATAAGGACACCGGTCATATCTCTGTAAAGACCCTATCTTCAAATGAGGTCCATTCTAGGGTACTTGGTGTTAGGACTTCAACATACATATTTTAGGGTTAGGGAAACAGTTTAACAGTCCCTATATTTCGTATACCCAATTTCTTCTATTAACATTTTACATTAATATGATATGTTTGTCACAATTAATGAACCAGTATTGATACCCTATTATTAATTAAACTGTAAGCCCTGTTTGTAACACATAAGAAAACTTCAAGGATGGGTATTTTTTTTTGAAAATGATACACTAATCTTAACAAAGTAACTATAAAATAGAGATTGTGAAACCTGTCTTAGTGAGAAAGCAAAACAACCTTAAAAATTGTGATATGTTTGTGTTTTCACCTTTCTAATAATCTGCATTTGGTGCGATGTCCTGTTTATGCTTGTGAAGCCCAGTCTACAAACTGAAAATTCAGAAGTGAACTTGTATGTTCCGTATTTGCCACCTTTAACAAATGAATAAAGTGAAATCTATACGGATTGTTAGTTTCTTAAAGTCCCCCAGAACGCCTCTTTTGTTCCAGGTCACTTCCTTTTGTGTTGTTTCTTAGATAAACGATATATTTAAAACAGAGTACAGGCAAATAAAGTTGAATTTACCCCCCGCATACTTGTTATTCCTTCTAGGAGACATAATAGAAGAAATCGATGTATAAAATTGTTTGCATACATTTTCTTTTACTAGTTTTTTTTTTTTTCACATTGGTGGTTAAGACCTGTGTTTATTATTTATTACTTGTTTTCTAGCATTGATTGATTATGTTACCTTCTGTGAATATTATATAATATTCCAGTGATCTTAAGATCTTCATATGTTTTTATTTCTCATTGGGGGAGAAACAGCAGTTTGATTGAATGAATAAAGGGGTTTTCCTGTAAAGGTTTGTCATTCTGATCCTGAATTTTTCAGTGTTTTCTCTGGTGTTAAAGAAAAACATTTATGAAACTCATTCCTGTGTGGAAATCGGGCCTGAAATAATGAATAACATGCTGTATTCTGTGCGATATGGAAACTACCTGCCTCGTCGCATTTTTCTTACTTTTCTTAAGTTACTGAGAAGTAGTGTGGTCCTGTTTTCTTTAAAAAATGAAAGATGGAATGGGTGGAATTTGCCAAGTCTTTGAGACTGAGAAACTTAATTCAGTCTCTGAAGAGCTGGAAGGAAATGTGACCTCTTGCTGGCTGTGTGATGGAAAGAAGCTAGTGGCAATATCCCTCAGCCTGACAGGAACCTGTTGCAGAGTCCTGACTCACTCTGGAAACTCCCTTTTCCCAAGTGAGATTGTGGTGCTGCCTGAATTTGATATATGTTGGATTGCCCCCTTGCAAATGATAGTTGAAGTACAGTCAGAAGGTAAGTAACCAAGTCCCTGGTCAGCTATTTTCAGACAGATGGACTAGTTTTTCTAAAATGGTAGAATATGTTATGAATCGTAAATGATTTCTTCTGTAGTAATTTCAGAGGTGATGGGATGGAAGTGGAGGGATCATTCTTTTTTTTTTTTTTTTAAGGAAAAAGTTCAACCCTCACCACTTAATTCCTTTTTTAGGATGGCTAAAGTCAGGATGAGGAATGTTCTGCAAACATTTGAGGTTTTTTATTGTCAGTAGCAGAGCTGTTCAAATCCTCATTTTATTGATGACGCGTGAGTTTAGTCTTGGCAAGTTTCTCCATTTGATGTGCCTGAACATTTGCCCATTATTTACTTATTTTAGCTTTTCATTGCTCACCAGTGGCAATGAAGATCAATTCTGCCCTGATCAGGAATCTTGATATTTTGGGGGTGAAAGAGAGGGAATAATGCAGTTTGCAGCAGCCAAATAGGCTAGTGAAAGTGAAGTCGCTCAGTCTTGTCCGACTCTTTGTGACCCCATGGACTGTAACCTACCAGGCTCTTCCGTCTGTGGGATTTTCCAGGCAAGAGTACTGGAGTGGGTTGCCGTTTCCTTCTCTAGGAGATCTTCCCAACCCAGGGATCGAACCCAGGTCTCCCGCATCGCAGGCAGACGCTCTACCATCTGAGCCACCAGGGAAGACTGTTTATTAGTTGATGACTGATGTTTGGGCTCAAACAGGTATTTATTAGTTGATGACTGATCATTGGGCTCAAAAGGAGAGAAGTCAAGAAAACTTGTCTCTGAGGTAGGGGGTCTGTACTGGTCATACAGGAGCCCGCAGTCCCACCCACTCACAGAACACAGGTTTCTGGTGGCTCTTGGAAAGAACTCTGTCAAAACAGATCTTTTTGGCATTCGGCAGCCCAAAGCATCCAATGTAAGTAGCTATACTGTTAGAAAGGGACTACTTCTTTTTCTCAAGTTGGAAGAGATGGTCCTCCTCATTTTTTTTTTTCTGTTTCGCTGTGCAGTTTATTATGTGAATTTTCTAAGCGATTAAATAATGCAGCGTTCCTATTTGCTGTCCAAAGAAATTAGGGCTGGAAAGGGAGGGATAGAGATTGACTTTTGGAGGACTTGGAATTGAACCTTTGTGAACAAGCGCTGGCTAATCCACCTGGTTAGAACTTCCCACATTGGCAGTATTCTTGATAAATTATCCATGTGTATGTTTATGTCAGGCTTTCCATTCCTTAATTGATAACACTTTTAAACTACTTCAGAGCTTACCCTCAGGGAAGCTTTCTTAATGCTTCTTAAGCATTAAGGAAATTTTTCTAATTTTAACTTTGAAAAATTATCTGTGTGTCCATTGATAACTAAATTACTTTTTTTTTTAAAGTAGTAAAAGCACACAACAGAGTTGGGCCTTTTGCTGCAGTTACTTGTCGTAAGAACCAAAGGCCAGATACTGTTTCTCTGAGGGAATATGCTTTACCGGCTGTCCCTTAACCCTCTAGTTTGTGAACACAAAGGGGTGCCTGTGCTGAATTGTTTCTGTGAAGTTTTCCAGAGCTGGTTTCTCCTTTGAATTCTTTCCAGCTTGACAACAACCATTAAGAAGAACAGTTGAGAATTTGTTCTGTAAACAGGTCCATTGTTAGCATAAGTAAACTAAAATACATGCTGTTATTAACGAAGGAGTATTTTCAGGGAAGTTGATCGTAAGGCTAGGATAAGAGCACATTGGTAAAAAAATTACCGTGTAAAAATAATTTCTCCAAATGCCAAATAAACGTTTGAAGTGAGCTGACAATTTTTATGTGAATTTTGGATTCTGCAGAATTAGAAGCTTTAGCTTTTTTTGCCTTGCTAACCCCAAACTGTAGTTTATTGATGTATATTTTCTTTCTTTCATCATAATTGCTTACTTGTTATGAGGTAGTCACACTTCTTAAAACAAGTTGATGAAACAACCCACAGTGGTATTTTGGACTACTCATGTCCTGTAATTAGGAGGCAGTTTAAGGTTGCACTTTGGAATTTACTTTAAATGTTTTTGAACTGAAATCACAGTCATTGTTATTTGCTGATATAAATGATCCCCTTTTTAGACTTATTTTCAGAGCGCACATGGAGCAGCATATAGATATGAACCTTTTGGGTCCTCTTGTTGCATGCCTGGTTTTTTTTTCCCTCCTGCCATGTAGGCTTGCACATTCTCTCTTCCATGACCAGAGATTGAACCTGGGCCTCCACAGTGAAAGTGGCAAATTCTAATGCTAGACCGCCAGGGAACTGCCGCACATCTGGATTTCTTAATGGAAGGATTCTCTCTCTCTTTTTTTTTAAACGGAAAAGGTATGGGATAATAGGCGCTTCCCAGGTGGCTTATTGGTACAGAATCCACTTGGCAATGCAGGATATGAGGTTTCGATTCTTGGGTTGGGAAGACTACTTGGAGGAGAAAATATCAACCCACTCTAGTATTCTTGCTGGAATAATCCCATGGACAGAGGAGCCTGGCGGGCTATAGTCCACGGGAGCACAGAGAATCTGATGCTAAGTGAGTGAATGAGTGAGTGAGCTCATATACTTGGGGAAATAGCTGTAGAGACTGGCTATATCCACTTAGACTAATTAGGATTTTGATCATGTATTGAGCCCACCTGCAAAGAGTTGATAATTTTTTTAAAGCTGGATGATGGATGCATTTGGGTTCCTTACACTTTTTTTCTACTTTTGTGTATGTTTGACTCAATATCTCCATAATAAAAATATTAAAGGAAAAAATAGAGCCCAGTTGGCTATTAGGCTGGCCTTTCTTAGCCTTCTGTTAAGTAATAAAAGAGGAAAAAAATTCCATTGTAGTAAAGTTTTCCGCAGAATGGACTTTGAATCGTTAAAGTGCAGTTTTATTTGCTTAGAGTTAAGTGAAAATTACTTGTCTAGATTTTTAAAATATCTGTGAAGAAAGTAGGTAGATATTTGATTCCACATTAAGAGAATCAACACCATTAACTCTATGAATGTTATTAACAACTTTTAAAAAAAGACTGGTAGGGAGAAGTCACCTGTAAATTTACTACCTAAAAAAGTTTATATGTAAAATAAGCACGTGCTCCCATCCTGTCTGCCCCATTTCATGTCTTTGCCTTTTCCTGCCCCCTTCCTCTTCATGTCTTCCTTTCTGTTCCACAGAGGTAACCACTGTTAATAGTTTGCTACATAGGCTTATGTAGATATGTTTTATATGTATATCTGTACCTATACATTGGGGCTTCCCTTGTGGCTCGGCTGATAAAGAATTCACCTGCAATGCGGAAGACCTAGGTTCGATCCCTGGGTTGGGAAGATCCCCTGGCGAAGGGAACAGCTACCCACTCCACTATTCTGGCCTGGAGAATTCCATGGGGTTGCAAAGAGTCGGACATGACTGGGCGACTTTCACTCACCTACATGTTAACACATTTTAAAAACATGTTCTACCAAATTACATAGAGTATAATGTAAAAAAGTTAAAGAATTTTAGTACTGAACTCCAGAATAACTTTGATTTTGTAATATAGGCAAGGGCAAACCTTTTATTATATCGTAAAATTGTTTCAGCAATAAAACTGCCCTTCTCCCCAAAGGATCCTTCTCTCCTTTTAGAAAGGTGCTCAATGCATATGTGAATATTTGCCTCTTTAAATTTTAAGACCTCAGAATTGAAATTAGTATTATATTTGTATGTTTATTTAATAATTCAAGAGAGCTGTTTAATAGAGTAAATGTCAGGAAGGTGTCTCTGAACTTAGATTTCTTTAGGGATATTGGGAGTGGGGTGTGAAGTCTTGGGAACGTGTTACCCTAGACCCACAGCTGCTCTTGATTCTCTTTCCCTCTGGAAAAGATAATCTCCAGAGGAGAGCATAAAATAGTAAACACATTTGATGTCACCTGAGCTCTGCTTTCCTGCTTTCCTGCACCTGTCCAGAGGCACACAGAGCACACGGTCAGGCCCAGTCCTTTGCCTACAGCCCTTTATGAGCTGTGAGTTTCTTTCTTGGCAGATTTTTGGATCTGTCTTTTTAAATTTTAGTCAGTTTGTTCAAGAATTTTCTACATCTTGCCTTTAGTGACTGTTGAGAGCAGGGCTGTCTTGACTGGACTTGCTGGCAGTGGAGTTTCACTCTGACCTGGCACTATTAATTAAAATGTCGTGTCCGACTCTGTGCGACCCCATAGACGGCAGCACANCATTTGATATGTCACCTGAGCTCTGCTTTCCTGCACCTGTCCAGAGGCACACAGAGCACACGGTCAGGCCCAGTCCTTTGCCTACAGCCCTTTATGAGCTGTGAGTTTCTTTCTTGGCAGATTTTTGGATCTGTCTTTTTAAATTTTAGTCAGTTTGTTCAAGAATTTTCTACATCTTGCCTTTAGTGACTGTTGAGAGCAGGGCTGTCTTGACTGGACTTGCTGGCAGTGGAGTTTCACTCTGACCTGGCACTATTAATTAAAATGTCGTGTCCGACTCTGTGCGACCCCATAGACGGCAGCACACGAGGCTCCCCCGTTCCTGGGATTCTCCAGGCAAGAACACTGGAGTGGGTTGCCATTTCCTTCTCCAAATTGAAATGTGAATGTCTGCTAAAGACTGAGATCAGTTTGACCTTTGAGGAATAAGCTCAGCTTCTAGTTTAGCAGTAGTTATTAGGACTGTGGTACATACTTAATTTTATTCTTGTATTGGAATGTTAATATTTGGCGAACTGACCTTTTATGATTCCTGTTTGTGTGATAAAGAGTGGAGAAGGAAGAGGAAGTGTGAAACAAGCCTGTTCGTTAGCACATACTGAGTGTCCACTCTGTGGCCAAGTGCTGTGCATGAAAGGGAGAACAAGTCAGACATGATCTCTGACCAGTTAATTTTGTAGCCTCTTTGGTTTGCTGTCCTGAATTGTTAAACTTAATTGGTTAGCAACAGTACCAAATGTAGAGCCACCTATCTGGAAAAGTGCTATCCTCTAGCAAGAGCAGAGAAAGCAGTTCCTGGGGCAAGGGACAGGGAGTGGAGGCCCATATGGGGTCAGTCTGTTCTATTAAGTTATGTTAGAGATCCATAAATAGGATAAAGACTAATTTTAAGGCCTATTGTAAAAGCAGGTGTTAGGTGGTAACTGTTGAAAATCAGTGTAATACAGTAGCATAAAGGACCACAACCACTTCAACATCTCAATAAATACAGTACAAACATGAAAAAAAACCAACAGTTTTTCATAATAAAAGTATTTAACCAACTAGGAATAAAAGAAACTTCCTCAATCCAATAGTAGACATCTGTGAGAAAAACCTACAGGTATCATTGTACTTAAAGGTGAAAAGAAGACAGTGTTATTGCCCTAAGTTCAGGAGCAAGAGAAGAATGTCCACTTCTTTCAGCATTGTACGAGGTTCTAACCAAGGCAATTAGGCATTAAAATGAAATAAAAGTCATCTAACTCAGCAGGGGAAGAAGTAAACTATCTCTTTTGCAGATGATATGATCTTATGTAGAAAATCTTAAGGAATCCATTGAAAGCTAGTAGAACTAATATATGAATTCAGTAATGTTAAAAGATACAAGATGAGTATACAAAAATGAATTGTATTTCTATACACTAATGACTGCTTCCCTAGTGGCTCAGATGATAAAGTATCCACCTGCAATGAGAGAGATCTGGGTTCGATCCCTGGGTTGGGAAGATTCCCTGGATGAGGGCATGATAACCCACTCCAGGATTCTTGCCTGGAGGATCCCTTCATGGACAGAGGAGCCTGGCAGACTACAGTCCATGAGGTCATAAAGAGTTGGACATGACTGAATGACTAAGCATACACAGCGATGAACAATCAGAATTAAATAGAAAAACAGTTCATTTCCAGTAGCATCAAAAAGAGTAAAATTCTTAGGGATGAATTTAACAAAATGAGCACAAAATTTGTACTCTGAAAAAAACTACAAACCCTGTAGAAAGACATCACGCGTTCACAAGTTGGAAGACTTAATGTTGTGAAGATGACAGTTTTCTCCCAACTGATCTACAGATTCGAAACAATCTTTGACAAAAATCTCAGCTGTTTTTTTATTTTTTGCAGAAATTGATGTGCTGATGCTAAAATTTATCTGAAAATGTAAGGGACTCAGAATAGCCAAACTTCTCTGAGCAGGAGGAGATTGGAAAACCAGTGCTTTTCTGATTTCAGAATGTCTACAAAGCTACATTAATCAAGACTGGCATAAGGATAGACATACAGGTCAGTGGAATAAAATTGAAGATACAGAAATAAACCCTCACATTTATGGTGAATTGATTTTTGACAAAGATGGCCAGTACATTTCAGTAGGATAAGACTAGTCTCTTCAACAAATAGTTGTAACACATCTGGATATCCATATGCAAAAGAGTGAAATGGGATCCTTACCTCACACTAACATAAAATTTAAATCAGAATGGATTATGGACTTAAATGGAAGAGCTAATACTGTAAAACTCTTTGAAGAAAACCGAGGAATAAATCTTTGTGACCTTGGGCAAACCATTCTTAAATATGACACCAAAAGCACAAGGAACAAAAGGACAAATAAGATAAATTGGACTTTAGAGAGAACCAAACAAAAGCTCTTTTCTTTAAAGGTCTGTGTCAAGAAAATGGAAGGACAACCTACAAATTGGGAGAAACTTTTTGCAAAGTATATGTCTAATATACCTGTTTCCATAATTTGGGATTCCCAGGTGACGCCAATGGTAAAGAACTCGCCTGCCAATGCATGAGACGTAAAAGATGTGGGTTTGATCCCTGGGTTGGGAAGATCCCCTGGAGGAGGGCATGGCAACCCACTCCAGTATTCTTGCCTGGAGAATCCCGTGGATAGAGGAGCTTGGCAGGCTGCAGTCCATAGGGTCACACAGAATTGGACTCAACTGAAGCAACTTAGCATCCACGCATGCATCCATAACTTATGAAGTCTTACAGCTCAATAATAAAAAGACAATTAGTGTTGGAGATGGAAAGAGATTGGAACCCTCATACACTGCTGATGGGGAAGTAAAATGGTGTAGCTGCTTTGGAATGTTTCTTATTATTAGTCTCTTCTTACATGAAGCTCTTTGTTCTCTACAGCTGGCTGTGGCTTTCCTAGTTTGGACTTTCTAAAGTCATCCACAGCAGAAACATTTCTGCTATCTTGGGCAGACATGTTTCAGGCAGAGCCTGTTTCTATTTTTTGCATGTGAGTTAGCAGATAGGGGTGGGGGAAGAGAACTGTTGGCTGCTTTAGTTAAGCATCTCAGTTTTGCTGGTTTATGAACCAAATATTTTAAGAGATAATTATGCTTCAGAAACAGAGTTTTGTTTTGTTATTTTTAAGCTGATGAGATTCACCAAAAGCTGATTGATGGAGTACAACATCGGGGTAGCCTGTGTGCTAACGGTGAATCACTAGCACAATGTTGGAAAGATGTGTGTTTGAATTTTGGACTTAACTAGCTGTAGTTGGAGGCAAGTAACCTAACTCCATAAATCCTGGTTTGCTTTTCAGTAAAACAGATACAGAATGTAGGATTAATGAGTTTTGTGTATATAAAGTGAGATAATGCTGAAGGTTCATAGCTCCTTGTTTGGCACAGGTGTTATTGATAAAGTGCCAGGGAATCAATTTCTGATGGATATGTATTTATTAGGAAAGCCAGTATTTGCCTAGGGTGTTTTCTGGTAGGCAGATCCATCCAGAGACCAAACTTTCAAGTTAGAAGGATCTTTGATGAACATACTCCAAATAGAGCAAGAGAAGCTGCTCCTACTGCTGCTGCTAAGTTGCTTCATTCATGTCTGACTCTGTACGACCCCATAGATGGCAGCTAACGAAGCTCCCTAGACAGTCCTAAATAGTAAGTCCATCAAATCGGGGTAGCTGAATTGTCCTGCTTGAGTAAGTGATGAGTCCTGGTTGTTCAGGATAATTCCAGTATAAAATACTTACCCCTATTGTCAACACAGGTATCCTGGAAACCTTAAATTGCTAGATACAAACAAATGTCACACCCCTGCCCCCAACCTGGCGGCTTCCTGGGTGGCTTAGTGGTAAAGGATCTGCCTGCCAATGCAAGAGATGAGGGTTCGATCCCTGAATCACGAAGATCCCCTTGAAGAAGGAAATGGCAGTCCACTCCAATATTATTGCCTGGACAATTCCCTGGACAGAGGGCCTGGTGGGCTACAGGTCTAAAGAATTGGACATGACTGGGCAATTGAGCACTCACATATGCACCCCCAACCCCCAGAGCAGGACAAAAATCTCTATGTTGGTCTATAGACTATATGCCAACTTCTAGGTTTGAACTCTATAGTCCCCCGACTTTTAGATAGATCTTTTTTCTTTGAATTATTATTATGGGGACTTCCTGGTGGTCCAGTGGTTAGGACTACGCACTGTCTCTGCTGAGGGCCCGGGTTCAATCCCTAGTTGGGGAACTAAGATCCCATGAGCTGCATCAGTTCAGTTCAGTCGCTCAGTTGTGTCCGACTCTTTGCGAACCCATGAATTACAGCACACCAGGCCTCCCTGTCCATCACCAACTCCTGGAGTTCACTCAGACTCACGGCCATCGAGTCCGTGATGCCATCCAACCATCTCATTTTCTATCGTCCCCTTCTCCTCCTGCCCCCAATCCCTCCCAGCATCAGGGTCTTTTCCAATGAGTCAACTCTTCGCATGAGGTGGCCAAAGTACTGGAGTTTCAGCTTTAGCATCATTCCTTCCAAAGAAATCCCAGGGTTGATCTCCTTCAGAATGGACTGGTTGGATCTCCTTGCAGTCCAAGGGACTCTCAAGAGTCTTCTCCAACACCACAGTTCAAAAGCATCAATTCTTCGGTGCTCAGCCTTCTTCACAGTCCAACTCTCGCATCCATACATGACCACTGGAAAAACCATAGCCTTGACTAGACGGACCTTAGTCGTCAAAGTAGTCTCTGCTTTTGAATATGCTATCTAGGTTGGTCATAACTTTTCTTCCAAGGAGTAAGCGTCTTCTAATTTCATGGCTGCAGTCACCATCTGCAGTGATTTGGGAGCCCCCAAAAATAAAGTCTGACACTGTTTCCACTGTTTCCCCGTCTATTTCCCATGAAGTGATGGGACCAGATGCCATGATCTTCGTTTTCTGAATGTTGAGCTTTAAGCCAACATTTTCACTCTCCACTTCACTTTCATCAAGAGGCTTTTTAGTTCCTCCTCACTTTCTGCCATAAGGGTGGTGTCATCTGCATATCTGAGGTTATTGATATTTCTCCTGGCAATCTTGATTCCACCTTGTGTTTCTTCCAGTCCAGCGTTTCTCATGATGTCCTCTGCGTATAAGTTAAATAAGCAGGGTGACAAGATACCCTCTTGATGTACTCCTTTTCCTATTTGAAACCAGTCTGTTGTTCCATGACCAGTTCTCACTGTTGCTTCCTGACCTGCATACAGATTTCTCAAGAGGCTGGCTTGGCCTAAACGTATGTATGTATGGTATGGGTCATTAAAGCATAGCCTTCTCTTTCTCTGAACTACAAGAAGATGCAGATTCCCATGTTTCAGTTTCCCATCCGTATTCATTCATTACTAGAAACTTGTTTTTCTATAAACTCATATTATACTATGTATCTTACGGAGTTTTACATCTTAAAATTAGAGACTTACCTTAAAGGGATTCTAGGTCTTATGCCAAGATTTTTGCATTTCTATTTGGAAAGCTATTTATTGGAAAGATTTCCATAGGTGATTGTTTTTATCCATTGTTTTGACTTGGTTTACTTTTAGAGGGTGGTGCTTATTGATCCTGTCCTGAAATTCTCTAGGCTTAGGTCTTGTTTGTGTCCTGTGACCTAAATTAAGCAGATGAAAGTAAATGTTCCTTTGTAACACTCCTTTCTTGAGTTAGTTGTGAGTCCTTGGAGTGAGAATTAGTGATATAAGTTTCACGATACTAATATATTCTCATAACTTAAAACGAGAGACAGCTGTGTGTGCTTAATTGCTGCAGGGAAAGCAGGGGGTGGTGCTAGAAGAGGTTGGTGTTCATCAAAATACCAGTACTTTGTTTGATTTTAGATGGGTTGTAATGTGGATACTGAAGTGAGAGATGAGATGAGAAATGCTGTGAATATGCTCTTGAAGGTACACAAGATTCTTGATTAAATGGAATATGCTGTGAGGTAGTAAGTTTGATGTTAATGGAAATGAGAGAAGGGAAAAAAGTGGTTTGCCCAGCAAAGGCCTGTACAGACATTAAGTACGGCAGTGAAGTCATTGAAAACAGATACAGATACTCAGAGAGCAATCTGTTAACCGTGTACATTAGTTCCCTGGCCCAACACAATTCCTGTACCCTTTCATGGGTTCAGAGAGCTTTAAAGGACTTAGTTCTGAATTGGTTTTACATACTAGGAAGGCTACAGGTCTGTTTTATGCTCTCGTTTTGTTTTCAGGTTATAGTATGTTTGCCTTCCATTTTTATTTGCTTGATTAGTAGTAAATCTTTCTGTGAAAGAAAATAAGCAGTTAAAAATCTTTTATGAGAATGGTCTTTTGGAATATAAACCTAGTATTTAGGGATTGAAGAATAGTTGCATGGTTTATATATAGCTTGACCGTTTAGGGCTGCGAAGGTTGAAGCTTTGGGCGGCCTGTTGAGAGGCTGTATTTGGCACTGCTTAGCATTAGGAACTCAGTCTCCTGCCCAGTGAAACCTATCTACAGTGTTCCAAACATGGGGCAAACAGTATTAAATACTCCCAGGATATTCCTTCTGGTGAATTCAGCAGACATTTACCATGTGCCAAGCACAATGCCGGCATAATCACTAGGGACACTTAAGAAGAAACTTAACAATCCAGCATGAGGAGGGGGAAGGAATAATTGAATTCTTTCTTATCTTTGAGAGTCTTTAATGTAGAGAAGCTTTCTTTGGCCCTTGCTGTCAATATTACTCTTTTTGCTTGGAGGTAAAAAATAGAATCTTCATTAAAAATTTTTTTTTATTTGGCAGTGCTGGGTCTTAGTTGTGGCATATGAGATGTAGTCTCTGACTAGGGGTCAAACCCAGGTCCCCTGCATTGTGAGCATGGAATCTTAGCCACTGGACCACTAGGGAAGTCTCAAAATCTGTGTTTTTAATGATATAGAAGCCATGTAATTACATACCTTAAGACTTTTGATTTAAGTAAAATGTATCTGTTCTTCCAGAGACAAGTGGTTTGGTGGTGAATGCTTGTGTTTCAAAAAGAGTGATGGGTCTGGAAACTGTCCTCTCAGGTGGCTCTGCAAAACAGTTTAAAAGATAAACCGTTGCTCCAAGTGACAGGATTGTATCTGAAATGATTTCAGAAGGCTGTTTGAATTCTGCACCTGGGTTTTAAATTGAAAAGAGGGGGCATAGAACAACAGTAGTGTCAGTACAAGATGGAGGAGGAGGACATTTTGCAACTGAGGAGGGTTTATGAGAAAAAACTTGAGGGCCTTAGTGACTCATCTCACTCTGAATCAGCATGTGGTATGGCTGCCAGAATGAGCAGTCTTAGGATGCATTAATAGTGTCTGAATAGTTTCCAGTATCCCAATGAAGGAGGACAAACCGGACTTGGTTTGTGGCAAATAGGGTGATGATGTGGATAGGAAACCTCATCATCTGAAGGATCTTGGAAAGTTCGAGGATATTTGGATCATACCAGCCCTTAGGAGTTTAGGAACTGTGTCCCATGTTTCTGCCTGCTAGCGTGCTGATCACTACTTGTTCAATAGTTGGATTCTTTTATATTGCTGGTGTGGGAACATGGCTGTCTTACTCTAAAGGAAGCTACATGTTAAAGAAGAGTAGGCATTGCTGAAGAAACAAAATCTCCTTTGGAAGAAGTTTTAATTTGAACAGAAACCAAATGCTAAAGGCTTGTAACATGTAAAAGGTGCTAAGTTGTTTTCCAAGGTGGTATTTGTCTGTCTCACTCTCCATAATATTTTTAGAGCATAGACATGGAAGAAATGTTAGAAATGGAAAAACCTATGTGTAATGGCAGTGACATTTAAAAGGTCTTCAAAATTAAAACCGAGAGTTGTTTTGAATGAATTTTAGTAATTTGATCAGATAGCTTTTGATATGGTTGTCCCTGCCTTACACTAAAATATTTATATCTGTTTATGTATATCAAGAGAAAAGACTTCTCAATCTTTTGGATCTTTCCCTTTTTTATGTGACTTGTTCTTTCATAGTCTTCAGGTGACAGCTTAGCTGCTGTCTCTGGACCGTCCTACCTGAATAAGTCACTCTGCATGTGTGCTCAGTTAACGGTAGACTCTGCGACCCCGTAGACTGTAGCTTGCCAAGCTCCTCTGTCCATGAAATTTTCCCCAAGAATACTGGGATAGGTTGCCATATCCTACTCTAGGGGACCTTCCCGACGCAGGGGTTGAACCCGAATCTCTTGCTACCACACTTTATAAATTTGCCCATATTTGTGCTTTTTTTTTGCCACCTTCCTAGTACTTGCCAGAATTATGTTTTTGCTTGCTTACTTGTTTATTGTCTGTCTGCAACTCTATATTGTAAATTCCATGGAGGCAAAGACCAAGTCTGTTTTAATTTATCATTGTCCACTTTCAAGAGTTCTCGTGAATGAGTTAAGATATTCATTTGATCTGTTTCCAGCTCTGGTTTTGTATCCTCCAGAGTTATTCCTCTTAACTCTCAGGGGTAGTGGTGTTTTAATTTCAGCTTACATTAAAGGAGTTCTGAAAGTGAAGGTGGTGTCACAGTAAGAGACCCTTGAATATACTTGTCAACTCTAGTAAGTTTAATATATATGAAACTGTTAAATTTGGCTCTATTTGTATTTAAGTGACAGCTTTCTCTTGTTAATGAAAATGTCTTAATTTTCCAGTGTCTGGGAGTGGAAATGAATATTTCCTGCTTTACTAACTTGTTCCCTCATCTTCTTTTTTCTTTCTTTCTTCTTTAATTTTTGTTTTTGGCCACGTAGCACGGCTTGCAGGATCTTAGTTCCATGACCAGTGATTGAACCTGCACTCTTAGCAGTGAAAGTACAGAGTCCTAACCACTGGATCACCAGGGAATTCCCTCTCTTTTCAAGTCTGATATTGTCCACCTGTTGTGTAAAAGTGAAAGGATTTTTATTTCTAGCCTAAGCTAAAATTGGAAATTGGACAGAGAAGTTACTAGGCAAAGATATCCCTAGACTTGTAACAGAAAAAAGCCATTGAGCAGGAATGAACCCAAAGAATCCCCAAGTATACTGAAGGCCAACCAGAAAAACAATGTGTTTTCAATATTCAGTTTCTGTATGTTGCTTATTTACACCTCCACCCTATATTCCCAAATAACTCATCCTTCTACCCTGGCTTTGTACAGTGACACTGCTGGTGAAAATTGGCTCCAAACTGAACATCTTTGACCTTGCTAGAGCATGTAACAGTTTGATCCTTTTGGCAGGATCTAGAGGTAGGCCTTTGGTATCCTCATTTAGCAATCTCTTACTCATCACCCTTTGTCTTTGGCTTCCTAGACGTTTCTCAGTCCTCTTCTAAATCATGTCTCTTGAGATTATTATGGTTATAATCCCTATGAACTGGAGCTGTAGAAGCTTCCTGGACTTCTTTGCCTTTCCAAAAGTTCTTAAAATACAAATCTAAAACTTGAATATAGTAATTATAAACAAATACTGCCTTTCAGTTTATCTCTGTCTTGCTCTCTTTACCAGATTCTGAACTCCATAGGAGTGGAGACTTGGAATAATTTATTCGTCCCACAAGTCTCTGGCAAGACCGTATAATACAATGGCAGTTAAAGAACACTAGTTTGGAGCTAGCTCACCTGGGTTCAAATCCCAGCCCTGCCACTTAAAGCTGTGTGCCTTGGGCAAGTTAGTTACCTTCTTTTATTGTGCTCAGTATCCTCATCTGTAAAAATGGATGTAATGATACTCTCCTTGAGGATAAGTTAGTAAAAATATTGTTTAAGTGTCTGCTGTTCTAGGCATTGAGGATCCATCAGTAAATAAGAGATTTATGCCAGTGGGAGCTTGCATTCTACTTGGGTACAGGTGGAAAAGCAGAGTAAACAAGTGCAAAGTAAATAAGTTTCAAGTCCTAGATTGAATGCTCTAAAGAACAAAACAAGGTATTGGACTATACCTTAAAAAATCGCTTTTGATTGGGTGGCCAGGGCAGGCCTCTGGATAGATAACTTTTGAGCGGGGATCTGAATAACAGAAAAATCTGAGAAGGGTGATGTTCATCAGTTATTATTTTCCCTTCACATAAAGAATCTTTTGTTAAGCAGTGAGGTGTGACAGAATTAGGTCCTGTAGTTCTTACCTGGTTTGGCTATTAACTAGCTTTATGATCTTTGAAAAAAAGAAAAGACAATTTTGTGTTTTTTGCATGGGAAAGTGACCCCGAAAGAAGGTTGGCTCTTGAAGGTAGTGACAGGCTAAAAGAAAGTTAATGGTTCTTCTCCTTATAAATTACTTTATTCCTGTGTTTATGGATTAATGTCCTGTATTTTACATGATGTACTACATCCTGTTTTGGCATTACAGTATTTGAGAATAGTGTCTTACATTTTAAACCTTTTCCTTAGAAGTAAATATTAAGGATATGCCTCATGGCTTCAAGGTCCAGGAAGTAGGGAAATAAATAGTCAGAAGTGCCACCACTCTATAACCAAGATGCCATTGCATAGAGTTTCTCCTGTGAGGACTGGGAAAACCCTGTCTTAGGTCATCTCATTACTTGTATTAACAGTTAACTTAGTTGGCAAAACTTGTCTGCTTGTTGAGAGGAGACTACATGCCCAGATTATCAATAGCTTGCTTCATTGTTGTCTGTTTGATGGTGTTCTCCAGGGGAATTACAGTGAGAATTGGCTGCTATGGGATGGTATGGTTGGGATTGTACTGCTTAGAACTCCTCCTTGGTAAAAGGGCAAGGAGTGTTTTTGTTTTGTTTTTAATTTATTTTTGTAATTGAAGGATAATTGCTTTACAGAATTTTGTGGTTTTCTGTAAATAAATCAATAAGAATTAGCCATTGGTACACCCGTGTCCCCTCCATCCTGAACCTCCTTCCTGTCTCCCTCCCACCCT
Source organism: Neotragus pygmaeus (assembly GCA_006410875.1). Classification (NCBI taxonomy): domain Eukaryota; kingdom Metazoa; phylum Chordata; class Mammalia; order Artiodactyla; family Bovidae; genus Neotragus; species Neotragus pygmaeus. The sequence goes on from SJYV01029742.1 coordinate 1,566,731, forward strand.
TCGAGATTATCACCGAGTCCCTGTTTGAGTTCCATGAGTCATATAGTAGATTTCCATTGGCTATCTATTTTACATATGGTATTATAAATTTCCATGTTACTCTCCATACATCTCACCCTCTCCCTCCTCTCTAAAGCAGTCTTTTTTGTTTCTAAGTGTTCACAGAAGTTTGGGTTTGCAAAGAGGCTCACTCATTTGTTTGATTCTTAGGTATAATTGAAAAGTGACCCTTTCTTCAGAGATGTCAAAAACAAACAAATCTAAGTCTGGATCTCGCTCTTCTCGATCAAGATCTGCATCAAGATCTCGTTCTCGTTCGTTTTCGAAGTCTCGATCCCGAAGTCGCTCTGTCTCTCGTTCAAGGAAGCGCAGGCTGAGGTAAGGGGGTATGACTGTATAATGAGATCATTGTTGGTTTGTCAGTGTGGGTCTCTGAAGTTCTTTTGTTAGACTCTGTGAATGTCAAGTGGAGGTAGGGCATTAGCTTGAGGTGAAATGTTGGGCTGTAAGATATTCCAGGTCTCTTCAAACACTATAGCTCTAAATCAACTTTGATTGCCATGCTGTTTGCCTAATTCTTTTTCTTTCCTGCCAGCAGATACTATTTTTCATCCACTATGAAAGAAAGAATTTTTTTTTAAAGCTACTTGCTTCAAATCTCTGTACCAGATTGTTTTTCACTGAAGTATTTTTGGAGGCTTGGGCCAAAGTTTAGTTGCATCATTAGTAAAGAAAAGATAGCTAAGAAGAGTAATGGTACAATCAACATTGCAAGAAAAGGAAACCTTAACCCACTAAAATAAACCTTAAAAAAACTAATCAATAGTCACTTACATATACCTGATATGCCACTTACTAACAAGCTGCATCTATTTAGTAAAACACATCTTAAACTACCAAAAAGGCACTATTGTAGGCATCATTTTGTCTGACTAAATGTGCAAATACTTCTTTTGAATTTATCACCAATATACTTTAATTAATTTCTGAACCTTTAGTTGGATTATTTCCTTATTTCAGCTGTGTCTTGCAATAGGATGCCAAACTTCCAGCATCTTTTTTTTTTTTTTTTTGTGTTATGAGTAATTTTTCTTTTTTTAATTTAAATTTATTTATTTTAATTGGAGGCTAGTTACTTTACAATATTGTATTGGTTCAGCNTTATTTCAGCTGTGTCTTGCAATAGGATGCCAAACTTCCAGCATCTTTTTTTTTTTTTTGCTGTGTTATGAGTAATTTTTCTTTTTTTAATTTAAATTTATTTATTTTAATTGGAGGCTAGTTACTTTACAATATTGTATTGGTTCAGCCACACATCAACTTGAATCCAATACGGGCTCTTTTTCATTCTTTAAAACTTAATTTTATTTTGTGAGTGGGTAAGAACCTTTTAATAAGTGTAAGTTTCTATATGTGTGTTGGAGAAATATTGATCATTTAAATATTTAAACACTAAAATCATTCTTTTTGTCAGAGTTGGAATAGGCAAGGACATGATTCTCAGTTTTGCCACTTGGAGCCCCTGCTGATTATTTTAGATGAGTGTCCTCAGATTGGTAGGATTCTCCCCTACCCTCACCTGCCCAACGAGAACAAGTTAATTCTAAAATGGAATCTGTGAGAAGCCTGTTTGAAAATTAATTTCAGAGTAGAGACTGAACAAAAAGTAGGTGTGCAAACATGATGACTTCCATATAGTGTAGAGTAGGAAGTTTTAAACTCTGGGTCTCTCCTTCAGAAGAAACCCTCCATTAAAAAAATAACAATAACATTATGTTTTGAGGGTCACCAGTCTTAGCTTTGTTTTTCTCTCCCATGTTTCTTGGGCACATGCTTTTATTATATCAGGCTTTGTGCTAGATAGAGTGTCTGTTGCCTAATTGTATTAGAATCTCTAAAAGTAAAGTTCCATCGCATTTTCTTACACTGCCCCCCTGCCCCCCAAGAAAGAGGGAAAATCCACTGAATATATTTACCTCAGGAAGTTGCTAGCAAGGCTACGGGACTGAGCAGGGACTGCTAGTGATCTCTACCTTACACCCAGATTCTTTTGATCTGGACTGATTAACTCAGTTTTAGCTCATTTGGTTCTACAGGTAATTTTAAAAGTTAATTTAATAAATGGAAACTAAGTAATTGGTCCAAAAAGAAGAGTCTGTACAACTGAAACTGAGAGATAGAATTGAACTGACATAAACCAAAATGAAAAATGCTAACCAACTCTGCAGTATTTGTGATAACTGGTATTCTGGGCAGATCGCTTCTCCTTATTGTACATATCATTTGGCATGGTCATCAACTTGGTGAATGAGGGAAAGATAATCTTAGGCAGGCAGTATGTTTTGGGGTAGGTCTGGAGCCACTCTATGTGCTGTCTTAATGCCTGGAAGATTATTTTGGAGGAATGTCTTTACTAGAAAAATGTCTTTATATTTAATTCTAGTCTGACTTCTCTGTTTTTTAGAAACAGATAAATTTGCCACTAGATGTTCAGTTTTTATTTCTGGCTTATCTGTTTCATGTTTTTCTTTTGTTTCCCCTCTCCTATAAGGAAAGTATACTATCCAGAGTTTGAGAAACCATGTCTTTAATTTAACTTAACTGCTGAGTTCTACAGAACTGGAGAAAATTGGTTGTTTCCTTATATTTCACAGATTGTATCCTTTTAAGTGACTTCTAAATAACTTCATTTGCAATCTGCAGAGACTCATGTTCCTGCATCTGTGCAGTGACTGCGGGTTTTGGATGCAGTGTGCCTCAGGGCCCTCACTAATAATTGGTGACAGAAGCAGCAGTAGCCTGTGAGGATGGGAGCATGAATTACACCCTCCTCAGTGCTGGTGGTCATCACCTGCCTCAAGTATAGCCTTAAGTCGGGTCATATTCAGTTTCATAGCCGCGTCTGCTTCTCCCTTCTTCTTTCTTGTATTTTACTGTTTTCGAATGAAAAGTGTGAAAGGTAAGTTTGTTTTTAAAAAAAAAAAAAAATCATACTTAAATAGCAACCATTAACAGCCAGCAGTTTGCTGCATCTTTACCAGGTCTTGTTCTTAGGGTAGATAAAGAGCCTGAACACAATGGGTAGTAGAAAACCAACCCTACTTTATCTTCTAAGTTTCTTTCTAAAGATGACATTTTATTTAGTTGTTAAAACCTGTCACATTGCTAAGTGAAGTTATTTATAAAACTTACAAGCAAACAGATAAAAAGGTATGGTTCGAATTAGGTCTGATATGAGAAGGCCTGTTTCTGAACTGAATGGTTTTTATTCTGTATATAAAGGAAATTTTGGGGGGAGTTTTCTAGTAATTTTATGTATTTCTAGGTAACTGTTAATACTTAGGAGGAGTGACCAATTAATGCTCTATATTATAGTTGACACAATAAGTGGTATTGAAGAAGCCCAGTAGATTCCTATACCAGCAAGTACAGCTTTTGTCTTTTTTGATGGAAACAGACCTCCTTGTCATCGATAAGTCTGGGGTTTGTAAATATCTAATACCATCCCACCCCAGTTCCTGGAGATACTGCAATATCAGGTTGATGCGTGGAGTGGACAGAGCCTGCTCCAAAAAACCACTTAATAGTGAACATGTTATTTTTACAGTTAGATGACTGTTGAATCCCTGTAGTTCTGGAAATGGGCCTTTGCTAAGTCAGAGTTCTGTACTGTTAAATGAGGAAGAGCGCTGGCCTGACAGATGTGCGGGTGTGGGGGTGTGTATAGTCTCTTGGCTGCCATGGTGTGTGCTTGGGTGTGTTATGGTCAGATGGTGCCCTCTTGTGGCACCTGTGGAAGACCTTGTAGTTCAGCCACAGAAACTTGACCTTCTAGAGAGTGAGACCATTTCCAGATTCCCAATTTAAAAAAACAACAACAATATTTGCTTGGTTTGTTGATCTGATTTCAGTTGAAATTTTTTTAAGCTTTGAACAGATGCATTCTCTCAGTCCCTATTTAAGTGTTCTTTGGTTTAGACATGTTGCAGCTGTATTTCACAAACCCAAATCTTGGTGGAAGCCAAGAAATTAGCCCTGCACAGACAGAGGTGGGTAGGATAGGGAATAAACTGAGTGAGCTCCGGGGACCTGAAGACTTACCTCTCTGGGTACCACAACTTGCAGTTCGTCCTCTCCTCCAGTGACATGGGGACACATCTGTAAAATCCTCTGCACCTGTGAAACTAATTAGTATACTATATTAAAATGTTTAGTACATTGAGAGCATTTTTATATTCCCTCAGTCACTGTAGAAATATATCTCCATGTAGAATGTGCTACAGTAGTATTAATGATTCATCTCAGTGTCTGGTTTGTTAAAGTGATTTTTTTTATTTTTGTACTTAATGTGGCCATAAGAGTAGGATTAACTATTTAAGTTTGTACCTTTTGTTTTAAAATAAATGATACATAAGAGTAGGGCTTTACCTCTTTGTTGGCAGGTTTTTCTTGAATAAAAATGCTGGTGTCAAAAATTGAAACTTTTCTTCCGTCCCCTGCCCCTCTTTCAGTTCTAGGTCTCGTTCCAGATCATATTCTCCAGCTCATAACAGAGAGAGAAATCACCCAAGAGTATATCAGAATCGAGATTTCCGAGGTCACAACAGAGGCTATAGAAGGCCTTATTATTTCCGTGGGCGCAACAGAGGCTTTTATCCATGGGGCCAGTATAACCGAGGAGGCTATGGAAACTACCGCTCAAATTGGCAGAATTACCGGCAAGCATACAGTCCTCGTCGGGGCCGTTCCCGATCCCGGTCCCCAAAGAGAAGGTCCCCATCACCAAGGTCCAGGAGCCACTCCAGAAACTCCGATAAGTCTTCCTCTGATAGATCAAGGCGTTCCTCGTCCTCTCGTTCTTCCTCCAACCACAGCCGAGTTGAATCTTCTAAGCGCAAGTCTGTGAAGGAGAAAAAGTCTTCTTCCAAGGATAGCCGGCCGTCCCAGGCTGCTGGTGATAACCAGGGAGATGAGGCCAAGGAGCAGCCATTTTCTGGAGGCACCTCTCAAGACCCGAAAGCATCTGAGAGCTCAAAGCCGTGGCCAGATGCCACCACATACAGTGCTGGTTCTGCATCACGGGCAGGGGTGTCTGAGCTGAGTCCCCGGGAGCGAAGCCCAGCTCTCAAAAGCCCCCTCCAGTCTGTGGTGGTGAGGCGGCGATCACCTCGTCCTAGCCCTGTGCCAAAACCTAGCCCTCCTCTTTCCAGCGCATCCCAGATGGGCTCAACTCTGCAGAGTGGTGCTGGGTACCAGGGTGGGACTCACCAAGGTCAGTTTGACCATGGCTCAGGGTCCTTGAGCCCATCCAAAAAGAGTCCCATGGGTAAGAGTCCACCGGCCACTGGCTCAACCTATGGCTCATCTCAGAAGGAGGAGGCTGCTGCTCCAGGAGGGGCAGCCTATACAAAGAGGCAAGTACCTCATTTTCCCCTTTCTGTTTTTATCTCACCAGCTGGCAAATTAGTTGTAATGTGATCCTTAGAGCTCTGATTAATAGTAATAAGGTAATTCCCATTTCCTAAAGTTTCATTTCGCCAATTTGAAAACATCAGCCAAGGAAACCTTTAGCTTAACTCTGGTTTTCCTACCTTCCTGAATTTGTATTGCAGCACAAATTCTAGATTACTCTGCAATGATGTTTTCACATTTAAAGTTTGCCTTGGATTCTACCAGTGTAAGCCAGAGAACAATAGATTTGTGGGTCAGCTATCAAAAAAATGTGGTCTTTACCAAAATGAATGGCTATTGGCGCTTAGACCCTCTAAGATCCACCATCTCCTATGATCGATCTGCACCCGCTCATCATGGTGAAGAGCTGCACCCTCCCACCCTGCAGTTGAGGAGACTGGGCAGAATGGGAAAGTCCAAGGCTTAGTCCAGGAAGACCTTGTTATAAAAGCACAAGGTGGGTGTATGTTCCAGTAGAAGCCAAGCAGGCTGCATGTTAGGAGAGGACATAATAGTGCTTCTGTCTTTCTACCCTAAGGAACACGGTGAGTTGGAGTATGAGTCTTTGTTTTGTGTGGTTGTATGCATTGGGATGGCAGAAACGTAACAGGGAAGTTGCATTGGGACCACGTTGTCAAGAGGGACCTACGGAGCAGGTGCCCCTCCTGCCCCCCACTCCCCCTTTTTCTCTTATTAGCTATTTCTTTGATGCCCTGCTGTCCCTTTGGTTCCTTTTTCGGTTCTTTTTTTTGCCATATTAATGCAACTGTAATTTGATTAGACTTTTTCCATAAATGGTACAGAAGAGATGTTCAGAACCTGTACTTCCCAGCCTTCAGTAAGTCTGCTTTAAAAATACAGGTTTTGTTCCTTGCCAGGACTGTGAATCTTATTAGAACACTTGGGCATGAACTCTGCTTTTCCATAAGAATTGAGTGGGATGAATTTTGCCCCCTCCCCCAATTAACATGTATTTTGTTTTTATTTGTGTTCACAGTATATTTCATACTTAGGTCTTCTAGGTGACTTGAAGCAAATTTGAAGTCTCTTTTGAGACTTGTATTTCCAAATGTGAGTTGTATAAAAGCAAAACAGTCCAAGGTTGAACATTCTATGTTAACTTTGCTGAAAGCAGATTTTAAGTGACTTGAGTGAAGGTTGGATAAGACCTTAATTTTTTTTTTCCTAGACCGCTTACAGGTAAGTAGGTTTTTGTTTTTTAGTATCCTAAAAATTGCCTTTGCTATTTTTTTGCTTGTTTTTGTAATACACAACTCCACAGAACATTTATTTATCTTTTAAATGGAAAGTTCATAAACCTGTGATAAGCAGTTTTTCAGAAATTACTAAAAAAGTAATCAAGACACCTTTGGCAACACTGGAATCCACAAGTCATGCTTGTTAGAGAGTCAAAAACCTAAGACCATATGGTGCTGTTTTATTTTGGATCAGGTTGTTTACGTCTCTTGTGTGTCTCCCTTGTGTTTTCATAACTTAGGTATCTAGATGAACAGAAGACAGAAAATGGAAAAGATAAGGAACAGAAACAAACAAATACTGACAAAGAGAAAATGAAAGAGAAAGGGAGCTTCTCTGATGCGGGATTGGGTGATACAAAAATGAAATCTGATTCATTTGCTCCCAAAAGTGATACTGAGAAGCCTTTTCGGGGTAGCCAGTCTCCCAAAAGGTATAAGCTCCGGGATGACTTTGAGAAGAAGATGGCTGACTTCCACAAGGAGGAGATGGATGATCAAGATAAAGACAAGGCTAAAGGAAGGAAGGAGTCTGAGTTTGACGATGAACCCAAATTCATGTCGAAAGTCATAGCAGGTGCAAGCAAAAACCAGGAGGAGGAGAAGTCAGGCAAATGGGAAGGCCTGGTGTACGCACCTCCAGGGAAGGAAAAGCAAAGAAAGACGGAGGAGTTGGAGGAGGAATCCTTTTCAGAGCGATCCAAAAAGGAGGAGCGAGGAGGATCCAAGAGAAGCGAAAGTGGGCACAGGGGATTTGTGCCTGAAAAGAATTTCCGAGTGACTGCATACAAGGCAGTCCAGGAGAAGAGCTCTTCACCTCCCCCAAGAAAGACCTCTGAGAGCCGGGAGAAGCTAGGAGCCAAAGGAGACTTTTCCACAGGGAAGTCTTCCTTTTCCATTACTCGAGAGGCCCAAGTGAATGTCCGTATGGACTCTTTTGATGAGGACCTTGCAAGGTGAGATGTAGTCCATCTTGATCCTCAGGGATTTAGCCTAACCTCTCTCCATAAGGTCGTTCTAGAACAAGGACAAACCCCTCCTGTATTTCTCCCACTGTCTCATTTTCAGTGTGAATACTCGTGTGTCTCCCTGTTTTTGTGGGAGAATGGTGCATCACAGAGTAATCGCATGTTCGGGGCAGTGTCGCAGCGTCTTTAGTCTGGAGTGGCTGTCTGTCTTGGCTCTGGGTCGCCTCTGCTTCTCTCCTGCACTGCATTCATCACATCATACACCCTCCCCCCCATTCCACTCCTGTCCATTGTCTTCCTAACGTGCTGAGGGTGTCTGCCTGTGGAGCCATACAGGATCCATTCTTTCATTCTTAGCTAAGTCACAATGTGTATTACATCGGGCCTTCATCAAATAATGTAATGGTTTGAGAGTTGGGGCTGGGGTGCGGGGTTTGAGAACTTCAGGAAAGAGTTGTGAGGCCCAGGCTGCTTTTCACCTGGTGTGAAAGTTGCACAGCCAGTTGGAAGTCTGCTGAGCAGTCTAGCCACATCCCACTCTTGCTGCATTGTGTCACTTTATGGAGTGGCCCTGACTGGCCAAGATAGTTGATCTTCTAAGATCTTACTATTTGTCACACATTAAAATCAGCAGAGACCACCCCCCACCCCCACTACCTCCAGAACAGAATCACTGAGGTTTAATCCTTCATCCTGCCCATTTGTTTCTATTAACTCCAAGGGGAGAAATGCCTTTTCCCACAGTTACGTGCCTTGAGGTTCTTTGTACTTTGCTAGGAATTTAAAAAGGAACTTTGCAGATAAATTCACTTCCTTCAAAAGTATACTTGCATTTTTAGGACTTAAATGTTCTGACTTTCTGTGTATCTTGTTACATGGGGCCACCCTGTGTTTATTTTTCAGACCCAGTGGCTTATTGGCTCAGGAACGAAAGCTTTGTCGGGATCTGGTTCATAGCAACAAAAAGGAGCAGGAATTTCGATCCATTTTCCAGCACATACAGTCAGCTCAGTCTCAGCGGAGCCCCTCAGAGCTGTTTGCCCAGCATATAGTGACCATCGTTCACCATGTTAAAGGTGAGTCCTGACCCCAGCCTGCTCAGGTTCCCTTTCTACATGCTTAGCTTTTTCTCTAACTAGCAGAAGGATGAGACATGAGGGAGTCTGTTGGGGACCTTTATCTCATCGATAGGGCCATTAAACCTAGGGGCTGGTTTGAAGGAAATGTCTCCCAGGGATAAGTTTACATTTTCTGATCAGAGCTGAACATTGTGAAAGTACTAGTGATAACCTGGTATCCTGAGGCTAGGTGAAATCCTTCATGTGAAGATTTAAATTGCTTGAAAAGGGGGAGTATGGAAAGTGGCTTTCCCAGCCCATCTGATTTATCCTGTCTTAATACGTAGATACCTCTAGCAGCATCTTATAGATCTTGTCCCACATTATTCTGCCATCTTCTGGGCAAATGGAAGTGGATGGACTGAGGAATGTGATCTAGAAGCTGGGTTAGGGTTTGAAACTGTAACTCAGTTTCATCTGAAACTGGAACTTAGGGGGAGTTGGTGCTCTTGATCCATAGAATAGTATCTTTGTATCTGTGTCCTACCATGGCAATCCCGTGCTCAACATTGGATTGTTTCTGAACCAGCTAATTTTCCTTAGTTTTCACAGTATGTTTGTTACATGGATTTGGCCACTTCATTCACATATCTGTGGCTGCAGTTTCATCCATGCAGAGGAGTTTGAATGTTGGGTCTGCCTTTAACAGCCTGACATATTTTTCTTTGACTCCCCACAGAGCATCACTTTGGGTCCTCCGGAATGACATTGCATGAACGCTTTACTAAATATCTAAAGAGAGGAAGTGAACAGGAGGCAGCTAAAAACAAGAAAAGCCCAGAGATTCACAGGTGAGGACCTTGGCTTACACTGGAGGTGATCGTAAAAGACTGCTCAAGGAGAATCCCTCAGTTGTGTCTGACTCTTTGTGACCTCATGGACTCTACAGTCCTTGGAATTCTCCAGGCCAGAATACTGGAATGGGTAGCCTTTCCCTTCTCCAGGGGATCTTCCCAACCTGGGGTCTCTTGCATTGCAGGTGGATTCCTTACCAACTGAGCTATCAGGGAAGCCCAAAAGACTGTTCACCAGAGAATAAACTTGTCNCCTTGGAATTCTCCAGGCCAGAATACTGGAATGGGTAGCCTTTCCCTTCTCCAGGGGATCTTCCCAACCTGGGGTCTCTTGCATTGCAGGTGGATTCCTTACCAACTGAGCTATCAGGGAAGCCCAAAAGACTGTTCACCAGAGAATAAACTTGTCTTGTTTTTGTCACTTGTTAGGTATAATAGCAGAATTTAAGGTAACACTCTCCATAGTCCAGGATAGTAGTGATTTGTAGTGGAAAGGGTGTGCTTTGATTACCATGTTTCTCTTTTGGGGCCTGAGCAAAACAGCCCTTTTTGATTTAAAAGAACCCTTGTGTTCTTTAGAGTTGCAGGGGGAGTTTGCAAATGATAACCCAAGGTCACAGTGAGCTTTCTTTACATAAAGTAAATGTTTCTTTAAGCATCCCATGTATTTCATATATTGGTTCTTCCTTTGGGAGAATTTGCAGCAAGTGGGGGATGAAGATAGAAGAACTTACAGAGTTATGTCAAAGGGTTTAAAAAACCCAGAGGTTTAAACATCTGGTTGTGGGAATTTATTCAGCAAATAGGGACTTTGTTTAGAAATGTAGTTGGCCTTAAACTTTGATTGAACCTTTGCAGTAGGTTAGAGGACCATGTTTATAATAGTCTTGGATTTAGGGTCTTTGGGGATGTGTGTCACGCCAGGCACTTGTTTCTCACTTAGACGTTATCATGTTGGTGAATAATGGGCCATTTTATTTCAGTTCCCAAGATGAGAACTGCTTTTTGAAGTTAGCAGGGCATAAATAGTCTCCATGTGAATTTAAGATTATAAGTAAGGCTATAGGTGAGTCTGTTTTCTTGACCGGAACAGTACTGGGTGGAATATGAAGTTCTTTCTGTTTGGGTTTGGAAAGTTGGGAGAGAGAAAGTGTGTGTGTACATGTGCATGTGTGCCTGTGCATACATACCTATGGGAGAGTGTAAGTATATAAACGAACAAGGTAAGTATAATAAAAAGGAATGCCTGTGTTTCTGCTACTTCACTTACGAACTAAAACGCTATATTCACACTATGGAATGTTGAACAACTTTTGTGTTTATAATTTTAGGAGGATAGACATTTCCCCCAGTACATTCAGAAAACATGGTTTGGCTCATGACGAAATGAAAAGTCCCCGGGAACCTGGCTACAAGGTGAACTGTTGCTTTGATCAGTAATTCCAACAAAATGAGTGCGTTGGGCATGAACTTGTCAGAAATGTGTTTGTTTAAATTACTCTCTACTTAAGTTTGTGTTTTTCTTTTAAGGATGGGCATAATTCTAAAAATGAACTACAAAGGGTTAATTTTTATTAAATGTATCAACAACCTTTGTGAAGTGGTTAGAATATGGTAAATGACCCCAAAGTCTATTGAGGTGAGCTTGAGAAAAAAAAGAGAGGAGTTTTGGAACAAGTGCCCATGATGAGAGAAGAAACTTTTTGTGATATTTTTCTGCTTGTAAGTATTATCAAATCAACTATATACATGCGCTATTTCCAACCATGATTTCAAAAAGACATGCATGTCAGAGGAGAGTGAAATTTTCATATCTTAACTGAATAGACTGTTTTAAGCAGCTAGTCCAGATTTTTTTCCTAACATTGTGCCATATCTATCATCTGTTGGTTACTGTTACTTTAAAGCTAAACATTGCTTTGATAGCCCAGCTACATGTGTAATGATGTGCACGTAAACACTGTTATTAAGAGATTAAAGCTTGTGTGCAATCTGTTACTAGAAGTACTAGATTTCAGTTCTTAAAAATCTTAGTATTTATTGACCATCAGTTCCCACGTAGGGACCCTGTAGAGATTAGATTGAAATTTAATCCCTATGGAGATGACTCTTCCAATGTTGCTGAAACTGTTTCTAAAAATAGTAATTTTCCAGTTTTCCAAATAGGTTTGTCTTGTTGGTTGAATGTGATAAGAGGCACTCTTGCACAGTCTGTCTTCTCTCCCATTCCCCCTTTCCTCCAAGTACCCACCAGCTTGGTACTAACCATGTGAAACACAAGGTTTTGAAACATCAGGAGAGATGTCATCCTCTCTGCCCCACAAAGCCTATTTATTAGAGAAGCTGTGTGCACTAAGGGAACTGCAGTGTGCTGCTCTCTTTTGGTCTTTGGAGGGTGCAGAGGCCCCAATTCCTCCTCAAGAGAAAACCCTGCAATAAAATAATCCAAGTTACCACCTACCATTCTTGTTAATTAAAGCTTCGTTATTTCAGCAGAAAGCTTAGTTGTGTAAGNCAGTGTGCTGCTCTCTTTTGGTCTTTGGAGGGTGCAGAGGCCCCAATTCCTCCTCAAGAGAAAACCCTGCAATAAAATAATCCAAGTTACCACCTACCATTCTTGTTAATTAAAGCTTCGTTATTTCAGCAGAAAGCTTAGTTGTGTAAGGGAATGTTAATGCAGAGTGAACTGCTCATCCCTTCCTCTTTTTAGAGAGGTTTGTTGTTGTTGTTTGTGTTTTGGTCGAACCACACAGCTTGTGTGCTTAGTTCCCCGAGCAGGGCTTGACCCACACCCCCAGCAGTGAAAGCACAGTCTTAACCACCGGTCTGCCAGAGAAGTCGCTAGGGAGATTTTGCTTCCACGAGACAAATCTTAGTGTATAAGATGCCTGAAAACACCTTGCTCCTCTGCTTTCACTGAGTTTCTCAAGAGCTGTTGAAAGCCCTTTGCCTGATAGTTTAGGGTAGGAGGCCGCTGTTGTTGCTGGGCTCACTCTGTCTCTGCAGCACATACTGTGATAGGTTACACTTGTAGAAAGTTAGTGAGAAAATGTTCTCTCTCTCTTTTTTTTTAAAATAAACTTTGACTTGGTGTTGTCATCTTAATGAATTTTTTATTATGGTTTTCGATATGCCTTCTCTAGAGAAATCTGTTGATATAAATAACATCCTGGAAGGCTTGGACTCAGTACTGAGAGGTAATTCCAAATAGAGGATAGGTCCAGGGTAGCTTCCACAGTGTAGGTAGGGGAGTGATGACAGCATTTCCATTCCTGCTGGTGACTAAGCCTAAGCCAGCCTAACCAAACACCTTCCAGAGTTAATTTAGGCCTTCTCAGCTTTTCAGCTAGCCAAAGTCATTGCTGGACCACAGAGGGAAATAGCGAAGCAAGGAGTGTGTGTGTGTGTTTGTGTGTGGGTGTATGTAGCATATGCAGAAGGTTATCATCATTATTCTAGAGAATTGGTTTGGGCTCTCTAGGGATCCTCATGAAGTGACTTTGGTGGAACATCCTGTATCCCTTCAGAGTTGGGTGAGGTGCCTCACATTCCCAGTGCTTCCTCTGTACCACTCCATTGGAATAGAAACCACAGTTTGTGGGGTGGTTGAGTTTGTAGTCCTGAATCCCAAAAACCTTAATTTTGATTTCTCTTGGCAGGCTGAGGGAAAATACAAAGATGATCCTGTTGATCTCCGCCTTGATATTGAACGTCGTAAAAAACATAAAGAGAGAGATCTTAAACGAGGTAAATCAAGAGAATCAGTGGATTCCCGAGACTCAAGCCACTCAAGGGAGCGATCAGCTGAGAAAACAGAGAAAACTCATAAAGGATCAAAGAAGCAGAAGTACGTACACCCTTGTCTGTTGCCTCATTCAGTCTCCTGCGTGGACTCCTTTGTCTGCCCCTCATCAGGCTCTACGGCAGATCCGGCACACTGGAGAACAGTTAGGAACGATTTTGTGTCGTTTCTTTTAACTGTCAATTAAGGTCCCTAGATTGAAAATAGAACTTTTGAATGAAAGTGGACATAATCCTTGTCCAAAGGAGGCTTCCTGGGAGACAGACAGTTGATTTGGCTATAGGGACTGTGTGGAGAATCATGGGAATTTCTCTTGATTTTGTTTTGGACGTGTTCTTTGACATGTTCTTTCTCATCACCAATCGTCTTGCGAATGTTAGGTTTTAAAATATTTTATTTTTAAAACATTTTAAACAATGTTTTAAAACATTTTATGTTTTCAAATGGCTCAAAGTTGTTTTCACATAAACACTGTTTGGCCAGAGAAACAGGGCAGAACTAGATAGGACAAGCTTGTTGATCTTAAATGCCTTTTAAACTAGTTTCACAGGCACTTCCAAGAGAGGTGTTCCAAACAGTCTTTAAACAAAGGTAGCATTGTTGAACTTCATAAGACAGCATTTATGCCAAGGTCTTGTCTCTATTTACATTTTTGAATGTTCCATGACTTTTCAGTCATGCGCATTAAAGGTTGCAGAATTGAAACCCCACGCCTTCCTGTGGGAAGCAGCACTACTTTGTGTTCCTAAACTTTAGCTGGCAAACACTTTTATATCCATTTTTTTATAACAATCCTTTGAAATAAGCGAGACAGTTAGTAGACTATCCCTTCTGCCTGTTTGAAAGATAGAGAAGTAAGCTCATATCTTCTGTTTTACATTGTCTACCCTTCCGCTCAGTTAACATATGCATTATGAGCCCTAACAGCTTTCAGGGCTATCCACAGATAGAGGATCTGATAATCCTCAACCTGAAATGGAAGCTGGGGTACAGTAGTCTTCTCTGCTGGAAAGGGAGTAGGACCCTTCAAGCCTTTCAGGCCTGGACTTGGATTATTGATCCTGATCTGTTTCCCTGGGACATATGCCACTGCCTCTGACTTGCTGTGTAACCTTAATCAAGTCTCTTGCAACTCTAGTATTTTGTGATTGGGGCAAGAAGAAAAATGGTAATTACGCCACTGTTTTCACTGTATACAAAAACTCTTTCTCATATGATTGAAGAATTGCATACCAGGATCACACAATTAATAACAGGCAGTGTTGGGACTCAAATCAGGATTTTTGGAGTCTTATTTTTGAAAATCTCTTGAAATAGTGCTGATTTCTAGGAGTCAAACATTTGAGTTACAAGAATCCGATGAGAATAACTTAGAGCCAGTAGGATTCAAATATTTGTCTTTTATCTTCTCAAATGTTTGGGGGTTGGGGTAGCTTTGGGGGTGGGGGTTTGGCAAGGTGCTTTCCATAATGGAGGAGGGTAATGATAGGTTACTAACACTTGGCTGCCTTCTCCCTGTAAGTCTGTACTCCTGGGAGCTGGCTGTTGTGCCACCTTAGAGGTGGCTGGTACCCTCCTCCACTACCACATGGCAGGACCGGCCCCAACCTCGAGTACGCGTACAGTGACTCACTGTGTTACTCTGTCTCATTTGCCCCTGCTCTGTAATTTCCTCCAGATGAAGGGACGGATGGGAAATAACTCTGGGAAGAGTTCCGCCAGATCCTAGGCTTAATGACCCAAACCTGTTTGAGCGCAGTGGAAAGTGGGAAGGGTTTGTGGAGTATTGGTATAATTAGTGCTAGGTTTGAATCCAAATCTAGTTCTGTCACCTGCACCTCCTGTCTCTAAGATGGGGAAAATAGTACTGAAATCATAATTGCCATTTACTGTATGCGTGCTGTGTCAGTGTAGAATGTTTAAGCACATTGTCTTTTCGATCTTTAGAACAGCCTCCTAAGACAGGTCGTAGTCTTCTATGAGAAATAAAGCTAACATAAAGTTGAAACAGATGGTAATGTAAAGCCTCACCTAGCACCAGACCCTTGGCTCTCATGCCAGTGTGTGTCTCCTTTTGTCTTTCCAGTTCATGCACATGTATTAGACTGAGCTTCCAGAGGCCATGCATGGACTGTTTTGTCCCTCCTCCTGTATGTGTGTGTCCCGTGTTTATCACAGGCTCAGACATAGATATGTCAGTGAACATGGCTGAGAGAATTGGGGGGAAGCTCCCCAGTTCCCTGGGTGGTGGGTTTGTTGAGGGTGAGTTGGTTTTTCCAGTTGTCTTCAGTGTTCTCATCACAGACATACTCGTGATTGCCCTGTGCTGCTTACTCATGAGCCCGCAGACAAGGACTGTACCCAGGGGCCACTTGTGTGTTCACAGGAAGCACCGGAGAGCGCGAGACCGGTCCAGGTCGTCGTCGTCGTCCTCCCAGTCGTCCCACTCCTACAAAGCAGAGGAGTACACGGAAGAGCCCGAGGAGAGGGAGGAGAGCACCACGGGCTTCGACAAGTCAAGGCTGGGGAGCAAAGACTTCGTGGGCCCGAGTGAGAGAGGAGGCAGAGCTCGCGGGGCCTTTGTAAGACTCTGCCCACCCCCCCCTGCTAATTCTAACTATGTGCTTATCAGAACATGTATTCTGATTAGGTCAGTAGACCCTAGAATCTGGCTTCCCATTCCCCAGGCTTTCCATTTTTAAATATTTTTCTTTTCCCTGTTCATATGATAATCACTTACCAAGAAAGCCTCTTAGGGCTTCTGGTCTGAAATTCCTCACTTGTTTTAACTCCTGCTGTATGTAGGAAAGCCCTTATGGCATTGTCCCCTGTCTGGGCTATAGACTTGAGATAAACAGAAAGGGAATAGGGAAAAACCAGTTAACCAGCATATTGACTAGAGGACAGCAGAAAAGTATTTGAATAGAAGACAAGGAGTTGTTTTTCTCCGTTCCTTACATGGACCCTTTGTTCCTTTCCCCGTTTATTGCCATAGCAGTTTCGAGCCAGAGGAAGAGGCTGGGGCAGAGGCAACTATTCTGGTAACAACAACAACAGCAGCAGCAACGATTTTCAGAAGAGAAGCCGGGAGGAGGAATGGGACCCCGAGTACACGCCCAAAAGCAAGAAGTACTATTTGGTATGTGTTGGGATAACCAGGAAGGGCGGGGGGCCTTTGACATACACAGTAGCTGATAGTGAGGCTTTGATTGATTTTTCCAGAACTGTGTACAGGTATGGGACTGGTTATGTGTGTACTTGTAGGCTGGTAGAGTTCTGGCAAGATGACTGTTCTCTAGAGAGGCAGTCCTGACCTTGAAAGTGTTATCTAAGATGTTTATGGATTCCAGGATAAGCAGGAAAGGTTGCTCTTGCCTTTTTGTCTGTGAAATTGTTTTACTGCTCACCCACCCTAAGCTTCCCTTCAGCCTTTACAAGGGATAGAACTATTACTTTCCCCAGAGGCGGCCGCCCCTGGACAATATGGCTAGGAAAGACAGTTCTCTTTTTGAGGGAGGGTACCTTTCTGCAGAATGAAACACCACTGGAGCTGGGCTCTTCTCGGCTGAATTACTTGGCCAGTGAGAGAGCTCTATTGTGTTAACAGCAGGCTCAGGTCCAAGCAGATGTGACTGAGTGTTGTAATAACCAAGGTAATCTTGCTGCTGAGTCTGATCACCCATGAGGACTGGCCTGGAAATAGGAAGCTGGGAAGCAGTTTGCTGTGTAAATCACTGTGCATAGCCAACTTCGCTTTTCTGGGGCTTCTAGAAGCTACTCTGATACTCCGAGAGGACTCTTGAACCTGTATCTAGGAAAATGTTGGCTGGACTGGGCCCAGGATAGGTACTGGAGTGGGGCTGTTGAGAGGAAGGATGAAAGGCCAGTACCGTATCTGTCCCTGAAGAAGCGTTGCCAACCAGATTCATTTAGGCTAGTGAAAAAGCAGCTGGCCCTTTAGCTGAACTAACCCCTCAGGAGCCTCAGGTACTACTTGTGTGGGTGGAGGGTTCAGACTCTTTGAAGTCAAGGGGCTGATGAGGTAACAGTGACTTTTCAAAATCCTTTCTCATTCATTCTTTCATTGGTTCCCTCCTCCTTTCTCATGAGATCATCAGAGCAGGGATTGAGTTACAGGTTTTGTTTTTTTTTTTTACTTTGCCACACTGCCTTCTTGCATAAAACTGAGAAAGGAGGAAAGATACGAGACAGGAGGCTGGGTTCTGGCCCTGCCTGTGCCAGTACTGGTCTGAGACCATGAGCCATTTGCCCTTGGTCTCACTGCCTGTTCTTGGCTGAGGGGAAGCTTGGGAGAGCTGGATAAGACTCCCAGCTGTGTGTGTGTTCTGTGTTGCTTCCTCTCTTAGCTTACAGACAACTCAGAAAGAGTTTCGTGTTTGGGGGTGATTGGCTTACACCCACTCCCTCACCCCCTTCTTGAGAGAGTGTGTTCTAAATAATATGGAGTTACTTAAAGTTCCCTTGGCTATTTTCTCATCTGCATAGTGGAGGGTTGATAATGATAGGGTAGGGTAGATGTGAGGATTAAATGAGATAATGTAAGAAAATGTCTTTGAAGATTTTATCATCATTACAATGCCTAAACGACTGCCTTAGAATTCAAGGAACCGAACTGAATATTCTCTTAGATCTGAATCAGTAGCATTTTTCGAGTGGGGACAGGACATAGGTTCGTTTGGGAAAGTCACATTTGGGTAGGTGCAGAGGAGAGGCTGCTCTTGTTTACTCTGGCATTGATGACAGTTTTCCTTTTCTTTTAAGCATGATGACCGTGAAGGTGAAGGCAGTGAGAAGTGGGTGAGCCGGGGCCGGGGCCGAGGGGCCTTCCCTCGCGGTCGAGGCCGGTTCATGTTCCGTAAATCCAGCACCAGCCCCAAGTGGGCCCACGACAAGTTCAGTGGGGAGGAAGGGGAGATTGAAGACGATGAGAGTGGGACAGAGAACCGAGAAGAGAAGGACAATTTACAGCCGACAACTGAGTAGCGGCCACTCTTGCTGGGAGCCCCCGCCCGAGGGAGAGAGGCGCCAGGAAGACGCTGGTGAGGAGCTAAACAGAGGAGCCACGAGAAGATTCTGGAAATCCCACCCCTACCCCCCACCAGCCATGCAAAATATCCTACAACTGCCGAAGAGCATCCTGGCGTCCCACCAGACAGAGGCAGCTGGCCTGGGGTTAGGCCCAGCTCTTGAGCAGAACACACCATGTTGGGCTTTAGCTACGTGTTTCTTGTTTATTGTTGGTGTGTGGGGTGGGGGCTGGGGTAGGGAGGGCAGAGCGATAACTTGGATTTTGGTTTGTTCCCTGTTAGAAACCAACAGTTTTATTCTTCATTTCATTTCATTTGGAGCTGAGGACTAATTTGATTTTCAGTCTCTTTATCCTTATTTTAAAAGCCCCCTCTTTTTTTATTTTTTAGGCATATATAGTAACATTAGCAGAAAGATTTAATTTGGGCAACTTTGATTCTTAAAAGAGAAAACAAAGCATGTGAATAAATATTGATGTGTTCACCTCAGTTTGGGACCAAACTGTGTGGGTCTTTGTAAAACTTGGTTTTGTATGTCGAGGAGGAGTTCAAGGCCTTTCTGACCACCATGTGTTCCCCTTTTCTGCGCAGCCATGTATCATGTGGTGTTGCTCCTAACCACACCCCATGTGCGCACCTCCCCTCCCCCCAGTATTTTCTGATTTCTTGTGGGCTGGGCTTCCCCTTCTCCACCAGCAGCTCCAGTATCCCAAACTTTCTAGTCCTGCTGATCCTCTCAGCAACAGGGGTGGAAACTGGATGGCAGTTTCTGGTCTGTTTTCTAAGAAACTTCTGACTTCTATTATCTTTACAAATATAAGATGAGAAAATAATTTTTTCAATATTTTTTATTAATCTTTTTATAAAATGAAAAGAAACTCCTATGATCGATTAAGGAAGGTGGTTATGGCTGGGTGGTTTGTGGGGGTTTTTTGTTTTGTGTTTTTTTTCCTTTTTTTTTTTAACCTTAAGCTTTAAGTTGAAACATTCTCCGATGTTTGGGGGGAAAACATCCTCTTAAAATGGGTCCTTGTGCTTGCCTTCTGGGGAGGCGGTCCTGAGCAGGTGAATCATATGGCATTTATGCATATGTTATATGCGGACTGCACCCACCTCTTCCCCCCCAACCTTTGCCTCCTGGGTTGTTATGCTACTTTCCCCTTACTTTGCTACATTTCTATAGTTAAGTTGGTTTTACTTGAATGATTCATGTTTGGGGGGGAAAAAATGAAAATACCCTTAAAATTTGTTTCAACTCCTCCTGCAAATAAAAAAATAAATGAAGTGGCAGATGTAAATGGCNCACATTGTAGGCAGATGCTTTACCATCTGAGCCAGGGAAGAGCCCCTCCATTTCTCTTGGGTATATACCAATGAAAGAAATTCCTCCAGGGGAAGATCCCCTGGAGAAGGGAATGGCAACCTACTCCAGTATTCTTGCCTGGAGAATTCCATGGACAGAGGAGCCTGGTCAGCTACAGTCCATGGAGTCACAAAGAGTTGGACACAACTGAGCAACTCACAGACACACTCACACACCCACGATCTATTTTTAACTTTGTGAAGAACTGGCAGGCTGTTTTCCAAAGTGATTGTACCATTTTATATTCCTGCTAATAGTGTGTGAGGGCTCCAGTTTCTCCACATTCCTACCAATACTTATTATCTGTCTTTTGATTGTAACCATCGTAGTGGATGTGAAATGCTATCTCATTGTGATCTTGCTTTGCATTTCTCTGAAAGCTAATGATGTGGAGTATCTTTTCCTGTTTATTGGCTACATGTATACCTTCTTTTGAAGAAATGGTCCTTTGCCCAATTTTTAGTTGGGTTGGGTTTTTACTATTGAATTGTGGGAGTTCTTTATATTTTCTAGGTAAAAGTCCCTGATCCTATATGGTTTGCAAGTAATTCTTCCCATTCTTTGGGTTGGCTTTTCACTTTCTTGATGGTGTTCTTTGATGCACAAAAGTTTAAAATTTGTATGAAGTCACACCTACCCATTTTTCCTTTGGTTGCTGTGCTTTGGGTTTCATAGCAGTGAAACCAATGCCAAATCCAAAGTTGCCCACCATATTGATTGAGTTCTCTTCAGCCTGGCAGTGAAGCTACTGACCCTTCTCTGTCCCACCCTGTAGAACGGCCACGTGGACCAAGGCAGCAGGGACTGGGGGAGGGAGGGAGCAGGCAAGAACACCATCAGGCACAAGTACTGCTCAGATTATTTTACACCTTTGGTCAGTATCCAAGTGCTGAAAAGGTGGTTTTTCACTTTTACTCCAGCTTTATAGTTGCTGTGTGGGGAGAGGGTTTATCTACCACCTACTTCACTCAGCCATAGTCAAACCCTGCTTCTGTTACCCATTCCTTTCAACACTGCTTTCAAATTTTCACTCCTTGTCTCATTCTACTTCTGGTTTACTAATTCTCTCTCTAGCTTTTATCTAGGTTTAATCTGCTGTTTAACCTATACGTTGCATCTTATTTTACAAATACTAACTCATTCCTTTTAACATTGTTTTCAAATCTTCACTCCTTGCCTCATTCTACTTCTAGTTACTAATTCTCTCTCTAGTTTTTATCTAGGTATGATCCGCTGTTGAACCTATACACTGCATTTTATTTCACAAATGCCATTTTTCATCTCTAGTAGTTCAGAATTCTTTTTTTCTCTCCCCCCAAAATCTGCTTGTTTATGCCTCATGGCCCTTTGGTTGCACGCTCGTCCTTTATTTCTTCAGATATATTATGCATGACTGCGCCGTTCACTTCCTGACACTTCCAGTATCTGCTGTGTGTTGCGTTTGCTGAGTCCTGCTCTAGTGGTCTGCCCCGTCGTGTGTTTCAGGATCTTTGTATACGATCCCAATCTGTGGGAGTCTGGCCTGCCTCCGTAGGGAGACACTTCCAGAGAGGACTTGCTTTTACTCCTGCCAGCAGCCAGAGGGCACCAGCCAGTAGCGACCACTGCAGTCCTCCGGAAGAAGGTGGTGCTAGGTTCTCGCTGCTCTGTGGCTACCGCGCTGTGGGCCTGTGATGAGCCAGGGGAGCGGTACCTGGGCCACCTGCTCCTCCTCACAGTTCCCAGGCTCTGTAGCCACTAAGTAGGGCTGCCCTCTCACTTCCTTCCTGGCCCCAGTTCCTCCTTTTTTTGTGGATTTCTCCTACCTCTATGTCCAGTGGTGCCTTAAAATTATCCAAAAGCAGGATATAATTGCTGACTAGTGGGAGGGTCCCACAGAACACCTAACCAGCCACGCTACAAGAAGCTGGAGTCAAGATTAACATTTCCTGAGCATTTGACTGTATGCCAGCCACTAAGCACCTCATGGGTTAAGTCACTCAGACCTCATAGAACCCTACAGGATGGGTATTCCTGTTATCCATGTTTCATGGGTGAGGACACAGGGCACAGAAAGGTTAAGTTACCGGCCAGGTTCCCACCCATCTGGCAAGTAATAGAGCAGGAATTCCAAGCCTGCTGTCTGGCTGTAGGAGCCATGCTCTCACCCACTGCACCCATAATTGGGGGATTGTTTGTATCTGGGTGTGATACCATGTGTGTAAGTCAGCTTCAGCATGCCTGCCTGTGCCTGGGTGGCTGTTTCTGTAGCTGTGGGGGTGAAAGTCATTTGTGCGACTGCCTTCAGATGCTCACTGATGTTGCCTTCTCCTTGTGGCCTTCCCTGATCACCCCATTTAAAATTATACACCCCTCCCTGCTTATTCTTCCTCAGTATGACTAATAAATCTCTGGCGTGTGTGCTAAGTTGCTTCAGTTGTGTCCAGCTCTTTGCAGCCTTATGGGCTATAGCCCACCAGGCTCCTCTGTCCATGGGCTTCTCCAGGCAAGGATACTGGAGCCCTCCTCCAGGGGATCTTTCAGACCCAGGGATCAAACTTGCATTTCTTTCATCTGCATTGGCAGGTAGGTTCTTTACCATTAATGCCTCCTGGGAAGCCCAATAACTATCTAATGCACTACATAGTTTAATTTTTTTAAAAAATATTGATTTGTTTGGCTGTATCCAGTCTTAGTTGTGGCATGTGAGATCTTCCTTTTGTCATGTGAGATCTTTCGTTGCAGCACACGGGCTCCAGAGCGCAGGCTTAGTAGTTGTGGCGTGTGGGCTTAGTTGCTCTGCAGCATGTGGGATCTTAGTTCCTTGACCAGTGATCGAACCTGTGTCCCCTGCATTGCAAGGCGGATTCTTAAGCACTGGACCGCCAGGGAAGTCCCCATAGTTTACTGCTTTTGTTTGTGTCGGTTTCTCCAGTAGAACACGGGCCCTCTCTGGCTGCCGTGGGGCAAGCGCACCGTAGGCAGGGTGGAGGCTGCTGCAGTTGTTCCCGTGAAAATGCTGTGACTTGATCTAGAGAGCTTAGTCATGGAGGTGAGGATGTGTGGCTGCATTCAGGATGTGTTTAGAATAGACAGGACTTACTGATGGTTTGTGCATGCGGCATAAAGGAATAAAGGCGTCAAGGGGGACGCCTCACTTTGTCATCTGAGTGAGTGGGTGAGATGGGGAACATGGGAAAGGGCCAGATTCCGAGGACAAGGAGGTTGAGAAGCCAGAGGTTAGCTTTGCTAAGTGTGTAATGCTAAGTGGAAATACTGTGAGGGCCATCGGGTATGAATCTGGAGTCCAGGGAAGAGGAAGGGACTAGAGATGAAAATCTGGCAGTCGTTGGCTTATTGATGATAATTAGACTCATAAGACTGGATGAGGTCTCTTAGGGAGTAGACATGGGATTGTGGACTGAAAGCGAGGTGGTTGTTGCCGTGGTCCAGGAAGCAGAAGAGTCTGAACCAGCCGTGGGCACTAAGCTGAGTACAAGTCATAGAAAAGCATAGATTAAAAATCAGTGGGATTTGGAGCCGTCTCCCCACAAAGCCTCCCTGACAACTCTTTGGGGTGTTCCTGTGGTCAGTGTCGCCAGAGCTCCCAGCAGCCGGTCAAATATGATTCATCTCCTGTCACTAGTCCCTGGGCACAGCACAGGACAGGGTCAGTGACTCTGAGATGAAAGGAATGAGTGAGTGAACAAATGTCCCTCTCCCCTCCTAGCTCCTATTAAGGAATCCAAAAAGATGATGCCCAAAACAGTCCTCCCTACAGTCAAGAAGCTGGTGACAGCTCCCACTGAGCCCAGCAAAACCAAGTAAGGAGCAGGGTATGGGGGAAGGAGGGTACAAAAGAAATGCTGCTCCCTGCCCCCAGCCCCGGTTCTGATGGGGACATGTTTCAGGCCATCTTGGACACCCAGCGGAGACAGTCAGAAGCGCCCCTCCCGAAACTCCAGTAAGTCTCATTGCCTCCCTGCAGTGGGGTGAGCCCTGGGGTGGTTGTGCTAAGGGGACAGAGATGGGGAGCAGCTTGGGGTCCAAGTAGGCCTGGATTCCTGAGGATCTGCTCTCACAGGCTCCAACAGCAATTTCCAGCCTGGCAGAAAGCGATCCAAGATGCAGGCTTCCCAGCAACGCCCTGCAGCCAGTCAGGTGAGGGGCATGAGACCTGGGACAGTGGGGATCCTAGAGAGAGGCTGGTTCCCAGGGTGTGGCCTCTGAGGGTGAAGGATCCCAGGCTGAGGGGAACCAGACTCAGACCATCAAGGTACCCATCCCTTGGCTGAGTCCACACCCCCGTCACTACAGGATGAAAAGCAGAGCCGCCCTGCAAAGGGCCCTCGTGTGAAGAAAGCTCCAGCTCTGAACAAGACCACCAGCCCAGAGAAGACCCCAACTCCGGATAGGGGCCCCAGACCAGAGAAGACCCCACCTCCAGATAAGACCCCTAGTCCAGAGAAGACTCTGTCTCCAGATAAGTCCCCTAACCCAGAGAGGACCCCACCTTCAGAAAAGACCCCCACTGCAGAGGAAACCCTAACTCCAGAGAAGGTCCCTACCCTAGAGGAGACCCCAACCCTGGAGGACAAGGCCCCCAGTCCAGACAGGGTCCTTTCTGTGCATGAGGCCCGGGTCCCAGAAGTCCTACTTAAAGATGAGGCCGCTGGTCCAAAGACGGCCGCTCCGGGGGACGAGGCCCCCACCCTAGGAAAGGTCTTGACCCCGGAGCCTGTGCTCTCTGAAGAGGCCTCCACCGGAGACACCACTCAGCTCCATCACTTCTCTCCGGAGGAAGACGCCCCACCAAAGGCCAGGTCTCTTGAGGCCAGTGAGGTTCAGTCCCAAGAGGAGGTGCACACGCCAGAGGAGCCCCTCCTCGGCCTGGTGAAGCAGCCCCTGGAGAGGAGGGCCAGCTCCCCTCTCCAGTCGGAGTCNGGGGCGGGGGAGGCGGGGAGGAAAAGGGCCGGGAGAGGAAGGGGAGAGGAGGGTGAAGTGAGGGGGGCGGCCTGAGGGGCCGTCTGCTCCCCCACAGGAAACCGCTGGGGAGGCTAGTTGCAGGGACCCGCCCCCAGGCTGCTAATAACAACAATAATGAGGATGGGGTTCTGCAGAGGCAATGGGCTAAATCCTTTACAATATTTTCTTTCCATTTAATCCTAACCCTATAGCGTGGGGACCATTATCCCCGCTAGAGGGATAAGTCAGCTGAGTCATGGAGAGGCTGAATAGCTTTACCCCAATGGTCAGGATTTGAACCCACAGTTCTCTGACCCCGGGCTCTTAACCCCTTCCCTAAACCTTGCTCTTCCTCCCCCAAGGCCCCCTCACCCAGGGGAGACTAACCCTTTCCCCAGTTCAGATGCCAGACCTCTGCCAGACACTCTGCCACAGTGTCCAGGGCTGGGGCTCTCCGCCCCTCCTCTCGGAGCCCCCTCCACGAGTGTGTCCAGCTGGCCCAGCTCTGGTCGGGCAGGGTTAATAAACGTTGGACTATGGCTTCAAGCCAGACCCAGGCCAGCCTTGCAGAGCCCAGCCCAGGCCTTCTGCTGGCCCCTGTGCCCTTCTGCCACCAGAGCACAGGGCAGAGGTGTGTTTGGCTCTGGGCTAAACCTGCTGGTGCATGTGCGTGCATTTCCACCCAGGCTCAGGGCTTGTGCCTGCAACATGTGTGATCAGCATGTGGCCAGGTCTTCTTCCTGCCCAGACTCCCAGACCCCCCCCTTTCGGGCCCCCCTTCCTGTGCTGGGCCTGGGGTGAGGGGGAGGCCTTCTTGGCAGGAGCCTTAGAGAGGAGGAGGGAAGGAAGGGGGGAGAGGAAATTGCAGACATAGCTGAAGGCACAGCCTGAGGCCTTGGGGCCAGTGACCCCCCTTTCTGTCCAGGCTGGAGACCCCGCTCCCAGTCCTGAGTCTGGGTTCAAGCAGAGGGCAGATCTGGTTGGGAAAAGAACTAGGATGACTGCTGTGGGGAAGGGAAAGGGGCTTTTGGTGTCTCTGACTGTTTAGTCTGTTCTATGAGTGTGTGTGGGGGTATGTCTGCCCATGTTTGTATATTTGTGTCTATTTTCCTGTTGTATCTGCCTGAGCACTTCTGTGGGGTTGAGTGTGTATCAGTCCATTCAGCCGCTGGTCAACAAACCCTAATTGGTCTGCTTAGTGCTTCCTAGTAATGGGGTTCAGCAGTAAACAGCAGGGATGCAAATCTTGGCTCTCTTGGAGCTGCCACTAAGGTGGAGAGACGATACGCGGGGAGGATGGTCCTGGGTGCTGCTGAGTGCTCGGAGGGCGATGGAGTGGGGCGGTGTGGTGAAGAACACCTGGGGCGGCTTGAATCCTGAAGAAGGGGCAGCTGAGCTGAGATCTGCAGGAGGGTGTCGGGCAGGATAAAGGCTGAGGGCCCCCGAGGTAGGAGTGTCTGGCCTCACCTGGCTCCCGGGGGGACAGGGGAGGATGAGGGGGTGATTGTGAAGGGGCTGGCAGGCCTGTGGAAGCTTATTGCAAGTGTGATGGGAGCCCCCAGTTTCCATCAGAGAGTGTCATGGTTCCGTGACGCACTTCGGAGAGGCCCTGGGGGTGAGCAGGGGCCTCCGGGTAGGAAAGGGGCTGCAGGGCAAGAATGGAAAGAGGGGGAGCCGCGTGCTGGCTGGCAGCCAGCCAGGCCAGCAGTAGCTGAGAGCTTGGACCAGGGGGGCTGGGGTGAGCCAGGCTCAGACGCTGATGGGAGTGGCAGCAGGCTCTCTGCACTGCGGGAAGCAGGAATGGAGGACCGCTGCTTGGATTGGGTCCGAGCACCTGAGGAAAGCTCAGGTTGGGGAGCACGATGTAGGGTATTCAAGTTCCATTTCAGGTGGTTGATCTGAGAGGTCCATGAGTATCTGGGTGGAGCCATCAGACACACAGGCGCGGCCCGGAGGAGTCTGGTTGGCCTGGGTGTGTGTTTGAGAGTCCTCAATACACAGGATGGATTGAACACCTCGTGAGTGGCTGAGGTCACCCAGGGGACAGGAGAGGAGAGAGCTCTGGATGCTGCATTTCGGGTCTCCTGCAGGAGATGGCAGTCCGTGAGGGGGGAGGAAGATCTGGCCAGGCAAGTGTGTGATCAGCCATGTTAAACTGGGCTGCCAGGGCAAAGGTGAGGCCAGAACCCAACCCCTTGCTGTGGGTTTCCTTGGGTTGCACTGAATGTTCAATGCCTGGTGTCCGTGGGAGTATCAGTGTGTGGTGGGTGTGTGGGTATGGCCAAACCTGAGTGTGCGTCGGTTTGTATGGCACACACCTGTGCTCCGTGTGGGTCTGTGTGCATGCCTATCTGAGTGGGGGCTGTGAGATGTTGGATATGCTTGTATTAAGCTGTTGACTCGCATCTGTGCTATGGAGATCTCTGGGTATCGCTACCTGCAGACGAAGGTGTGTCTGTGTTTGGGTTGGCGTGTGACTTGTGTGAGTGGATCAGGTGTGACTCAGCCCTGGCGAAGCAGGTGTCCATGTTGGAGCAGAGTGGGAGTTGAGATGGTGGCTGGTCCCTCGGCTACCCAGAGGGCTGCCTTCTCCAGGGGGTTGGGGGTAGGCATGTGGCCAAGCCAGGCCAGGTGGGAGAAGTGGCAGGCTTGCCCGGAGGGTTCAGAGAAGCTGGGGGCTGCTCCTCAAGGCCCTCGGAGAGGTGCCTGAAGCCTTTGGCCCATGCGGCCCCCTGACACCGTCCCCCTGCCCTCCTGGCCACCGGCCTGTCTGCTTTTCCGCCTGCCTCTGCCCACCCGCCAGCCTGTCTGTAGGTCTGCCCGGGCACCTGCTTTCCGGTCATGCTGGCTAGGATCTCTGCATATCTGTCACCTGCCTGCCTGGCTTGCATCCCACTTCTGCACCTGCTGATTTCCTCCCTGTCTGTCAGCCTATGGCTCACCTGCTGCCTGCCCACCTGCCTGCTTGCTATCTGCCTTTCTGTCCTGTCTGCCTGTGAGACTAAACATTTGTCACCTTGGGAGGCACAGAGTGTTCCTAAGATGAAGCACAGGAAAAACAAGTATTAAGGAGTGGTCATTTTGTGGTCATTACGGCCAACAAAAGTCCGTCTATTCAAAGCTATGGTTTTTCCAGTAGTCATGTATGGATGTGAGAGTTGGACTATAAAGAAAGCTGAGTGCTGAGGAACTGATGCTTTTGAACTCTGGTGTTGGAGAAGACTCTTGAGAGTCCCTTGGACTGAAAGGAGGTCCAACCAGTCCATCCTGAAGGAACTCAGTCCTNAGTCATGTATGGATGTGAGAGTTGGACTATAAAGAAAGCTGAGTGCTGAGGAACTGATGCTTTTGAACTCTGGTGTTGGAGAAGACTCTTGAGAGTCCCTTGGACTGAAAGGAGGTCCAACCAGTCCATCCTGAAGGAACTCAGTCCTGAATATTCATTGGAAGGACTGATGCTGAAGCTGAAGCTCCAGTACTTTGGCCGCCTGATGTGAAGAACTGACTCATTTGAAAAGACCCTGATGCTGAGAACGATTGAAAGTGGGAGAAGGGGATGACAGAGGATGAGATGGTTGGATGGCATCACTGACTCAATGGACATGAGCTGGAGCACGCTCCAGGAGTTGGTGATGGTCAGGGAGGCCTGGCTTGTTGCAGCCCATGGGGTGGCAAAGAGTCGGACACGACTGAGCAACTGAACTGAGCTGAAGGGGTGATCAGAAGGCTAGAGATTCAGAGCCTCTGGGAGGGCCCTTGGGAAGCCTGGCATATTCAGGGCCCAAGACAAAGCCTGACTCTGCCCCCTTCCCCAGGGGCCCAGGTGGGGACCAGCCTGGCTGCTCTGCTCCTGACACCAGGGCCTCACCCCACTGGGGCTTCAAGGGCTGCCTAGCTCTCGGGTGGAGGCAAGAAGGGGACTCACTTAAGGCCGCCTAAGACCTGTCTAGCCCTCTGAATGCCCCCTCAGCACTTGGGACAGCTGCTGGGAAGAGGAACTGTGCAGGTCTGGGATGTGAATAATCACAGTTAGGGATGTGGAGTGTCTTTTAGGTACCTGGCGCCCTGCGAAGCACGATTGTCTCAACCCTTCACATCCTCTCACTAACCCTGTGTGGTTTGTAGTGTGACCTCCTTTTTTAAAATTCATTTCTATTGGAGTATAGTTACTTTACAATGTTGTGTTAGTATCTTGCTGTAAAACTAATAGCAAAGTGAATCAGTCATAAATACACATATGTGACTCCCATTTTACAGAGAAGGAAAGTGAGGCTCAGAGAGCTCAGGTGTCCTGTGTGCAGTCCCAGGGATGGAAATTAACCGCGCCTGGATTTGGACTTCTGATCCGTGTTCCCTACCAGTCTCCCACAGGGCAGTTCTAGGCCGTGGTTCTCCACATCTGTCAGACCCAAAGCTGCCTTTTCTTGATATTTTCTTTTTTATTATTTTGGCTGCATCAGGCCTTAGTCGTAGCATGTGGGATCCATTGTTGCAGTGCAGGGGGCTTCTCTCTAGTCAAGCACGTGGGCTCCATGGCACATGGGCTCAGTTGCACCACAGCATGGGGCATCTTAATTCCCTGACCAGGAATCGAACCAGCGTCCCCTGCATTGGAAGGTGGATTCTTAACAACTGAATCACCGGGGAAGTCCCCATGATATTTTTCTATTGCTTCTTTCGTGCTCCGGAAATGAAATTTATGGCTAATATACCCACCTCTAATTAAAATCAATATATAATCAAATCAAAATAATATATAATCAAATCAAATTATATAAATTAATATAGATAATATAGTTTACAGATATACATATATTTTTGTCCTGTAATATATATAAAAGAAATAAAGGGTAATGTGTATTTGTGAACTGATTAATTGCCAGGAAGGTGACAGCTGAAGGTGCAGGCCTGAGATATTGTGTCAGTGTCTGAAATGGGGGTGAACTCTTGGTAAAGTTCTGAAAAAAAAGTACACATTTCTTCCACTTTACACAGTAGTTGCCTTCCCAGAAAATTTAGTGTATATTATGGATACACAAGTCTCTGTGTTTATGTATAAAATGGTATTAGATTCTTGCTCTGGTAATTATAAACACATTTTTTCACTCATGTTGAGCAGGATGTAGCATTTGCCTGCCTTCTCAGGTTGTCTGGAGTCCCTGGCCCCAGCCCCCTAAATGCCAGCAGCACTCTCTCATCCCCCAACTCCTACCCCCATCATTGTGATAACCAGCCCCCAATTCCCCACCCCAACATGGACACATGGAAAAGCCTCCTGCCTCTCATGGAGCTCAACATTTCAGTGAGGGAGACAGATATCATCACTAACCACACATATCTTGTAGTAACAGGCTGTGATAAGCACAGTGATGGGAAATAAAGCAGGGGAAGGAGTGAGGGAAGACCCAGTGGACATGGCCAGGCACAGCGCCCGGCTGGCTTCTCTCTGAAGCTGCTCTCCCCACGGACACTGGGGACCAGGCAGTCACTAACACAGTGGGAACATCTCAGTTCTTGGTTGACCCCTCAGGAGCATAGGAGGC
Source organism: Neotragus pygmaeus (assembly GCA_006410875.1). Taxonomy (NCBI): domain Eukaryota; kingdom Metazoa; phylum Chordata; class Mammalia; order Artiodactyla; family Bovidae; genus Neotragus; species Neotragus pygmaeus. Next base: position 1,597,018 of record SJYV01029742.1, read on the forward strand.
TTTGATCACACCTGCCTTTCTGGTACTTTCCTCCTCGCTTTGCTTTCAGGGCTCACAAAAAAATACTGGTAAAGGGGTATCCGAGAAGTTTAAGTCAATGAAGCAACAGTTCTGGTGTGAGAGCTGTGGCCCTCAGTACTAGGTGCTGAGGACTCCATGAGCCAAGGAGTCCTGTTGCTCGGGTGGTGCTGAATGTAAGCCTGACACGTAGGTGCCCAGGTGACACCTGTGCTCAGAACAGAGGCTGATTGGGCCAGGGGTGCAGGAGGGAGGCTGAGATGGAGATAAGTGCCCCCGGGGGTGTGGCTTGTGGAGCTCAGTGTGGCCGGGGTGGGCAGGGAGTGCCGGCAGCTTCTGGCCTGGGACAGCGTAACAGATCAGGAAAAGGGAACATTTGTGTAGGCTCGGGAGTGGCCAAGAAGATGGGGGCCGCTTGGCTGCTGGGGTAGCTGTGGGAGGAGGGACAGGTGGAGGCCTGGGGGCCCGCTTTGAAGAACCTTCAGGGAATCAGGGCCTTCCCACAGAACCCTGGAGGGGTGCCGCCCCCGCTTGCTGTGTGGACACCCGCCCAGGAAGGGGCATGGACTGCTGTTCCTTTTGTGACCTGGGCCTGTGCAGGTTCCTGAACACACAAGTGGGTCTGCCTGTGTGATGTGGGGGATGCTGGGGACAGGACCAGTCTGCCTCCAGCTTGAGTGCTCAATTTGCAGAGTCTAAATTTAGGTGAAGGAAGGAAGGACCCCCCCCCTACTCTGCCCCCTGTTGGTTTCCTATGGAGGGGAGGGTGGTGTAGGAAAAAGCCTGGCCTGGCCCTTCTTACCCCAGCTGCCCTGGATGGGCACATGGGCGGTCTGTCTGGCTAGGGTTCCCCCACCCCAGCTAGGGGGTTGGTGGTGAGAGAGCATCAATGCTCTGCTGGTGGCAGCTGCTCTGGGACACATCCTTCCTGCACAGGTCGGGGCTGAGCCAAGCCAGGCAGAGTCCACCTTGGGACCTGGCAGGAAGCTGGACCAAAGCGGGCTGGGAGCACGTTGGGTGATTCTGGCCCCCTCCCTGCATCGAGACAGCGACGGCTGCTGGGGTGGAGTCGGGGGTGGGGCACCCATCCAGGGCACCTGGCGGCAGAGCCCAGAGTGAAGGAGGCCTGCTCTGCCTGGCTGGGTGGGAGGGACGGGGATGCGGCGAGGAGGGAAGAGACATGCAGACCACGCGGCTCCAGGTCAGGAAGTTTTATTGCTGACATGCAGGAAGAGTCCCCACGTAGTACAAAAATATGACTTTATACAAACTTTTTTGTGACTTTTTCCGGGTTTTTTTTCTTTACAGTAGGACTTCTCTCAGCGTGTGACACCCAGTGAGGGCAGACCCAGCCTCCTCTCGTTTGCTTTGCCAGAAATTAATCAGACGGATGGGCTGAATTTGGAAGGGACCAGTCTGTCTGACAGGCTTTTGCGGACCCACAGGATATTGCTTTGAAAAGGAGAAGGACCACCAGGCGGGCCCAGAGGGTCTGGGTGGGCTGCCGGACAAGGGGCTCGGGTGAGGCCCGCACAGAAGACAGTCACGGGCGCTGGGAGCCCTGGGCGGGACTGCATTTCCACTCCTTTAGGAGACTTCTTGAAATAAATATAGAAAAGAGGGCATCCCACCCCCACGCCACCCCTGCGCGAGACCCTGGTGCTCAGCGGCTGGACGGCTGAGGGGGGCTGGCCTGGTACTCGCGGGGGCGAGTGCTGGGCTCAGGTGGGCTCCCGTGGACCCACTGAGGCAGAGGCACGAGGTGCCCGCGTGCCAGGGTGGGGGGGAGGAAGAGGGTGTGGGCGGCCCTGCTACTGCTGGCAAGAGGTGGCCCCATTTTTTCCAGATGGGGAAACTGAGGCACAAGGAGGTTGGTTTTTTTTTTTGGGACCTTGCCCAAGTCACTCACAGTGAGTCAGCTTTTGGGGAGGGCGCAGCTCACACGCCTGGGAACAAGGTCACGCGGGCCTTGGTCCCATCCCCCACTGGGCAGGCAGGGCAGGGCCGAGGGCCCAAGCGGCCTGGAGGGGGACACTCGGCTGCTCTGAGGGGCTGCGGGGCGGGCAGGTCAGGGGAGGGCCTCTGCTTGGCACTGGGCAGGACCAAGTCCAGTGCGGGAGAGCAGGCAGGGGGGCATTCTGGTGAGAACAGGGTTTTCTGGCAAGACGGGCATCCACTTCAAAATCTCGGCTCATAAGGGCAGCAGGGCTGTTCTCAAGCCAGGCGGGGCCCCGGTCCCTACAGGTCTCCCTCGTGAGCCCTGCAGCCCCCCAGGAAGGACCCTGGTGACTGGTGGCCTGCTGGGAGAGACACCGCCTCTGTTACGAGGCAGGGGCAGCGGGGGAGATGCCCCTGCTCTTCTCCAAACACAGAGAGGTGCCGGCCGTGCTGGCCGAGGGCACCTCTTCCCATCCAGGTCAGCGTCACCTCGGTACCACGGTGAGGGGCGGAGGAGGAAACCAGGGCTAACGCAGGTGTACAGCACCTCAGAGAAGCTGAGCTGGGAGAAAGAGAAGCCAGTCTAGAAGGCTTCCTCATCACCGGAGACAAGGAAGGACTGGTGGGCTGGAGATGGAGGGGGCTGGCAAGAAGGGGCTTCTGAGCCCGGGGCTGAGGAAGGGGTCCACTGGAGGCTGTGGGCTCCCCTGCTGTCCAGCCAGGCTGGGGGCAGCGAGTGGCCACCTGTCTCTTATACACATCTAGATGTGTATAAGAGACAGAAGCAACAGTTCTGGTGTGAGAGCTGTGGCCCTCAGTACTAGGTGCTGAGGACTCCATGAGCCAAGGAGTCCTGTTGCTCGGGTGGTGCTGAATGTAAGCCTGACACGTAGGTGCCCAGGTGACACCTGTGCTCAGAACAGAGGCTGATTGGGCCAGGGGTGCAGGAGGGAGGCTGAGATGGAGATAAGTGCCCCCGGGGGTGTGGCTTGTGGAGCTCAGTGTGGCCGGGGTGGGCAGGGAGTGCCGGCAGCTTCTGGCCTGGGACAGCGTAACAGATCAGGAAAAGGGAACATTTGTGTAGGCTCGGGAGTGGCCAAGAAGATGGGGGCCGCTTGGCTGCTGGGGTAGCTGTGGGAGGAGGGACAGGTGGAGGCCTGGGGGCCCGCTTTGAAGAACCTTCAGGGAATCAGGGCCTTCCCACAGAACCCTGGAGGGGTGCCGCCCCCGCTTGCTGTGTGGACACCCGCCCAGGAAGGGGCATGGACTGCTGTTCCTTTTGTGACCTGGGCCTGTGCAGGTTCCTGAACACACAAGTGGGTCTGCCTGTGTGATGTGGGGGATGCTGGGGACAGGACCAGTCTGCCTCCAGCTTGAGTGCTCAATTTGCAGAGTCTAAATTTAGGTGAAGGAAGGAAGGACCCCCCCCCNGGGCGGGCTCCCTCCTCCTCCTCACTCAGTCCAGAGACAGCATGGTTAAAGAGACAGAGGTAGATTAAAACGTTATGATTAAAAGCAGATTAGTTATCTAGGCTTCTCAGATTAAAAAAAAACCAAACAATCAAGCAATCATTCCGAAAGGTAGCTTTGCGGTACCTCTGCTGACCCCACGTGTGACCTGGTCTCTCCCTGCCCCGTCCCCGGCGCAGCCCGGGCGAGTTCAGCACTGTGGCGGGGCGGTGGGCCGCCGGCCGGGGGCCGCGACGAGGTGGTGGGTGGGCGCCGGTGGTGCCCCTGCCCGAGGCTGCTATTTCCGCAGGTAGCGCTGGGCCAGGATGGCCGCGTCCAGGGGGTTCACGGGCTGCGCGTCGTGGCCCAGCCGGCGCACGGGCGGCACCCCCGCCCCCGCCTGCCGCTTGGGCGCCCAGCCGCGGGCCTCGTGCGCGGAGCTCTTCTCCTCCGCCAGCAGCAGCTGCTGCCGCATGTAGTTCTCAAACTCGTATTGGGAGCACTCCTCGGCCGCCTTCGCCTTCACGGGGAGACAAGCGGGCCGCGCGACAGGCGAGCGTGCAAGAGAGCAGAGCAGGGGGTGCGTCAGCGGGCCTGCCTCCAGAGGCTCCTTCCCCAGGCACCAGCCCCCTGGGCCCGGTCTCGTAGTGGCCGAGAACAGGGGCCTCCCTGAAGCTCCCCAGTCAACCTGGACCTCGCCGTGCTGGCCCCTCAGACCTGTGACCTCCCCGAACCCGCTGACTGTGGGGGAGGTCTCGGTGCCTGCCCGCTCCCCTCCCCGAGGTCCCCCAGGGACCAGCGCAGGTCAAGTGTTAAGAGAGTGGCCTGGGGCGGGGCACTCAGAGCATGGGCAACCGTTTCCCTGTCCCGCCCCAGGCTGAGGTCCCGGGAGAAGGCCACGCATAGTCACAAACTGAAGTGGGAGGTCCCACTGCTGGAATAGGGCTGGAGAGCAGGGCTGTGGAATCCGGCTGTGGTTGATTCTGAGCCGTGTGGCTTTGGGGAGGTTACTTTCCCTCTCTGAACCTGCTTCCTCTTTAGTGAAATAAGAACACAGGCTGCGCAGGCCTGCAGTGAGGACTGAATGAGATGTTCTGGGGGCCCTCACTGCTTGCTAGAGGCGATTATTTTTAGCTGCTAAACAGCCCTGGGAGCCGGGGGCAGGGTTCTGAAATTCTTCGAGGACAGGGGGGCTCTGCTGGGGTCCTGGGCTGCCTCCACCTGGTCCCCGCTGCCCAGTGCTTGCTGTGGGGGACTCGGGGCGGCTCAGAGGGAGGGTCCTTACAGCTTCCCTCCCAAGGACTCAGCAAGCCCTGCCCTCCAGGGGGCACCCTAAGATCACCTGCCGGCTGATACTGGGCACCCTGGGCCCAGCCCCTGCCCCCGGCTCAGCACTTTCTCCAGTGCAAGGGACGGGAGGAACGAAAACCGGGAGAAAATGAATCATCTGAAAAACGAAAAGCAGGAAGGGCGAGAGAGAACCCTGTGAGTCAGAGGGGCAGACAAGTGTGGCCGTATAGACGGCCAGCGTGGGGCAGAGCCAGGACCGGGGCAGGAAGAGGAAGCTGAGGGAGGGCCAGGAGGGGCCACTGTGAGGCCTGCCTGTCCCGGGGCCTCCACCTCGGCTGCCCCACCGCCCCTCTCAGGCCACGAACTGCCAACTGAGCCAGACACGAGGCAGGCCCCGGGCGGCTCAGGCCGAGGAACTTGAGGCTCCTGTTCCTGCTCCAAGGGCTGGGGAGAGGCCAAGGAGGCCCGGTGCCCTGCCAGGAGCTGCCACCTCCGCCCTGCCCAGCCTGCCCTGCCTGGGGGCTGGTGCCCCAGGACTCAGCCAAGCGGCCTGGCTGCCGTCCCCAGCTCACCTCCTGGGCGCTGTCCGCGCTGCTCATTTGGTCGTCGATGTCCGGAACCACCTGCAGAGGCCCGCTCAGAGAAGACAGGGACTGCCTGCAAGGGAGGCAGATGAGCGAGGCTGGCTCCAGGTGGCCCGGCCCTTCTCCCCATGGCCCGGCTGCCAGGAGCCCAGCAGCGCCAGTCCCCACTGCTCTAAGACTCGGCTGGAGGCAGCGGACCTGGGCTGAGCACCCGGAGCCCCCTCCTGACGCCACTGCCTCTGCTGCTCCGAGCCTCAGCGCTCTTGCCCAGTAAGTGAGGGCAACTTCTATCTTGCAGGCTGTGCTGAGAACTCAGGGAGATGAGGCCCATCCTAGAGCTGGCATCGACTGGCACGCAGGAGATGCTCAACCCTGAGTGCTGCCTGCGTCCTCCAACCCTGCCCATCAAGACCATCTGGAGACCTGACTGCCTGGTGGAGAGGCAGGCCCAACCTCAGGCAACCTCTCTGGGGAGGCAGGGCAGTGCCCATGGGTGGGCAGGACCCAGCTTGGGCCCGGCCGACGTACCACGACGCGATGATGGAACTGAGGGCCTCCAGGACATCGGCGGCAGCCAGGCGCTGCTGGGGGTCGAGGACGAGCAGTTTCCGGATGAGACACACGGTGTTCTCAGAAACCCGTCCATCCCTGATGCAGGAGAGAGGGGCAGTGGGCACTCAGGCGGGGTGGGCTGGTGCCGGGTCTCGGCCCAGGACCCCAAGCCTCCCTGTGCTGTTTCTGCCCCTCGAGCCTGACGGGCCATCGCCCAGGGAGGGGGGACTCACTCGGGGATGGTGTACTCCGCGGCCTTGATCTTGCGGAAGAGCTCCTGTGGGATGCTGTCGTAGAAGGGGAACTGGCCGTAGAGCATGGTGAACAGCACCACGCCCAGGGCCCACATGTCACTGGGCTTGCCCCGGTACGGCCGGCCTGCAGGGCACACAGACACACGCATGCTCAGCCCAGGGCTGGGGAAGAACGGCCCTGCACACCCTTCCCTCCCGGGAGTCCCACCAGGGGACCCCCCTCCACCCGGGCACCCTCACTTCCAGTCACCCTCCTGTGCTTCCTCCCAGAGCAAGCACACTGGCCCTGCCCCTGAGCTTCAGCAGGGCGCCTTCCTCCTTTACTCCTCGGGCTGGTTCCTGCTCGTGCTCTGGAGACCCGGCTTCCCAGGGGGATGCCCCACCTCGCGTGCTCCACGAGGAGAAGGGGTCTCACCTGGCCTTGTGCAGCCCACCCCTGGGGCAGGCCTCACGCCGCCTCCCACAGCACCAGCTCTGCCCTGCTCTGCCTGGGTTCCCGGGCGCTGGTCCAGCCCCGTCAGCAGATGAGCTCTCCAGGAGCTCTAACCATCAGGTGATTTCTCCCTGGGCGCTGACTTTTGAGGGAACACTGAACTTCAAGCTTTTGTTTTGATAATGACAACGCCGGCTATGGTTCACTGAGCCACACACTAGGTTAAGGGCTTATTTAACCCCATTGGGACCTAAGGAAGTAGGGGCTATTATCATCCTGATTCCAGAGATGAGAAAATAGAGGCCCAGAGAGGTCAGTTACCATTCCCAAGGGCACACAGGTATTAACCGGACCATGAACTGTGGGGGCAAGGCCACGTCCGTCTGTCATGCCTGGTGCCGAGGTCTGTGCTTAGCACACAGAATCAACGAAAGGCAGACTTGAGATCAGAACCCACTTGAGTCACCCCACTTCGTCCTCTTAACAATGGGGGGAGGCGGGACTGCTTTCAGCTTTTAACCCAGCAGGAGGCTGAAGCTCAGAGAGGGGCTGAGGGCCAAGGCGCACAGCGGAGTGATTAACGCGGCCAGTCTCAGAGCCTGGCCTCCGGTCTTCCGGTCCAGGTCTCTTTCTGAGGCAGGGGGCTTCCTGTGTTTCATTCTCCAAGACTGGTATCTGCCTGGAGGAGCCAGAGAGAGGCCTCGGGCAGCAGGTGGGAGTGACTGCACATGGAGACCACCCCGGGCTGGCTGCTGAGGAGACTGCCCCAGAGGCAGCCCGTCCCCCCACCCAGTCACAGACCCCACCTCACAGCTCTGGGCCGAGGCAGGGGCCTGGGTCTTCCTCCTGGCTCTGCACCTACAGGGAGGCCTTCCGGATGCCCATGCAGGGTGTATCCAGGCTGGGCTGTGGGGCAGGGGTGCTCAGGGAGCTGGGATACACCCCTGGCACCCAGATCCTTCTCGCAGAGGCCACTGTGACTCCAGGCCCGGGAGGTGGCACCACTGCCCTCTGCAACGTCCTGTGAGAGGCCTGGTGCTCCAGCAGAGCCCTCAGCTGGGAGGAGGCCTCCAAGGAGACTGCAGATGGTTGTGGCAAGCGAGAGTAGCCTGTTCCCTGGGAAGACAGGTGACAACTGTTACTGTGAGGAGGGAGGCATGCGTGAGTGCTGGGGACAACAGGCCCCAGAGACAACCCTGGAACCTTCATGGTGGAGGGATGGCAGCAGGGGTGAGCCCTTGGAGCGATCAGGACAGAGCAACCTCAGTTTGGCAAAGGACCAGCAAGAAAGGAAAGAAAGCCTGTGGTGAAACAGGAGTACAGGTTTGGGCAGAAGGCAGCCCTGGCGGAGGGGGATGCCTCAGTTTTCTGGTGAACTATTAGCTGTGACTGTAAACAAGAGGTCTGGTCTCTCCGAGCCTCAATTTTCTCATCTGTAAAAATTCTACCTCATGGGGTAGCTGTGTGGTTTTAAACAGAGGATGCCCGTCACATGGCTCAGTGGAGCGTCCGGCACCCACGGTACGATCAGAAGGTGGTAGCTACGTAAGTGACTTGTTCTGGGTACTACTACCCATCTCAGCCATGGAGGCTGGGTGTTTATCTATCTGTTCACTGCTGTATCCGAAGTGTCTAGAACAAAGCCTTGTTCATGGCAGGCCTTCAGTAAATACCAGCAGAACAAATGGGTGAACAAATAGACAAAGGGAGTGGTATCTTTGAGATGCAAGTTTCATCACAGTAACCTCTGTGAAGACCTGTTCAAAGGCATCCTTTGGGACTTGAAATCAAGGATGACGTTTCTCAACAGGGCCTCTGCCAAGCCTGGCGTGGTGTGGCCCCCATGCGTCTCCCCTTGAACTTTCTGAGTGGAGCTTCAGGGGCCTCGGGGGGCTCTTCACATGTGTGGTGCTGCCCCCGCCCAGGCACACCCCCTCCTCCCCAGTGGGTTCCTATTACCCTCAAGATACAGCTCAAGGCCTTCGAGTGCCTGTTCCTCACGCTCACAGAAATCACATTTCTGTCCTCCTGAGCACTAATCTCAGAGAGTAAGTAGTGTGCTGACTGCCATCTTCCTCCATGAGACCCCACGTTTTGGACCTGGATGGACAGTACTGGTGTGGGCCACCACTGGAGCCCTGGCACCTCGCCCGGGGCATGGATGCAGTCTGCTGCCTGAGTCAACGGCTGCAGAGCCTGGCTGGGCGAGGCCCCCGGGGGCTGCTGCAGGCTCCCCACACACACCGCTGAGCACGTCTGGACTGATGTAGGCAGGGCTCCCGCGCTGGTCCTTCAGGAGGTCCCCCTCGCTCACAAGATGCTTCCCGAGGCAGAAGTTGGTGATGGTTATCCGATGTGTCCTGAGGGGCAGGAGGCAGAGAGTGAACAAACCTCAGTGTCTATACCCCCGGCTGCCCCCACCTCTTGTCCCCGGGCAGAGGAACCACACCCGCATCCTCTTCTGTTCTCCTGGCCCGCCTCGTCTTCCCCAGGGCCGCGTGGGGAGTGCCATTGGGGTGCGGGCACAGGCCAGTCACTGGGGTTGATACCTGGTGAACTGTCCCTGCAGGGACCCAAGTCACTCTGCCCAGGGAAGCTTCAGGGTGCTCCCCTGAACCTGCGCCCTTCCTGAGTCCTGGGGCTACAGCTTAGGGCCAGGAACAACTGTGGAGAGTTCTTCAAACAAGCTCACATAGAATCTAGGTTGGGAGGGACTGGAAGTGTAGTTCAGCTCCCTCATTCAGCCATGAGGAAGTCCAGCAGAGTCCTGGAGGCTCCCTGAGGACCACTTTGTCCCCCGGGGGCTGATTCCTTCGGTCATTGCTCTTAGGATTAAGTACTGTTACATTATCACTGATGGTGCTAAACACTGATGCCTACTGAGAGCAGACCCTTATCTGGGCTTATGTGCCCAAGAGGGGCTGTTTGCATTCACGCCTCACAGCAGCCTATGATGGAGACTTTCTCCCTGCCCACTACACAGAGGATGCAGTTAGGACACCCAGAGAAGTGGAGGGACTTGTCCAGGGTCACACAGCTAGTGAGCAGAGGAGCAGGATCCATCCCAGTCTGTCTGACCCCCCCGAGTCTGCACCCTGAGTGACAGTGGTCAGGGGCCCACAGGTCCCTGGATGGTGGCCAGGCCCTGACTTTCCCTTCCGATCCATCCAAGCTAACTCACCCCTTGTCTGGTACCAGAGACTCTGCACTGACTAGAAAACCGAAGACCCCCATCTGAGAGTCGTGGTGAGAGGAGCTTTGGGCTCCTATCCTTTCTAGGAAGTCACAAGGAGAACAAAAGTCGCTGGCCCAGAGCGGGTGCAGTCTGCCACCCCTGGGGATGTGGGGTGGGGGTGCGGGGAGGCAGGGGCCTCTCCACCCACAGGCGAGAAAGGCCACGTGCTGGCTCACGTGTCAGCAGGCTGAGCAGGGACGCCTGGGAGGGCGGGAGGAAGAGAAGCTGCACCGGGGGCTTGTGCGTGAGGCTCCCAGAGCCCTCCAGCTTTCTCAGGGAGTTCTGCTGGCCAGGGCTTGGTGCAAAAACAAAGGCCGCTCTGTCCCCAGCGTTCCAAACGGAAACGCTGACTCTCGCTCTCCATACAGGCCTGCCCTGGCACATGCCACAGAAATCAGCCTGGTGGCCCCCAGGGCGGCAGGAGCCTGAGACAGGGGTTGGTGAAGGGTCTTGGGCGCAGGTCACGTCAAGAAGTGGAACTGCTCCCACTTGGACCCACCCTCGTCACTGTCCTGAATACGGGACTGCTTCTCGTCCATGAGGGCCCCACGGAGCACACACACGGCCTTTTCTCCATGGTCAGAGCTGGCCATGGCAGCTGGAGGCCCAAGACGCTGGGAGGAGGACCACTTGGCAGATAGTCTGGTGGGCTTGGGGGTCAGATCTTGGCTCTGCCCCTGCCTGGCTCGGTGATCTTGGGCATGTTATTTAATTTCTTGCTAAACCTCAAATGTTCTCATCTGTAAAACGGAAAATATCAGCACCTAACTCCCAGGGCTGTGTTGGGATTTAACAAGATCCTAGGGAAAGCCCTGGATCCAGGGCCTGACAACTAGTGACTGATGGCCAGGGCCAGCTGCGAGCACACTTCACCCTCAGGCGGAGGGCACAGCTGGCGCGGGCTGCCCTTGGAGACCCCAGGGGAAGACTGTGCGGAGGTGGTGGGCGAGGGGAGCCGCAGTGCGACGACAGGCCCTGGGGCGCCCCTGCCCGCCTTGGCTTTCAGCTCTGCTCTGTGGGCAGCCCTCTGCGCGCTGGGCCCGAGGAAGGTTCGGCGGAGCATCTGCAGGGCGGGCCGGCAGGGCTGAGCTGGAGCCTCTCCCACAGGAAGCCGCAAGTCTGCTCCAGCCCTCCCGACGCCTGGCCCCACCCCCTGCCCTGCCACCATCACTTTGGTCGGCAAAGCACTGATCCTGGGGAGCCCGGAGCCCCCGGGCTGGTCCTGGCAGGAGGGGCGAAGGTGGCAGGGGCGCCGGGAGGGGACTCAGCGTCAGCAGGGCCTGCTCAGTGAGTCACCCTTCAGCTATGGCCATCTGGGCTACCACAGCGTGTCTCATTTTCTAGGAAACTGGGTGTGCAAGCGCACCCACGCGGAAAGGAGGATGGAGAAAGAGCGCACGGTGAACCTCACGCAACCCCCGAGGGGACTGTCACCTCGCCCTTCATCCACAGCCGGGGAGCTTGCTGCCGCAGTTGCCCTGCAAGCCCTTCTCCTGTTTCCCCCGCTGGGAGTGCTCCGATGTGCTGCGTGTTCCCAGCCTGTCTGCTGCCTCTCCAGCTGGAGTTAGGGCCTGGCCTGATGGGCAGAAGCGGCTGGACCTCTTCCAGGCCCACCCCTGACTCTCAGGGATGAGAACAAGGCCCCAAGCAGGGAGGGGTGTGCCCGCTGCCACGGGAGTAGGAGCTGGGCGGTCGGCACGGGTCTCTGCAGCACCTCCCATGCCTTCCTGGCACCCATGACTCAAGCAAGAGCCGGCCAGAATCTGCCCAAGATGCAGCAAAGGGATTATCGGATTAGAGAATGTGCTGCCAAGAACCAGGGTCTGATGAGGTGTGGGTGCTCTGCAGTCCCAAGAAAGCACACCGATGGGTATGCCCGCATGCACGTGATACACACACACAGAAACGCACACACACTCATGAAAGAGCTGTGATAGCAATGCTGGCATTACTCAAAGACAGGTGTGACCTTCAGACTACATTCTCAGAACCTAGAGGACCTGGAAAAATGGGAGCTGGTAGCTAAACCACCAGTGGAGACAAAGAGGCCTGCAGTGCTGGTCTGGTCAGCACCGCAGAAGCCCCTGATGGTATGCGCCCAAAAGCACCCAGCATCCCTCAGCAGGCCAGGACCCAGTCCCCCAACGTGAAGACACCGCACTGCCAGGGCCGGGATGCTCTGCGCTCTCCGCCACCGCCTCTCCTTGTGCACCACCTAGCTGGGGCCGGGGCTCCGCAGGACGTCCTTGCTGGCCACTCTCCACATAGTGGGCCTCGTCTCCAGAGGGAGAGCGCGTCAGGCCCGCAGCCTGATTGGCTCGCATCAGGCACACTTATGAGGGGCCAAACCCTGTAGGTAGTCCCATATCTGGAGCCAGTATCTGCATGCATGCATGCTAAAGTTGCTTCAATCATGTATGACTCTTTGCAACCCCTTGGATTATAGCCCACCAGGCTCCTCTGTCCATGGGGTTCTCCAGACAAGAATACTGAAATGGGTTGCCATGTCCTTCTCCAGGGGAATCTTCCCAACCCAGGGGATCGAACCCATGTCTCTTATGTCTCCTGCGTAAGAGGGAGGAGGGTGGGTTCTTTACCACTAGCCCACCTTGGGGAGAAGGCAATGGCAGCCCACTCCAGTACTCTTGCCTGGAGAATCCCATGGATGGAGGAGCCTGGTGGGCTGCAGTCCATGGGGTTGCTAAGAGTCGGACACGACTGAGCGACTTCACTTTGACTTTTCATTCTCATGCATTGGAGAAGGAAATGGCAACCCACTCCAGTATTCTTGCCTGGAGAATCCCAGGGACAGGGGAGCCTGGTGGGCTCCTGTCTATGGGGTCATACAGAGTCGGACACGACTGAAGTGACTTAGCAGCAGCAGCAGCCCACCTGGGAAGTCCAGTGTCTGCAGGGAAGCATAACCATCTCTGCTTCCAGGGACGAGGATGCAGAAACTCAAAGTGCCTGGTTCCACAGAAGCTTCTCGATACACGACTAACGGAATGGGTGCATAATCACAGGGACGCGCGCTCAGGGCCTGGAGGGTAACCGAGCGGCAGTGCAGTGCTGGGAGCTGGGTGTGGCCCCCAGGGCCGCTCCTCCCAGGTTTCTAACCCTCGGCCGCTCAAGGGCTCACTCAGCGTTGGAGCTCCCACCTTCCCTCGTCCCTGCACAGCTCCCGGGACCAGGTTTTCACCACTGTTGTCTCAGCTGGCAAACCTCTGCTCGGCCTTCAGGAACTGACTGAGACGGCCAGAGTCTCAGCCCCTCCGTCCTCTGCACACTGGCCTCAATACAATGACACCTGCTCCCCGGTCAGCCCCACCAGGCAGTGACCTCCAGGAAGGCTGTCTGCGGAGCCAGCGCCGGGTGGGGCTGGAGACAGGCTGTGTTCGGAGGGGCACCTGGGGCTGGCACTGCCAGGTCTGGTGCCCCAGGCCCCTCCCCAGAGCTCCTTGTCCTGTGACCACTGCAGCTTTGGCCACTTCACAGGGACAGTGGGTCCAGGCCGCTACGGGACGGGCAAAGACATTCTGGACAAATACCCCCACCACACCACTTCTGCCACGAGGGGTGTGTGGCCCGCCATCTGTAAGCTCTCTGACCCATTTTAACACCGGGACTGAGAGAGGTGAAGGTGAGAGGCTCAGGGAGATTGGGTGACCGTGTTTCTAGGTTCGTGGTGACACGCAGGCTGTGAGCTCTGCCCGCCAGACCTGGGCCCCTGCATGGCTGGTGTATCCTCTACCACTGCCCCAGATCAGGGGTTCCCAACCCCTGGACCAGTGGTGGTTAGTGACCCATTAGGAAGCAGGAGGTGAGTGGTGGGGGGAACTGCCTGTCTGTGGAAAAAAGTATCTTCCACGACCTGGTCTTGGTGCCAAAGAGGCAGGGGGATCGCTGCCCCAGGTCACTTGGAAGAGGCCCAGACCCTCTGCCTGAGTGGGATGAGAGCCCCAGGTGGGGCCTCACATGACGTCCCTCTGCCACCGGCTCACCGAGGTTGCTGGGGGTAGCCGTCCAGATCCCCTCCAGTAGGGAGGTGCTCTCTCCCTGCTGCTGGGAAAGTCATCCTTTTCCAGGAAGTCCTCTCAGCCGAAGGAAGCTGCCCTGCCCTAAGCTATGCCCCCGGGCACAGCCTGCAATTCAGGGGCAGGTCACAGCCGGGGTACAGGGCCATGCGCCCCTTGACTTGATGCGGAATGTCTGAAGGGCCACCCGGCTTTCCTGGCTGAGGCCCTGTCGTGACTGCCCAGAGTTCAGCTTCTCCCTCAGCTCCACCTCGCCCCCTCCTCCCCGAGGGTGCGCCCCAGGAAACTTTCTGCACACACATCTCAGAGTCTGTTTCCTGGGAATCTGTCCCATGACAAAGCCTTGCTTTGCTCATCAGTCATTCCGTCACCCGTTGGTCTGTCTTTTATAGTCATTTACTGGGCACCCACTGAGCAAGCACCATATTACCCTGCAGCAGAGGACAGAAGCAGGCATCCCATCCCCGGTTCCGGGGCCCCTGGGGGAGGTGGGCCGGGTGGAGTCAGGCTCTCCGTGGGGACGCAGGGCTCGGGGCAGACGCAGCGTGTGGCCCGCCCCAAGCCGGAGGCTCCATCACAGAAGCAAAGCGACGCTCACCTCTTACTGAGCACCATGTTCCCCAGCTTCAGGTCCCTGTGCACGACGTTCTTCTGGAAAAGCAACAGGCGGGTGGTTTGCACTGTGATGATCAGAGCTGGAGTGGGGCCCGGCTCTCTTTAGGTTGGGGACTCGATTTGCAAGCCATGGACAGATGAGGACCATTCTAAGGCCTCGTCAACCATGCACATGAGCTGGGCAACATGTGAGCCCAGGCTGTCTCGGCCCCATCTAGGGTGTTAACTCCAGTTCTTTCTTCCACTAAGGCAGCCGCCAAAGGAGAAAACCACTCCTCTCTCTGCCTCCATCAGACATCCCATAAAAAAAGCCGAAAGCAAACCTTCCTCCCCGCACCAAATCCCAAGCATCTCCCTAGATCTGGGGTCAGAGTTCTGATGACCCAGTATCGCAGGCTCGGCCCACGGAAGCTGTGTGTCCGCAGGCAGCCCAGGCTCTCCTAACCGAGGGGTTCCTGACACCCCCAACCCTAGGAAAGGCTCAGAGACAGGCGGTGGCTGCCCCCAGAGGGTAGCTCACCCCTAGCCTCTCAACTGGTGGACACAACTNGCCTCCAGGCCGCCCTGCTGCTCTGCCTGCAGGGAGCTCGCGGGAGCTCGTGCGACGGGGCCCCAGCAGTGCCGGCCGGGGAGGGGGCGCGGAGAGACGCCACTCACCTGGAAGAGCCCATGGTGGTGGACCACCCCGTCCTGCGTGTGGAGGAGGGAGAGCAGGGAGTACTCGGTGTGTAGCAGCATCTTGCCTTGCCTCTCCTCTTGGCTTTCAATTCCTTGGTCGCCCCTCTCCTCCAGGGTGAGGATCTTAGGAAGGCACGCACACAAAAGCAAAACCCCACGACCTGTACTTTCCTGAGCAGAGTGACCAGCACAGGAGAAGCAGGGGCTCACGCCCCCCACGCCACCCCGGCACATCCACCACACGTGTGTGGGTGAAGCGAAATGGTTTTTCCCGATGTGACGGCAACGTGATGTTCACACGGAGCCCCCGGGAAGAAGGGTGCTGCTCTTGTTCACAGGGGAGGGGGGAGGAGCGGGCTGGCAGGTGGGCCCTGGGGTCCCCGGCGCCCACGCCCTGCGCCTCACTCACCTTCAGCTGATAGAAGTCATCCGTGCCATCCTTCCTCGCCAAACACTGCACGATGCTTGGCACTGGTGAGTTGCCCAGACGGGGACCTGTGGCACAGACAAGCCGCTGGCTTTACCTTCTCAGGAGCCCTGTCGGCCCTGGCACCGAGCCCTCGTGCCACCACGTGGGCTTCTGACCGGACCTTTTCTGTTGGAGGACACCAGGGCTCACGCCCACTGATAAAATGGTCATCCCTCCCCAAGTGGGGCAATGTGTGTGCCTCCCTCTGAGCACATCTGGTTTCCACACTCTCTCAGCACGAGGTGTGTGCTAGAATCTCCGAGGAGCATGTGTTAAAAGCAGATCCCAGCTGCAACCTGGGCCCTCTGAATCACCAGCTCCAGATGAGCCAGGAAACTGTCCCTTGAATAGGCTCCCCGGGCGGTCTGATGCGGCCGTATTTCAGCTTTAGGAACTTCTGTACTGGAGAAGCACCTTGCTCACTGGTCTGTGACAGCGCCCCGAGCTTTCAGAGCATAAATCAGGTAATGTCACCGTGTTACTGCACAGCACTCCATGCTCTCAATATGCAATCGAAACCTTCTGGCCTCCGAGGTCTTGCATGATTTGGGTCCTGTCCAGCTTTCAGTGGATCATGTTTACCCGACCCCTCCTCACCACACTCCAGTTCCGCTGGACTCTTTAATTCCTGAGGTGTTAAGCCCTTCCTTGTCTCTGGGCCTTTGCACTTGCGGCTCCTTCTGTCTGGAATGCTCTCCCTCTGCTTTTCACTGGCTGCTCCTTCTTGTCCTCAGCTGTCAGAGCCAGCGTCTCTTCCACACACACAGCCTTCCTCGTCTCCAGTGCTCGGCGGCCCTCAGTTGCATATCATCCTGTTTGCTTCCTTCGGGGCCCGTGCCCTCCCCCGCGCTCCTGTGGCGGTCTCCTGTGTTGTTTACTGTTTCTTTTTCTAGCTAGAATGTTAAGTTCCGTGAGGGCAGGAACTTGCCTTTTTTTTTTTTTTAACTTTATGGTCTTTATTTTTAGCTTCAGAGTGTGTCTCCAACCAACTGTCCTGCCCAATTCCTTTTTTTTTTTTTTTGCTGTGCCTAGAGGCATGTGGGATGCAAGATCTTAGTTTCCTGACCAGGGACTGAACCCATGCCCCTCGCAGTGGAAGCACAGAGTCCCAAGCACTGGACCGCCAGGAAGCTCCCCAGTAACTTGTCTGTCTTAATCACTGCTGCATCCCTGATAAACAGCACAGGACCAGCACGTAGCAGGCTCCATGTACTATTTGCCGAGTGACTGGAGCTGGAATTATCCTGTATTCATAAGTTCAAGATGCTGTGCCAAAGCAAAATTCACACCTAATCTCTGGCTGCTGGGAGAGTCAGGGTCCTCAGGACCCACCCTACCTGCAACCCTCCAGTCTGGAGCTGCTGGGCCTCGAATATCATGCAGAAAGGCCCTGCTGCCCCTCCAGGCCACTGGCAACACCCGGTTCTACAGGATTTTGGTGTCAATTTTATAAGAAGTTTGCAGCTGTACCAAAAGTTTTGCAAAATTATTGTGCCCTCTATGAATGGTCAGAGAAGGGCCTTGGAAGATGGACTTTGGGTTCTCAGACAGCTTGTATGCTTCCTGGGGGCAACGTCCTGGGGCACGCATAGGACTCTCTCGGGGGAGACTGTCCAGCTCTCGGCTGACTCTAATCTAAGGTTGGTGAGCTACAACTGGAACAACAGCTCCTGGTGCAGAGCGACCTTCCACTCTCATAAACAGACTCTGCTTAAACCAACAGAGAGTTGGTTAGGGCCCCGCACCAGGGCGGGTGCAGCGCTGCGCTGTGTCCACAGGTCAGACGGTGCTGCCCCGGCCCCCCACTCACCTAGCCATCAGAGGCTTACCCAGGATGAATGGTCCAGCTCTCTTGGCATTATTTCCAGAAATCCCACTTCCTAGAGCCTTCGCCCTGGCCGACGTTTCCCCAGCTCCTCTGTCTGATGCTCTCCGCTTCATTCTTAGCTCTAGATGAGACAGAAAAGAGCCTTCTCACTGAGCAAATCAGCGAGCTTCCTTACGCTAACCCAGCCCGCGAGGCTCTGACTTGGGGGTGTGTCACACAGCGGCTGCTGCTGTGTCCGTGGCCGCTGCCACCTCCTGCCTCTCCCAGAGGAGCATGGAAGGTTCTCGGTAACAAAGAACCATGCTCCTTTAGTGCAGATTAATTAGGCGCTCCAGGTGGAGGGCCTGGCTACAGAGGTGGGCAGCTGGCCCACCTCAAAGGGACCAGTCAGATGCAGAGAGAAGGACACTGACTTCTGTGTGGATGCCAACTGGGCTTTCCTGAGACTGAGAGGTGGCCCTGGGGCGACTGTTTTAGAAGTGAGGTGAAAAAAGTGAAAGTGTCAGTCGCTCAGTCATATCTGACTCTTTGCGACCTCATGGACTACAGCCCGCCAGGTTCATCTGTCCATGGAATTCTTCAGGCAAGAGTACTGGAGTGGGTTACTATTCCCTTCTCCAGGGGATCTTCCTGACCCAGAGACTGAATCTGGGTCTGCTGTATTGCAGGTGGATTCTTCACCATCTGAGCCACCAGGCCTTCCCCTCAAATACCCCTTTCCCCTAAAAGGAAAGGGGACACGGGAACCAGATTCTAGAAGACATTAACCTCTTGACTTGGATTCAAAAAAACAAAAAGGAGTTGCTCCTTCTAGCTCTCTGCAGTTCACCCCTCGTGAAGACAGTGTCCTGAAGAGGGGTGCAGAGAGAGGTGTACAGAATAGAGTTTCACACAGGAGGGCAGATGGTCCCAGGGATCACCAGCAAAGGCTGCCTGCTCAGCCCTGAGGTCTCGGGCCCAGAGTGGGTACAGGGGTTCAGAGAAAACTTCCCTGAGGAGTGATACTAGAGTGGGTGGGGCAAGAGGCAAGGCCATTCCAGAACGAGGGGCCTGGGTGTGCAAACGTACATAGTAAGAAATGGCACGGAAGCAACATACTCCAAGTAGTCTGTGTTGCTGGAGTACATGGCATGAGGCAGGGAGTGGCGACAGAGGGCCCAGAGAGGGCAGCAAAGGCCAGGTCCCACGGTGACGGCCGCATTGGGAGTGCAGCCTTCACTCCTACCTACACAGACAGCTTGGGAACACTGAGCCTAAGCTTATGTAATTTTTTCTTTTTAAAAAAGTAACTGACGTTTCCTGCAGAAACACTAGAAAATACCCATAATAATACCAAGGTATAATTGTTGTTAATATTCAAGCAGACTTTCCTCTGTGTGTGTTTACGCTTACAGTTCTTATTATGAAAATTTAGACCACTCTGACACCATTTCTAAACGTTCTTGTCTCCCACCTAAAATAGAACAGTATGATGAGGGTAAATTTTATGGTATGTATAACGCATCTCATAAAGTCATAAAAAAAAAAAAATCTTATTAACATCCCTCCGTCTTCTGTAGCACCCCTGTACTCTTCTGTAGCACCACTTGAAAGAGTCTCCTTGGTAAGAATATGTCATGATTTATCAGACCACATACCTATTCATGGACTTTGAGATTTTCTCCACTTTTTGCATTTTTTATCAGCAGTTATAACATCTTGGCACACCCGCCTCCCTCAGGATAAACTCCAAGATATGGTCGAATGGGGCACATATTTTTAAAGGAGTGTGACAAACACCGCCAGGCCACTCTTAGGGAGGCTGTGGCCATATACAGACCTTCGGCGGTGTGGGAAGCAAATCCCAGAACCTGCCATCAGGAAGGGGCATTTCCATATTTTAAAAAGCCGCCAATCTCACGAACATTAAAAAGCATGTCATTGTCTAAATTTGTAATTCCTTAATTATTCATGAAGTTGGACTTGTTTTACATGCTTACTGGTTATAGGCGGTATTTCTTTTATGAATTTTCAATTCATATTCTTTTCCTATTTTTTTTTTTAACTGCTTTGTGTGTATTAGTCTTGGTGATTTTTTAGGAACTCTATATATTAAGGCTATAACTGCTAGAGGATGTAGTTTTTCTTAATCTTTTAACTTTTTGTAATTAAAAAAGATTAAATGTCTATGCAGTCAGGTAGTTTTCTTTTCCTTTAGTTTGTTTTTGCCATTATTCGTAGAAGGTGCCCCTACTCTGCAGAGAAGGCAATGGCACCCCACTCCAGTACTTATGCCTGGAAAACCCCCTGGACGGAGGAGCTGCAGTCCATGGGGTCGCTACGAGTCGGACACGACTGAGCGACTTCACATTCACTTTTCACTTTCATGCATTGGAGAAGGAAATGGCACCCCACTCCAGTGTTCTTGCCTGGAGAATCCCAGGGATGGGGGAGCCTGGTAGGCTGCAGTCCATGGGCTCATGAAGAGTCGGACACAAATGAGCGACTTCACTTTCACTGTTCACTTTCATGCATTGGAGAATGAAATGGCAACCCACTCCAGTGTTCTTGCCTGGAGAATCCCAGGGACGGCGGAGCCTGGTGGGCTGCCGTCTATGGGGTCGCACAGAGTCGGACACGACTGAAGCGACTTAGCAGCAGCAGCACCTCCTCTGAGAACAGGTGCGTCTTCACTAGTTAGCTTACATCTCTTCACATGCTGCCGTTCTGACCCTTATTCTAAACCCCAGGAGAATGACACCATGCAGTGAACTGGGAAGGAGCAGAGACGGCCCAATGCCCCTCTAGTCCAATCTACCCGATCTGCCTCCCATCTAGCCCCTAATTCATTCCCAGAGCTGTGCCACTGAGGAGCAGACCCATGATTTCACTGAGAGTGATGAGGATCAGGTAGCCCAGTAGGCTCTAATAGCCCCAAACGGAGCAGAAGCCATAGTCAGGCTCAGCTCCGACTCCTGCCAATAAGGGTCATGCTGGCAGTGGACTCAGTCGTTCACACAGAGCAGGGGGAGAGCACAACTGCAAAATCCTAAAAAGCTTGGCAGTAATGTGTCCCCACCGTTCCTACCCTTTGCCTGGATAATTTCTGTGCATCTTTCTCAATTTGAGTATCACTTCCTCAGAGAAGCCGTCTTGCCATCCCCAACACCAACGGGTCACACACTTGGTATCCTGTAGTTTTCACACAAAGCACTTTCCATATTTTGTGATNCCTGCCCCACCCCCCCCGCCCCTCACTAAGGATTCAACTCAAGCAAATGGCATGGGAACTGCTCCAAGATGTAGGCAGACAGAAGGACGAGAGCAGACGGGCAGGGAGAGGGAAAAGATGCCGGCAGGGGAAGTGGCACAAGGCTGCTTCCCTTCCTGAACGCTCCTCCACACCACCAGAGCCTCGGAGGCAGTGCATGCAGCGGAGGCGGCAGGTCTGGGCAATCGGAAGCTGCGGTGGGCTCGCCGGTGGGATGAGCAAAGACAACCCCCACCTGGGGACAGATCCTCCTGGCTCCTGCCCCCAAATCATCCCGCTGTGTCCCCTCCACAGACACACCTGCATATGGCCCACCGATGTGCCCACGGGGAGCCTGCTTCGAGGGATCCTGGCCTCACAGCGAGTGCGATGTGGAAGCTCTGGGAACCCTGGTTTCAGAAGGACTTGGGTCCAGGCCTCTCCAGAGACACTGGTCCTCAGGCTGCGGTGACGGGCCCTGGCCCTGCCTGGCTAAGAAGGAGCTGTCTGCCTGGTGTCTCCTGGGCCCACGGCTCAGCTTGCCAGAACCCAGCCGGCCTGATTTAGAAGTCTCCGGAGCTTTAAGTCTGTCCACTCTTCCAGGGCTATCCCCCCAGGCCAGCACCAGTTCCCTCAGAACCCGTATTCAGCAGACAGCTCTGCAAGGCAAAGAAAAGGGTGAGGGGCAGGTGTGCCTACTGCCCGCAGGCTGAGCTGCTCGACCCTCCGGCGGGGGGTTCCCTTTGCCTGACCTGAGGAGCAAGCTGTGGGCATCAGCTCTGTGCTCGCATCACAGCATATCCAGAGGAGGCGATGCCCACCCACCCTGCTTGTTTGCCATTAAGGTCATCCTGTCCCAAAGCTGCTGGGAGATGTGAGCTCAGCTCTCAGAAGGCAATGAAGGCTGGGCCATCAGCACCACCCAAGGTTCTAAGGCCCACGATGCCCAGCCCAAGGCTGCAGTGTGCCACTGTTCAGGACAGCTGGGCAG
The DNA here is from genome assembly GCA_006410875.1 of Neotragus pygmaeus. Classification (NCBI taxonomy): domain Eukaryota; kingdom Metazoa; phylum Chordata; class Mammalia; order Artiodactyla; family Bovidae; genus Neotragus; species Neotragus pygmaeus. The sequence continues at coordinate 1,618,615 of SJYV01029742.1, forward strand.
GGCAGCGCCAGGCAGGGCACCCTACGGCAGATCATGGTTCGACACGGTGGGCATGCCACCAATACCCCAAGGAGGTGGGCTGCAAAGAGAGAGGGTACTGAGACCTTCCCAGCTCAGCCTGTCTTCAGCTCCACCCAACTACGAAGCAGCTGAAGCCTGGCTGAGGCAAGGAGAGGCCCATCACTCACAGCCAGAAGCACCTCCACCGGTCTCCATGCAGGTGTGCGGATGCAGTCCCAGGCGATGGGCACCCACACACGTGCACAGCCACAACACGAGGGGCAGCACAGGGCCTGTCCACATGTGCACAGAGCTCTGCACTCAGCCTCGTGGTAGGCTTCCTGCTGCAACCCCAGGGCTCCTGGAGAGGTGGGTGACTCTGCAGACCGACCCAGTGCAGGCGGAGCGCACAGGTGGTCCCTGCAAGGAGCAAACAGCAGACCCCAGCCCAGTGAGCTACTTCTGTGTGTGCATGTGTGTGACGACCCCACAGCTGGTGGCCACGATCTGTCAGCAGCTTCTAATGCCTGCTAGGAGCCGAAGGACTTGTCTACACTGCAGGGTCACGTTGAGCTGGTAAGTGTCAGGATTCAAGGTGTCCCTATCCCCACCTCCATGTTTCCTGGCTCTGTCAAAACAAAACAAAAAGATCCTGAGCTGTACCGGCCTCTGGGCTTTATCTCTGGCAGTGGCTACTGAAGGCAGGGACCCTGCCCCTCTGTCCAGCCCACCTGGCACCTGGAAGTGAGCATAGGTGCTCCCACCCATCTCTGGCCTCAGCCCTATTTGCCACACATGTGTCAAGGGTCTGTGTGGCCACACCCACACCGGACCCCGGGAGGGAGGTAGCAAAGGGTCTCTGTCCACAGGACGCTCAGGTGGCAGAACAATGTGGTCAGAGCATGCGTCTCAGTCGTTTCCGTGCCACAGCACAAGACAGAAACATCTGTACTACAGCGCTGTGGGTGGGGGTTGGGGGTGGCGGTGGAAAGCTTAGGGTGGTTTCTGCTGCAAGCCTCAGCTGACTTCTGCTTGGTCCAGTCACTCTCGAGCTAAAGGGAGCACCATCTTGACCTACATAACCCATAGTAGCCGAGATGCTTGCAGTCAGAGCAAGCCCAGCACCATTACTTAATGATGAGATCCTGGATGAGATACTTATTCTGTATATGCAAAACCCAGAGTACAGGATCCACCTTACAAGGCTGGTCTAAGGATTCAGTGAGATGACCCATGTAAAAAGGTTAGCAAGAGTACTTACTGGCATATTACAAACATATGATAAGTTGTGCTTTTCTTAGCTTAAACACAGCAGCTTTGAATTTCTCTGGCTGCCCAAGGAGAAAGGAATAGTCAGGCACTGACTTGGAGCGGGGGTGGGGAGCAGAAGAAGGAAGATAACCAGCCTGGAGGCTTAAGAGACCTTGAACCTGCTGTCTGTCTGCTGGTTTGATACTCCAGGCTGGGTGGGGGTAGGTGTGGGTGTGGGTGGTCTGATGGGCAGCCTGAGTGACATGTTCAACTGCATGTGGGGAAGAGAGGAAGCCTGGGGGCTGGCTGAGCTCCTGAGGAGGCAGAGGGGTACTGGGCAGTACCAGGTGCGAGTCTGCAGCAGAGGGCAGGGCACAGCTGTTTTGTGGGTCAAGGGGAGGGCCTGTTCTTTTGGGCAGAGGCACACAGCATCTCGTCCTCTTGTTCTGTTCACTGGTTTATGAGGGAGCAGAGGCCGGAGCACTAGCTGGCAATTATCAATTCAATGCACAGTAAGGGACTGTCCAGAATGATGTTGGTGTTGTTTAGTCGCTAAGTCATGTCTGCCTCTTTCGTGATCCCATGGACTGTAGCCCACCAGGCTCCTCTGTCCAGGGGATTTCCCAGGCAAGAAGACTGGAGAGGGTTGCCATTTCCTTCCCAGGATGATGAGGCCCTTCATCACGATCCAGCTGCGGGGCAGTGAGGAGTCTGGAACTGAGACCTCGTGCCTCTAGTTCAGGATCTCCCGCAGAGGCCTGTGGGAGGGGGACAGAGGACACATACTGGGCTATGAAACTGCTGTCACAGGACATAAGGCTAGGTGTGTGCGTTTGTCAAAATGACGGAATTGTTAGAAGACCTGTGAAACTCACTATGTGTAAATATACAATTAAAAAAAAAAGCAAACTGCAACCATAACCACATGATCAAAGTTATATCACTAATAACAGAACAATCTGACATCATGTTACTCCTGATATGAAGCAACCTTACTGAAGTTAAATTTTTTTTTTTTTTCAAAAATGCATAACCTGAAGCTGATCAGGAGTCAAACTAAAACTGAGGGAACATTCAACAACAGGCCTATATGTTTCAGAAACATAAATGTCAGGTAGGTAAAAAAAGGCTGAAGAACTGGTCTCACTTGAAGGAGATTAAAGACAGGACAAATAAATGAGACAGGTGATCCTGAGGGGAAGAAGTTATATTTTGAACATTAGCAGAATCTGAATATAGACTGTATATCAGAGGATACGATGTTAAATTTCTTGAATTTGAAAACTGCTCTGTGGTTACATAGGAGAAGGCCCCTGTTCTTAGGTTACAGATGCTGAAGTGCTTAGAGTGAAGGGTCACCATGTCTGGAATTTACTCTCTGGAGACAGAGGAGAGATTGCACCCTGCTGGAACAGCTCCCAAGACCCTGGAGGAATCTGTTGTCCAGATTCACAGGTTCAAAAGGATTTCTTGTGAGTACAAAGCTCACAGAAGCAGAATTTGGCATCTCATACTTGTGGGGCAGAGCCACCCTGGTGTAGACCGGAGTTCCGTACACTCTT
>SJYV01029742.1:1621572-1652224 GCA_006410875.1 Neotragus pygmaeus
CTTTCACTCTTCCTAGGGAAGGCGGGGGTGGGGTGGGGAAGAAGGTGGGCACGGGTGGAAATGAGGTCTCTGTGCAATCTCAAGGTCTGCCACCTGGTGGCGGCTTTCTATAGTGCATCTTCGTCAAAGAGTGTCTCTGCACCCACTGCAAGATGGCGGGGCACTGTTCTAGTCAGGAGGGATACAGGAACGACTCCATCAGAAGACCCCCACCTCAGCTACCTGTGTGACTGAAAAGTGAAAGCGTTAGTCACTCAGTCATGCACGACCTTTTGCAATCCCATGGACTATATATACATAGCTCCGTAGACTCCTCTGTCCATGGGATTCTCCAGGCAAGAAGACTGGAGTGGGTTGCCATTCCCTTCTCCAGGGGATCTTCCCGACCCAGGGATCGAACCTGGGTCTCCTGCATTGCAGGCAGGCTCTTTACCATCTGAGCCACCAGGGAAGCCCTGTGTAACTGGGGCTGGACAAACAGATTCCAGCAGGCTGCTCTTTCTCCTCTGCTCAGGGACCTGGGCCTGCACCAGCTCCATCTGTCTCTGCTGTGGGGGTCCCACGCTTCCTGAGGTCTTTAGGAAGAAACCCAAACTCCTCAGTAAGCCTGGCCAGACCCAGGCTACCTCTCCAGCTTCCCTTTCTATGCCCCATAAATCCAGCCACACCAAATGACTCGCAATTCCGAGTGTGCCAGGAACACCCCTGCGCTGTTCCCACTTGGTCCTCGGGTGTCACCTCCTGCAGCAAGTCCTTCCCTCTTCTGGCTGCCAGAGCACCCTCGGTCTGCTCCGATGTGCTATAACCACTGTGTGACTCCCCTGCCTCCATCACTCTCCAGGCTGAGCAACCCCAGTTCATCTCCACGTCCCTGCATCCACCCACTGCTGAATGAGAAAATGGAGAGTGCAGAAGTGTCTGTTATGCACCCAGAAGGCACCAAAACCCACACTGGGGCACGGGACAGAGAAGACCCAATGAGAGGCCAGGGGCTGGAGGCAGAGAGACCCAGAAGAGAGTACGGATGGCCCACTAGCTCGTGGCAGGAGCCAGAAGCCAGAAGCAGAGAGAGAAGCGGTCACAGCTGTGGAACTGGGCTGCAGTGGTGCTGGGAATAGTCTGTCCAGGAAAAGTCCCATGTCAGAAATGCCTGGATGCCCGGGGCAGGGCGGTTCTGGGCTGATCGCCAGGGGTTGTGCTTACACAGTGTTGGCTGCTGGAGGGCAACCCTCCCTGAGGAATGAAACCCATTCATGGCATGCCTGCAGACTGGGACCAACCCCTCACTGGCGAAGGGACAACCAGCCCCCTTTTTGCCGAGTCCAGCAAAGAAATCTGCTTTCCTGCAGTAAAGTGTGGGAATGTGTGAGTGACAGCCTGGCCTGCTCCTCACTCAGGGGATAGACCCTGTGGGACACTCTAGGTTTGGAGTGTGAAGGTCCTTCTGATGGTCAGAAAAATTCCTACCACTTGTTTTCCCCCAGAAAAAGAGACTTTCTGGCTCAGCTACGCTCTTAGCGGACTATACCTGGAAATAAACCACCGGACTTGAGGTGAGCAGTGTGAAACCTCAGCAGGTGACCCAGAGAAGATGCTCTGTGGAGCTGCAGAGGCTGGGTTACTGAGAACCCCTCCCACCAGCCCACATGGCGGCATCCCCCACCCTCTCCTGACCCAAGCCCTCTGGGAGCCACCCTCATTGCACCTCGACACTCACATGCACGAGCTGTAACCAGTGGCCCAGCTTCCCTACAGACTGGCTCTCCATCCACAGAATCAACCCAAGGAACCAAGAGAAACCTGCAGCCCACGGAACCAAGTGTTTCAAACCCGGGAACAGCTACCCAAATGCTAGTTGGGAGCACAAGATGGATTTTGGGGTCAAGGCCTGGGTTCAAACTTCAGCTTCCATCACTCACTAGCTGATGACCCTGAGCTAGTCACCTACCCTCTGTGAGAGTCATTCGCTCTCTGTGGGCCTCAGTTTCATCATTTGTAAAAGAGGGGTGTCTCGAGGTCTCTGGTGGATGAAAGGCGAGGGTCCCTGCTCCATATTGAGGTAGCTCCCTGGTGACAAGGCTCTCTGGGTGCATACCTTTTAAACTACCCTTTAAACTGATGAGCATCGATTGCTTGCCAGGAATCATTTGTTCTTGAGTTTCCTAGATTCTCTTTCATTCTCACAACTTCATGAAGTAAAGATTTCTCCTTTTTTTTGGTCTGCTGACAAACCAAAGCCTCGAGACCCTACCTAGCTCATCGGACCAGAAGAGGCTGCCTGTGGCCTGTTCTCCTCTACCCTTGCTGGCTGGCTGGAAGGGCGCTCTGTTTGAGGGCTTTTCTTCGAGAGTGAAGGACAGCCATCCCTGAGCAGGCATGGACCCTCTCCCTGGGAGCCAGAGGGCCACAGCAATCTCCCCAGGAATGCACTGGAAGTCACTGGCTTCTGTGCCCAGGATGGATGCTGGGGGATGGGGAGGCGGATTAGTAATCCCTCAGCCTTAGCCAGGACTCCCTGATGACAAAGATTCATGCATGTGCTGTCATCTCCACCGTTCCAAAACAGAGTGATGATTTTGTTCATTTCTAAAATGCAGGATATGTATAGCTCCAATCTGTCAGGAATTCATAACATCACATCCTTCTCTAAACGCCTGCCTCGGGGTAACGGGCGAACTGGCTGCTACTAACTGGAGCTCCACGCTTGCAGGGGGTGCACCCCACCCTCGAAGGCTGCTGGGCGCGTGGGAGGCTACCTGCAGCGCCAGAGAGGAAGTGACTCAGCCCAGTGGGAAGTGGGAGGGGCGGCCAGAACCCGGCCCGTGCCCAGCCCGCTCCCCCCCACCCCAGCACATCCGCACAGACCCATCCCCTGTCACCACCTTTCCTCGGCAGGACCAGAGATGTGTATAAGAGACAGGCACAGGGCCTGTCCACATGTGCACAGAGCTCTGCACTCAGCCTCGTGGTAGGCTTCCTGCTGCAACCCCAGGGCTCCTGGAGAGGTGGGTGACTCTGCAGACCGACCCAGTGCAGGCGGAGCGCACAGGTGGTCCCTGCAAGGAGCAAACAGCAGACCCCAGCCCAGTGAGCTACTTCTGTGTGTGCATGTGTGTGACGACCCCACAGCTGGTGGCCACGATCTGTCAGCAGCTTCTAATGCCTGCTAGGAGCCGAAGGACTTGTCTACACTGCAGGGTCACGTTGAGCTGGTAAGTGTCAGGATTCAAGGTGTCCCTATCCCCACCTCCATGTTTCCTGGCTCTGTCAAAACAAAACAAAAAGATCCTGAGCTGTACCGGCCTCTGGGCTTTATCTCTGGCAGTGGCTACTGAAGGCAGGGACCCTGCCCCTCTGTCCAGCCCACCTGGCACCTGGAAGTGAGCATAGGTGCTCCCACCCATCTCTGGCCTCAGCCCTATTTGCCACACATGTGTCAAGGGTCTGTGTGGCCACACCCACATCGGACCCCGGGAGGGAGGTAGCAAAGGGTCTCTGTCCACAGGACGCTCAGGTGGCAGAACAATGTGGTCAGAGCATGCGTCTCAGTCGTTTCCGTGCCATAGCACAAGACAGAAACATCTGTACTACAGCGCTGTGGGTGGGGGTTGGGGGTGGCGGTGGAAAGCTTAGGGTGGTTTCTGCTGCAAGCCTCAGCTGACTTCTGCTTGGTCCAGTCACTCTCGAGCTAAAGGGAGCACCATCTTGACCTACATAACCCATAGTAGCCGAGATGCTTGCAGTCAGAGCAAGCCCAGCACCATTACTTAATGATGAGATCCTGGATGAGATACTTATTCTGTATATGCAAAACCCAGAGTACAGGATCCACCTTACAAGGCTGGTCTAAGGATTCAGTGAGATGACCCATGTAAAAAGNATACACTGACTGGGAGGCCCTCCTGGTGGCCCCTCGCCTCGGGGGGCCTTCTGCCATGTGCAGGGACGGGAGACTGAGTCACGGAAGCCCTCCTGTCACGCCAGCCTGCCCGGCAACTAGGGGGGCCCCTCCTCAGCTCAAACCATCAACCGTTGCTTTGTTCAGTGGGAACAAAGCCTCCCACCGGGCCTCTTGTGGAATTCAGGTTCCCAACACCCACGACGGCTCCCGTCAGGCCAAGAGAGAGCAGCGGACAACTAAAGCGGGGCTGGCCGAGGCTGGCAGCGCCTCTGTGTCCTGAGCACGCGTCTCCCTGCTCCGCAGTCTCCCCACCCAGAGGAGGGGAGCCCTGGGGACTGCGGGGAGCCAGCCTGTGGGAGGCACCAGCAAATGTTACATCTCCCTCCCTCCATCCCAGATTTCCAGAGTGACAGATGGACAGACGGAAATGCCCAGGCCAGCCCCAGGTGATGTGGTTTTCTCTCTTCGTGTGGTTTTCAACAGCAAAAGTCATCCTGTGAGAAAGGTAATTTGGATTGGGGCCAGCCAACTGCCTTTCTTTAACTGCCTCTATCAACAGTGAAATTCAATTAAATTTCACAACTGTGAGAATGAACAACATAGTTCACTTTCTGCAGTCTCCCGGATGCTACTGGTTGTGGCTGCTGGGGGGCAAGATTACAGAGGCAGACAGCAGGCTCTGCCATCAGAGTTGCCCTCAGCAGGCTGTTCAGACAAGTGGACCCACACAGGGGCTTTACCTGCTCCGAGTTGCTAAGGCCAGCCACGAGCCGTCCCCAACACACTCTGTCCACGTGTGGGCAAGAGCCTGCTTGCCTGTGTTTCTCCAGTGGGTGAGCTCCTGGGGGCAGGGCCTGGGCCCTTGACCAGCACAGAACCCCCTGCACAGGCCCAACAGGCATGCAGAAGACAGTGACACCACAGTCAACAAAGCGGGAGAAAATGTACTTGTCCTGGGTCCAGCACGCCCAGTTCTAGGAATCTGCTCCCTAGGCCCACTCACACAAGTTCACCAAGATGAATGTACTTACTCAGGGTCCCTCAAGAGCCCTGGGTAGCAGCAAAAACACACAAAGATAAAACCATAAAAATCAAAACACACACACATCCCCTCCAGACAGGAAACAATTTACATGCTCACCAAGAGACACTGGTTGACTCCATCACGGTACGTCCAGACAGGGGAATACTATGCAGCCTTTAAGACTAGGCCCATGTCTGCTGACAGACGAAGATGTCTAGGATACGTTACTTAAAAAAAAAAAAAAAAAAAAGCAAACTGCAGTTCTATTTGTATAAAATGATCCCATTTGGGTTAAAAAAAAAAGAATATGCATAAGAAATTTCCAGAAGAAACTTAACAGTGGATACATCCAGGTAACAGAACACAAACAGGNAAAAAAAAAAAAAAAAAAGCAAACTGCAGTTCTATTTGTATAAAATGATCCCATTTGGGTTAAAAAAAAAAGAATATGCATAAGAAATTTCCAGAAGAAACTTAACAGTGGATACATCCAGGTAACAGAACACAAACAGGAGATGGGTAGGTGTATTTCATATTCTTTTACAGTGCTTAACCGGCTTAACTGGCAGGCTACAGACCACAGGGTGGAGAGGAGTCAGACATGACTGAGCACACCTGTGCACATGCACGCACGCATCCTGCTCAACCATCTCACTGCAGATTACTATCATAACTTGACAAAATTTCTGAACCCATCAGAATTATTAAGAGTGGTACTGGAACCTGGGAGGCTGGGTCTTAGAGAAGGCACACTGGAGGGAGCACGGTGTTGAGAATGCCCTGAACGTGTAGGCCTGCATGCTGATGCAAGGCTGTGTCAGAAGAGCGGGCACAGAAGAGACAAACCGCTGTGCTCAAGCTTTCCCAGGCAACTTGCAAACTGGCTTACAAGAACTTCCTGCTGGCCACCTGGCTTCTTTAAGAGCTGGGAAGACCACCAAATGGTTCAAACTGGAGACCTGGAAGCTGGTTCATGGTGCCTCTTTCAGGAGACTCACCACCCAAGAGCTCTCCAGGGCCTCACTAGAGGCCAATAACACCTTGCGTCTAATTCTCATCACTGCTTTGGAGCAAGGAGTGGTAAGTTCATCTTACGGCAGAGGCTGGAGATAGGAAGTGACTTGTTCAAAGTCACTGAGTTAGCAAGTGGTAGAACTGGGTTCTGAAGCCAGGTCTGATCTGAGCCTTCAGTGCTGGAACACAGGATTGAAGGTCTCCTTATTCCCTACTCACAGGGTAGGAGGGGAGGGATGTATCTCCAGGCAGTGGCCTGGAGTGGCAGTTTCCATTTTTCTAGGAAAAAAGAAGGGAACTGCTTCAGGATTGTCAAAGTCATTTCCAGCTTTATGGGTCCAAGATTCCACGCGGGCTGGGCTCCCTGGGGCCAGAGCCTGGCCAGGATCAGGGAATGGGATGGCATGGGATCTAGTGTCACAAAGGTGTGGTCTGGAAAACCAGCTCTGCCCCTGCTGGCTGAGTAACAGTGGACAGATTCCTTAGCCCTTCCGGCCTGGGGGGGTCCTCCGTAGAACAGAGACAATTCCTCTTTCCTTAAGCTGGCAGAAAGCCTCGATACATGTTGCAGAGCACTTAGGAAAGGACCTGGAAGGTGGTGGAAGCTGGTGGGGGTCCTTCTTTTCTGGCTGGTTTCCTTTCTGATCCTTCAGGAGGAAGCACTTTGGGAGCGGAGTCAGAAGAGAACTCAGACACGGAGGTCACACATGCCTGGCGACACCAGGGGCTGTACATCAACTGCAAAAAGGGGCAGGATGCTCGCTCTCCAGAGGTGGCGATGCCAGCAGTGGGGCTCCAAACGCCCAGAGAATTCTGGGCTCTGGCAGTCCTGGGGCCTCCTGAGGGGCTGACCTGAGTCTCTCCCTGAAGGTACCTGCTTTTAGGTACCTCTCCACACCTCTAGCCAGCTCTGCCCTAAACCCAAAGACAGGGGACAGGCAAACCAGCCTGCTCTTGCCAGTTCCACTACCATGTCCAAGCCACTTCTTCCTTGGGGATCCTTGGGTCACAGACTCCCTAAAGCCTTAAGATCCCCTGCCTATCTCTTTTGCCAAGTAGGTGATGATCTGTAAACAGAGGCAAGAGGGGGCAGCTTCATCCTAAATGATAAGAGCCCTTCTCAGTTTTCTCTGCTGCTTTCCCGCAGCTAGAGTTTCTCCGAAACCAGCAGACCTGTAAACTGATGGGCTGCGTAAGCTCTAGGGAACCCCAACTCCGACTGCAAAGAGCCAGACAAGGGTTATCACCACTGGGGTTCTCAGTGCCCCTCAGGAATGAGCATCTTTGCTGGCTGGGGGAAAATCAGGCTGCTCCAGTTCACTAGAAGGGGGCTGAGAAACTACTTTAAAATAATAATAATAAAAGGTACTCTTCGAGGCAGCAACTCCTCTTGGAATTTATCCTGTGGATACCTAAGGTGGGCAGAACCGCACACATGCAGATACAGTCACTTCAGCTTCGTTTGAAGAACAAAAGGCCGAGAATAACCTAAGTTCATCAGCAGAGAGTTTGCTGAATAAATTACACAAACCGTGATGACACAGTATCGCCCAAAATAACCCAGACGTGCATGAGACAAAGTGGAACCATCGCTAAGATAGTAAGGAAATCAGTGCAAGCGACACCACGCTTTCCCTTCTTGGATCTTGGCGACAGATCCTGAGCGGAGACGCAGGGCTGCTGTGGGCCCCGGGCCACCTTCAAGGCCACAGCCTCACCTGAGCAGGTGCAGGAGGAAGAAATGCCCTTGTCTCAGGCCACCTTCCCTTCGACTTTGTGTACACCGCAAGTGCCAGGACAAATCCTGTGAAAATCTCCCCAGTTCAAAGGGCCTGTGTGAAGTCCCATCTACCAGCACACACCTCTCTGCAGAGCTCAGGGAGACAAGGACATGAAGGCAGCTCCCTCACTTCCCTGATGGCTGAGTGGGTCCCAGGTGGCCTGTGGCAGACATCGCTCCTTCCTGAGAAGAAGGACTGGGTCGGCCAGCCCAGCCTCCAGAGTAAATTCTACCTCAAGGTCTCTTTCTAGATGAGACCTCCCGGGAGCCCCGGGAACGCCACCTTTCCCCTGAGGGCACACCTCTCTTCGGGACCCATCACTTGCTGAGTCAGTGTGGACAGCACCAGACGGAAGGGCTGCTCTCGAGGGCCATCTCAAGGCTGAACAAGTCACAGGAGTCTTGCAGACTCAGCCCCTTGAGTGTCTGAAACACTGAAGAAGTTCACCTCCCTGGGCAAATCTGAGCAGAGAGAAGATGAGGAAGGGAAGCTGCCCTTTTCCCAGGCGCTGACTCAGGCAAAACCAGAGAGAACCCTGGCCCAAAGCTGGACCGAGAGCCAGAGACTCTGCAACTGATGCTCTCCCATGAGAGGGCTTACCGGGTGGATCTGGCGGATCTCCCTGGCCATTCTCTCCTGCCGGCTCTATCAGTCACCCTGTCAGCCAGATCAGGAAGCTTGGGGGCACCTGACATCATTGCTCCTCCCTCAGTCCTCACTTCCAGACACTCCCAGAGTCCAGCTGACTTTCCCCCAAAAAGCTCTGATCTGCGCCCTTCCTCCATTTCCCATCTGCCTTGACCCTTACTCTGATTACAGCAAAAACCGCTTACAGAGACTCAGGATGTGCTCTCACTCCAGTCCGTCCTCTCCCAGCAGCCAGAGGGCTCTTGGGAAGATGCTCATTTAATGGTGTTTCCTCCACTTAAACCAAAGCAGCCCCTCACCCACAGAAGTTCAAGCATCTTAGCCCTGGTGCTCGCCTCTCCAGAGTATCCTAAAGCCAGGTCCCTTCACACTCTGTGCCGGAACCTCTTGTGGTTCCTGTAGCACACACTCACACCAGCCTGCACCCACGCTTGTGCCTTGATGCTCCCCTGTCTGGAGTGCTTCATGAGCACTCTATTCCCTGTCAATATTTATTTTTCATCAAGTTCAAATTCTAAGGCCTCTCCAAAATTCTCCCCAGTCACCTCCCCATTCCCTGGGGAGGAGCACCCCTTCCCCTCATTCCCTCTACCTGCCGCACAGACTCCTATGAGACACGCCCCCAACTATCTGCAGGTGCTGATTGGTTAGGAGCCTGCCAGGCCCCTGTTGGATCGCCAGCTCCTCTAGGGCAGGGCCTGCCTCTTCAATCTTCTGTACCTGTTACCCAACAATTCCCCAGCTGCACATGGGAGCTTATGTGTGTGGAGCTGGGGTTCTGGATTTGGGGCCAACGCACGTATCAATGTGTGCTTCCTGATGATGCNCCCCCAAAAAGCTCTGATCTGCGCCCTTCCTCCATTTCCCATCTGCCTTGACCCTTACTCTGATTACAGCAAAAACCGCTTACAGAGACTCAGGATGTGCTCTCACTCCAGTCCGTCCTCTCCCAGCAGCCAGAGGGCTCTTGGGAAGATGCTCATTTAATGGTGTTTCCTCCACTTAAACCAAAGCAGCCCCTCACCCACAGAAGTTCAAGCATCTTAGCCCTGGTGCTCGCCTCTCCAGAGTATCCTAAAGCCAGGTCCCTTCACACTCTGTGCCGGAACCTCTTGTGGTTCCTGTAGCACACACTCACACCAGCCTGCACCCACGCTTGTGCCTTGATGCTCCCCTGTCTGGAGTGCTTCATGAGCACTCTATTCCCTGTCAATATTTATTTTTCATCAAGTTCAAATTCTAAGGCCTCTCCAAAATTCTCCCCAGTCACCTCCCCATTCCCTGGGGAGGAGCACCCCTTCCCCTCATTCCCTCTACCTGCCGCACAGACTCCTATGAGACACGCCCCCAACTATCTGCAGGTGCTGATTGGTTAGGAGCCTGCCAGGCCCCTGTTGGATCGCCAGCTCCTCTAGGGCAGGGCCTGCCTCTTCAATCTTCTGTACCTGTTACCCAACAATTCCCCAGCTGCACATGGGAGCTTATGTGTGTGGAGCTGGGGTTCTGGATTTGGGGCCAACGCACGTATCAATGTGTGCTTCCTGATGATGCTAATTCAGATACCAAACTAGGGTCACTAATAGGGACACATATGGAAGAAACTCTAAACATGTTTTCTCCCAGACTACTTTATTTTTTTAAAATATGTATTTATTTAGTTGTTAGGCTGCACCAGGTCTTTAGTTGCGGCAAGTTCTCCTAGTATCCTTTAAAATAGGATTTTTTTTTTTTTCTCAGCAGTCCTACTTCTTTTTTTTTTTAAATGGTTCTTTTAAAGAGCTGAGCTGAATCATCTGCATGGCTCCCATACTGGCTTGGTAAACTCCCCACAGATTTCTTTTTTGGAAAGAATACAATAAAATTCTGTGATCTTATGATCCCTCAGGACACTTCTGACAGCTCACTGGGACACAGTTTAGTTGCCACTAACTGCTTTGACTAATTCTGAGGAGTTCTTTCCTGCAGCCTGTAGCGTTTACCAAGCATTTCTCACTCAATGTGCACTCAATGTCCAGCTTGCAACACCTTACAGATCCTCATAACTGCCCTCCTAGGGAGGGGCTCTTACTGCCCCCACTTAACAGATGAGAAAGCTGGGCACACAAAGAATAAGTAACCTCTACTGACTGGCAGGGGCTGGGATTGGAAGTGAGACTCTGTCTGAGAGTGAAGCCACATAGGCTCTTTACCACTCCAGTCTGCTGCCTCCCCAAAAGGTCAAATTAAAGGCACAAGGGAGCAACTGACCTTACATATGACCTTCTGGAGGACAGCCTCACCAGCCTGGCTGCTTGAAAGACCTGCAGTCTCAGGAAGAGAGAGGCAGGTGTGCCAGGCACTTCTGGGCCAGCAGAGCAGCCCAGGACAACACAGGGAGCCTGTCACCTGCCCCTGGTTGCAGGCAGTGCCGTCTCACCAAAGACCCCCCACCCTGCACCATCTCTCCTCTCTTGGAGGCCTGCCCTGTGGTAACCTCTGAAGAGGTCTCCAGTGTTTCAGCTTCTCCTCTCCTCTCCCTTCTCGCCTGCTGAGGCTCCAGAGAGAGCTTTCTAAAACACAAGTCCAATCACGACACTCCTCTGCTTCAATCCTTTTCCCTCGCTCCCCAATGCCCTTGGTACAAACTTCCAAATTGTTAGAGTGGCAATCCCCTGTCGACCTGTATTGTTTCACCTGGCACCAGGTTGACTTTCATACCACTATACCGAACAATCTGAGGTTTCTGGGATAAATTTTGAGTTTAGATGTCGAAGTGGAGTACCTTGCCCCTTTGTTTTTACTTGGCTGAGCCTTCTCATCCTTCCTGATACAGTTCCAGCATCATCACTTCTTCCAAGCTTTCCCAAAACCTCTCTCACCGCCCAGCTCAGGTTGAGCTAGAAGCTTCATTTGCTGGACTCCCACAGCCCTCTGTTATTGCTAATACTAGTTTTTTTTTTAGTCAATGTTTCAACGATTTCAGTCTCCCTGGTGGCTGAGTTAGTCAAGAATCCTGCAATGTGGGAGACCCAGGTTTGGTCCCTGGGTCAGGAAGATCCCCTGGAGGGGAACATGGCAACCTATTCTAGTATTCTTGCCTGGAGAATTCCATGGATAGNCCCCCTGGGAAGAGCAGACCCCAGCCGAGGACGGCGGATCCGCTGTTGTCATTTCTGTCAAGCCGGACGGCCTCAGGCTGTCACCCTGATCCCCTTGCCACGGCCGCTGAGGCCCGCCCCCGCCAACCTGCATCCCGGCCCGGCTCCCGGCTCCCTTCTCCCGGACCCCTGCCCTCACCTTCCCCCGGTGCTCAGCGCTGCTTGCCCATAGTCCGTAGCCCGGAGCCGGGGCTGCTCGGCGCTCCGTCCCGGGGGACCGGGGCCGGGCAAGGGGCGTGGGAGCCGCTCACCGCCGTCTCCCGGCGCAGCCTCCGGAGCCACCGCCGCCGCTGCCGCCGCCTCCCTCCATGGCTGCAGCGCCGCCACCTGACAACGGAAGTGACGCACCGCCCCCTCCTCCCGGACAGGCCGCAGCCCCGCCCCTTGCCCGTATCTACAGCCCACGGCTCTGGGATTGGGCGCCATCTTGATGAAGGGCGGAAGCCTTCAGGCAAGAGACCAGAATCCGATTGAGGATTGGTTCAGGGTGGGGCTCGGGCTGAAATTTTGGAAACGATTGGAGACCGAGACTCTAAGGGGCGGCACTTACCGCTTATCTAAGTCTGCGGTGAGGTTGGGCCGGAGGCACCGCCCCCGCCGCTACTCCACTGAGCCTCGCTTGCCCTACACTCGCCCTCCCGGGGTCTGGAGACTTCTCCAGCAGCTGAAAGATCGGCCGGTTGTAGTATCTTTGTCAGAAAAGTGGCTCTTTCTTGACCCCCATTTCTCGGTTCCTGGAGCTTTGTGCGGCGAGCGCTGGCGTGGGGCTCATCAATGACAGGAATTCCTGCCGTAGCCCTCACAATTCATTTCCCTCTAGGCCCCTCGCTTTTGTAGAAATCCCGCTTCAATCTGAAGATCCCTAGAGTCTCGACCAGGCAGGTTAACAGTGAAGAGTTCCTGTTAGCTATTCCAGCCACCTAACCTCAGCCCCTCCTGCTGCAGTTTCGGTCCCTTTCTCCTCCTTCTCCAGCAACCACGCCCTCCATGAATCAGCTTCTTGCACCAGCAGATGAGCCCTTTAAAGGGATTGCATCAGGCTGATGACTCACTGGGGCCCTCTGAGAGCCTGGCTTCCCTCCGCTGGCATGCAGAAGCAGCTAGAAGGGCGCCGTGGTGTCAGTACCCGCGATCACGGACCTACTCCTTTGTCTCCGAGGTGTGAGCCAGGATGCTAGCTGCATATGACTCCTGATTCTCTTTCCAGCTGTGTTATTCTGTATCCATTTGGGCACACGTGTCCAAGCCTGTGTGCACAGCTCTGGATTTTCCGAGGATGTGTGGCCAAGCACTTACGTGTATGCACGCATTTGTCATCTCCACACAGGCAGTGACTGCCAGGACATGAGAGTTGATGTGAGACTGGCTGCCACCTCCTGTGTCCTTGTCTTTGTCTCTAAATGCCTAGTGCACACTGAGCTGAAAGGGCTGAGTAACAGTAGTAATCAAAACAGCGGTAGTATGTCAGACACTGTGTTAAGCCCTGTGGAGACATCAGCGTTAAGGAGTCTGTTCGCAGATGAAGTAACTGGAACTCTGAGAGGGAAAGTAACCAAAGACACATAGCTAATAATGGCAGAGCTGTGATTTGAACCAAGTCTGGCAGATTCCAAAAAGGTTGGATCTGAGTCCTGGCTGTGTCTTACAAGTTCAGTGACTGTGCAAGTTCCCTAACCATCCCCATCTGTCAACGTAGGAATAATACTTTGTGGGTTCACTGTGAGGATCCACTGAGTGTGGAAACAGCTTCTCATGGGACCTGGTGAACTAAGAGTGCCCATATTCCTCTCAGCGAGCTTCAGTGCAGTGGAGGACTGGAAGCAGGCACAAAAACGCTGGGCCTGGCCCCGCAAGCTCCTCTCTCTGACAAAGGGAAAAGCCTAGAGATTCCGGAAGCTCTGACAGGAGTGAGTGTTGGGTTTTCCAGAGCTCTAATTATCAGCTAGATGAATCACTTGGAGCTGACACCACCATCCCCAGCCCCAGGAGGCTCTCAGCTGATTCAAAATATAGGATTTAAACGAAGAGGAGGTGGAGGAAGAGAAAGAGGGGAGTAGGAGAGGTAATGAATAGAAAGGAAAGGTGCCAGCCAGAGGGAATGAAAAGCTGTCATCAGGACACCAACACGAGGAGACCGCTGCAACACACACACACACACACACACACTGTGACACACGCTCCTGCTGGCTCTCCAACTCTGGGCATCTTGGCAGACAACGCTGCCGTAACAAAGTGACACCTGTCACAACGGCATGAGGTGGTTGCTTGACGATGTACAGGCAGATCTGCCTATTACAGAAGGAGAGGAGGAAACCTTCAACCCTAGGGAGCTTCCTCAGGCTTCTGAAACCCAGCAAACCTTTCCTACTGGCTGACTTCTGGGTTCTCTGTGGCCAAGCCCCTAGAACCAAGGTATGCAAGTTCGAGTGCTAGGCCCACACCTGGTGGCTGGGTACCATCGATGTCAGCAGCGTGCCTGGTTACTCCATCGTGTCCGACTTTGCAACTGTTTGAACTGTACCCTGTCAGGTTCCTCCATCCATGGACTTTTCCAGGCACAGGGGATCTTCCTGACCCAGGGATCAAACCTGAACCTCCTAAGTATCCTGCCTTGCAGGCTGATTCTTTTACCCACTGAATCATCAAGGCATTGCTTTTCTTACCCGGTTACCAGTATCAGGAATGCTGGGAGGCAGAACAGTGCAGTGTAGTAGCAAAGATCATGGAGTTTCAGGCATACAGACCTGAGTTCAAATCCCCACCCTGTTGTTCACTGGCTCTTTGACCTTGAGTAAGTCAGGTAACCTCTCTGGGTTTGTTTGCTTATCTCTAAAATGGGGCTACTAATACATACCTCTAGGGTTGTTGTAATGCTGAAATTAGAGGATTCTTTCATTTCACAAAGATTTATGGAGTGCCAGCTGTGTGCAGAGCAGAGCTGGATGCTGGAGATCCAGTGGGACCAAAGGACCACAGCTCTGCCCTCCTAGAGCACGCAGAGCCCCGGCACAGGGCCTGGTGCACGGTGAGATTCAATAAGCGGTAGCTATCTGTGGTGACCATTTTGGCATTCTGCCATCATCTTAATTATGGGACACAGGGAGACCCCTTGGAGAAGGAAATGGCAGCCCACTCCTGTGTTTTTGCCTGGAGAATCCCAGGGTCGGGGGAGCCTGGTGGGCTGCCATCTATGGGGTCGCACAGAGTCGGACACGACTGAAGTGACTTAGCAGTAGCAGGGAGACCCCTCCACCTTCTCCCTAAAGAAAGAGGATCTCAGCTTCCCCAACTGAAAAATGACAGAGCTGGACTGGATCAGGGGTTCCCAATATTGTCACCTTGAAAGCCTTTTTTAGCATTTTCCATCCACATGAACCTCATATCTGGTAAGATTTTGGTTTCCTCCTCTCCTACCATCAAGTCATTTCTTCCTTTTTATTCACTACAGCTTCATATTACAGTTATGAGAACTTATGATCAGGAATAGGAAGCCAGTGGCCCATCATGCTGTTGGGATAATTCCAGCCTGAAGCAGAGATCGAGTCAGCTTGGTTAATGTTCATATGCAACGTGCTGTTCCTCTGGACCTTCTAGAACACTGATAAGAGCTCAAGGGACTCCTGCTGCCCTCAGGGACCATTCAGCTAGGCATTCCAGACTAGAACTCACTGAACTGGATGTTCTTCTGTGGGTCCCATCCAGCTGAGAGCTGGAGATGCCGCACCATCCTAGGGAAGTGAATCTTAAGCCACAGCCCACCCGGTTCTCCTCAGGTCCCTGGTAGTCCCCTTCCCCAGGTGAGTGGGCCTCCTGTTCTCTTCTCTCCACGGCCTGGATATGCCCTCTCACTCAGAATTCCTAAGTGCTCAGTCATGTGCAGGCTTGAACAAAGGCTGCAGTGATGACCACAAAACCCAAACCTCGATGGGACAGTGACATTTTGAAATACATTTTTCCTCTCTTCCTTGGTGTCCCTTGGCTGTTCCCTTATGCAGTTAGGTTACTGTGCATTCATTACACCAGAATGCAGAGTTCATTTTTAGCTTCTGAATTCCGAGAGCCTTGCTCGCCTTCAGGGAGGGATGGAAAGAATATCTGTGCAGATCTAAATTTAGAAAAGAAGGGGGATCTGGGAGACTGAGACTTGAGGGGGTGGTCCCTGAGAATAGAGCAGCTCAGCCTCTGAGCTAGAGGGCATCTGCTGGGTCTCAGGGCCCGGGAAGCAGGAAGACGTGTGCTTCTTTTCCTGGTGGAGTGCCAAGAAGCAACAGAAAAACCCTTTGCGCTGCACTGCGGCAAATGGGGCCCAACTCACCCAAGACCCTAGAAACTTGCTGGGCCTGGCTGGCCTGGAAAAGTAAGAGTGAGAGTCTGAACACCAAGAGGGGGATGGGTTACGATCGCACGGGAGGTGAGGAAGGAGCACCCAGGCAGCATCCTGAGTGGGCTGCAGACAGAAGACCGGGACAAAACCAGGACATCTCGGGGATTGCCAGTGGGACTGCCCTCCCCATGCTTTGGCATCTTGAAAGGAAGTGCCCTGGAATTCAACCGATTCCAGAGAAAGTGATGGGGACGCCTGAATTGACTGCAGTTAAGTTTCTGCCACTCTGGCTGAGTAAAGCAAAATATGAATTCAGTTGAGTTAGAGAAAATTCAAGTTATGTTTCTTACACACTCGAGATTGGAACCAGCTATACTCCTGACCCACAAGGCCCTGTATCATTTGCCTCACCTCTTTCCCATTTCTCCTGTCTCACCCGTCTCCTTCTCCTCCACCAACAGTCATAGTGGTATTTGGTTATTGCGCCCAACCCTCAAGCTTTCCCACCTCAGGACCTTTGCACTGGCGATTTCCTCTGCCTTCCCTTGGCTCTTTAAATGGTAGGTGCCTTCTCAGTTTAACTTCTTCCGACTACATTTTTGGAAATAAAACCTATTTTCTCTCCATGTGCCCTGTTTACTTCCTTCCCATCTGTTTACTTTTCTTTGTTCGTCTCCCCCTCCAGAATGTCAGCTCCCTGAGAGCAGGACCCCCTCTCTCTCTTGTTGTTCCCTCAGTAGCTGGCACTGTGACTCAAATTACTTGTGGAACGAATGACCCGTGGCTTGCCATAGCTTGGTGGGCACTGAGCTCCCCCTCATCCCTACCTGAGCCCTGGTCAATTTCCCAGCAGTCCAGGACCAGATGCCAAGACCCATAACCTTGGGGCTTGAACACATAGCTGTGCTCTACCCCCAGGGACTTGGCATTAGTGTATCTCAGAAGGCCTTGGTACCCTGCCTCACACCTGTCTTTGGAAACACAGAGGCCCACTGGGATCTGTGCAGAACGCTTACAGAACTTACAGAATGGGTCCAGAGCCGCCCTTCTCAGCTATCCATGCTAGGCTTTCCCTTGCTCTTTGGAGGATGTGGAAGTCGCCCCTCCTCCCTTCAGACGCCTCCACCCCAGCCCCGCACACCATTTGAAAGCCGAGCCAGGCCTACCTCTCCTCCACCTTTAGGCTGAACTCCCAGCCCAGGCCCTCTTCAAGTGTAGCAGCATCTGCAGACACGTGGGAAATGTCTGTGATAGCGGCAGTGTGGGGAGACTCCCTGCCAGCTCATCACACCAGAGGCGGCGGTCTCCCTGCTGGCTGTGTGAACAGTGACGACTCCCTCCTGCACCTGCCCTCTGGCTTCTCTTCCCCGCAGTCTTCTCGTGTTGCTCTCCTTAACTCTAGCTATCAGAGAGGCCTGGCAACTCAGAGCAGTGGTTTTCTCCCTGCTCGGATCCACTGTTCTCCCCTGTGGCCTCTGAGGCCTCTGGGCAATAGAAGAAATACAACAGGCAAAAGACTCAGGGTGGATGGGTGGGTGGGTGTTAATAAAGCAAATTTTCAGGCTCCAGATTCTGTTTTCAATCCGGGGATCCAGGAAGGTGGTTCTTCTAGACATTCCAACTGGTTCTGCTGAGATGGTCCAGGGACAACACTTAAACAGACTGGATTAGAACGTAAATGCTGGGACTGTGGACTGCCTGCGCCCAAACGAACACCGCTCTGCAGTCTCCCTCGGGAAATGTCTACCTCCGGCCCTAGATTCTAAGTCCCTCTCCAGAAGGGACCAGAGCTTATTGGACAATGTGTGCTCAGCAGGAGGCCTGACACACAGCAGTTGCTCTGTGGATGTCTGTTTGATGAAGACAAACTCTCTGGTTCCACGGGACAGAGTCGCTTTCACTGAGATGGTAGTTGGCCTGTGGCAGGGCTGCCAAAGCTGGGGGAGGCAGTTACAACAAAGGCTGGGGTTCTCATCCCGAGACCCCCTTTTTCCCCGAGGGCCTAATATCAGAATCAGGGCCCGGTTTCCTGCTGCTGGATGAGCTCCTACACTTGAGGGGAGGGTCCGGGATTACTCCAGGCTCTCTCCCAGGAGAGAGCACTGAGATGAACAAGCTCTCTAACAGGAAATCTGAACAGAAGAGTCGTTCCCCGACCAGACTGAAAGCCTCTCCTACATCCTCAATCTTTGCTGCATATTTAGTATCACCTGGGAAACTTAAAAAAAAAAAAAAAAAAAAAATCCTACTGCTTAGGCCACAACTCACGCCAATTAAAGCCCAATAGGTGAGGGTGGGCCAGGTGACCCCTATGACACAAGACCAACAAGGAGCCCGGCACACAGCAGGAAGCACGAGGCACAGACTCGTCTGCATCCTTTAGTTTCATGAGAAAACAAACACAATTACAAGAGAAAG
Source organism: Neotragus pygmaeus (assembly GCA_006410875.1). Lineage (NCBI taxonomy): Eukaryota > Metazoa > Chordata > Mammalia > Artiodactyla > Bovidae > Neotragus > Neotragus pygmaeus. Next base: position 1,639,820 of record SJYV01029742.1, read on the forward strand.
GGGCCCTCAGGCCCAGCGCATTTAATAATCCTCAATGCAAGAGGCTTGAAAACTGACACAATCCCTCAATCAGTAAATTAGAGATTCAGATAAATAACGATCCAAAGGGGGGTTGTCATCTACCCTAAGGCCACAGTCAGATAACTAAAATTCCCATCTATCCTAAGGCCACAGTCAGATAACTAAAATTCCGGGTCCCAGGGTGAGTCTGAGAGGTGAGACCCTGAGAAAGGCAACTGTGACAGGTGACGTCTGTCAGACACCGGCTTCTGGGCTGGTCCTGCTCCCCTCCCAGGTTCTGGGTGGGCAGGGAGAGCAGGCTTTGGCTCAGAAGTCTGCAGGAACCTGAGTGGGGACCGAGACAGGCTTACTTAAGAGTTTTTGGAGGGAAATTCCTGCCGGCCTTGCCCCTTGCTGCCAAAGTAACGCACCCGATGGATAACCTGCAGCTGCTGCTCAATGGTTGCGGTGATGTTCACGTTGTCGGGGATGTGGACGTAACGGACGTTCCGGCCTGTCACAAAGAGGTCGTCCAGCTCCACCTGATGCCCCCAGCGGTCTGTGTAGGTGACCTGGGCCAGGCGGATGTTCATGAAAGCATCGACGTTGTCTATGCGTCCGTGGGCCACGCTCTCATCCCGCAGGTCCACGGTGGTGACCTGGCCCTGGAGGCCCTGCAGCAGGATGATAAGGCTGTTCTCGGAGATGGTCCGCTCCTTCACCGAGTGGCTCACCTCCATTCTTCCACGCTTGCTCTGGGAGGGGCACACACAGGGGAGCTGAAGCAGGCTAGGGAGTACGGGTGCTAACTCACTGATGTCAGCTTTTAGCACAAAGTCCCCAGCCCAGACTTCCCCAAGTATGTCCACCTCCTCAATTTTTATGCCTACGCAGCGCCCTTAGGTGCTTTCACGGACACACCTTATAGACCAAGGATCACTTACACTCACTTTATAAACAAGGAAAATTGGGCCAGGAGATGTTAAGTAACTGGCCCAAGGTGCTGGGATTCGAATCCATGGCTGCCCAGCTCCAGTTCCCACACCCAGGGTTCTGAACCCTCATTGTGAGAATCACCCAGTGAGTTTCTGGTCGCCACACCCCAGAGGTTCTGATTCATTTGGTCAGGGGTGGGGCTCAGGTACCCTGCTCTGTAAAAGCTCCCCAGGTAATTCTAATGTGCATCTAAACACAGAGACAACGTAGAGGACAAGGAGTTTGAGAACCACTCCTCTAAAGTGTAGTAAATTTACACCCTTGTTGCTCAAAGTATGGTCCGTGGACCAGCAGTTTCAGCATCACCCAGGTACTTGTTTCGGAATGCAGAATCTCCAGGCTTTCCCAGATCTACTGAAAGAAGCTGCATTTTAACATGACCCCTAGATGAATCGCTTCACCAGTTCTCAGACATTAGTGTCCATCAGAATCACCTGCAGGAGGGGTTAAAGGTTCCCCCCCTCCCCACCTTCCCCCGCTAGCTTTCTAACTCAGTCCGTTTGAGGTGGAGCCCAAGAATGCGCATTTCTAACTTATTCTCAGCTGATGCTGATATTGCTGGTTTAGGGCCCACCGATTCTGCAGCCATGTAACCAGGAATTTAGACAACTGTAAAAAAACAAAATGGTAGCATATATGGCACATAGGTACTGAAGGTAGAGAAACTTGGAGGTTGGAATCCCCACTCCACCCACACTCTGTAGACCTAGGCCAGTTACTTAACGTCTCTTAACCTGTTTCCCTGTCTATTAAACCAACAGGTGAAGTTAACAGGTTTTCACCACACTGAGTGTATCCTCCTTTGCTTTCGACACGCTCGGATGCTATATTAATGGGGGGTGGATAAGCATTATCCACCCCCCATTTTCAGACCTTGAGTGCCAGGTGTTTGAATTTCTTTCCTTAAGACTTCACTCAGGATCCCGATAGGGCTGTGCAGGGTGGCATCAAGTGTGGCAAGCTAGCTACCCACTCCACTGACAAGGTGTTCGGAGTTGGGCCGGAAGACTCTTAACCGACCCCACCCAGGCGTATCCGCTCAAACGGGGTTTCGGGGAGCACAGTGACCGCAAAGAGGCAGGTCTGGGCCGGAGGACGGGGCTCGGTCACTTCCTAAGAGGGGCGACCTCGAGAAAGCCACTTGGCTTCTTCAAGCCTGTTAGACAGTCCCTAGAGTGGGGATGGTGACGACCCTTTACTCACAGAGAGTGGGAGTGGGCTTGGGAAGCGGAGCTAAGCTCAGCAGCCGGGAGGAAGACGCTGACCTCGCTCCCGCCGCCTCCGTGGTTCCAGGCTCACTCGCGCTCCGCCCTGGCTCCCCAGGCCCGCCGCGCGGGTTCCTTCCGCTGTCCTGCTGCACGTCGCCGCCGAAACCAGCGGGCGCCTAGCCGGGCGGCCTCCCTCTCGCTGCCGGATTAAGACGCCATGGCAACCGCGGGGCCGCTCGGTCCTTCCGGGGCATAGAGAGCGCGGCCGAGCGCAGAGCCGGCGTCCCCTGCGGCGAGCCCGGAACTACAATCCCCAGAATGCCTCGCGGGCTCGAGGCTCGCCCTCCTGCTGCCGGACAGACGTCACTGGATTCTCTTCTTTGGAGTCATTCTTTCATTCGGCAAATGAAATAATAGCTTCCCTGGCGGGTCAGTCGGTAGAGTCCATCCTGCAATGGAGGAGATCCGGGTTCGGACCCTGGGTTGGGAAGATCCCCTTCTGGCAACTCACTCCAGGATTCTTGCCTGGAGAATCCCACGGACAGAGGAGAGTGGCAGGCTACAGCCCGTGAGGTAGCACAGAGTCGGACACGACTGAGCGACACTGACTTTCACCTCCTCACCTTCTGAGCCACGCCCCTTCAAGGTTGGAGTGACCTTCATTAATGTGTGACAGCACGTGGCACCCTGGAGAAGCCCCATGAGTTAGGCTTAGGTCGTTCCTTACGCTCTCATTTACTGGTTTCAACCTCTCTCAGAAACCATGCCTTTTTCATCCTTCACCACAGCTGGTCTCTTCTTATCCTAAAAATAGAAAATGTCTTTCTCCTCCCTGGCAGCTACTGTTTTCCTACCTTCCACAGTTGAACTTCTCAGGAGAGGCCTCTATATCAGTGATTTTGCATTTGGGAGTTCTTTTTCCAACCCCATTTCTACGTGAGACTGGATTTTCTTCTTCTTGTGGTGGTGGTGGTGGTGTCGTTGCTAAGTCGTTTCGGACTCTTGCAACCCCATAGGCTGTAGCCCTCCAGGCTCCTCTGTCCATGCTGCTTCTCAGGCAAGAATATTGGAGTGCAATGCCATTTCCTTTTCTATTTCTTCTCGTACTTCAGCCAAAACAACATAGCACAATGGGCTGAACGCAGAAGCAGATATGAAAATCTGTCTTCTAGTAGGACAGACATTGAACAGATTTGCAAAAATATAAAGCAGTGTCACTCTTCTCACCAAATTAAAAATATATATAGTTATTTAAAAATAAAAATATGATAATGGGTCTGTTATTATTTAAAAGGGAATTAACATTAAAATCTTATCTCAATTTCATATATATGTGATTACTATACATATATATATATATATATCCCACATAAACACATACTTTAGTTTTCAGTAATTTTTAAAGAGTACAAAAGGGTTTTGAGACTGAAAATTTGAGAACAGCTGCTCTATCCTAAGGGCTTTCACCTACTCACTCAGCTCACTGTAATCTGGCTTCTTCTCAAGAGTATTTTTAGTTTTACTCACATTAACTTCTCTTGAAAAGTTACTAATGATCTCCATGAACATAAGGGAACCTCTTATCTCCTTTCATTAAAAAAAAAAAAATTATATATTTGACTGTGCCAGGTCTTATTTGTGGCATATGGGATCTAGTTCCTGACCAGAGATGGAACCCAGGGCCCCTGTATTGGGAGCATGGAGTTTTAGCCACTGGACCACCAGGGAAGTCCCAGGGAATCAGTTGCCTTAATGTTATCTGGAATGCTTGTTAAAACCAACCCCACACCTACAGAATCAGGAGTAGCGCCCAGGAATCTGCACATCTAACAGTGCACACCAACGTTGAGACCCGATGCCCTCCTAAAGTCAGACTCAGCGACTCCCAGGCAAGCCCTGCATTCTTGTCTCTGCCTTTGCTATCTGCCTGGGATCCTCTCTTGTTTATCTATAGATGTTAAGTCCTATCCCTCCTTCAAAGGCTGGCTGTACCTTTCTGAAGTCTGATAGTGCCAACTGGGAGTGAGGCTGATAGCATACTGCTTGACACGTTTGCTTGGTGCATGCAGATTCACCATAGCTATTTATGTAAATCTCACCTCTCCTACTCATCTCTTGGGTGTTGAGACAGGGAGAAGGCCCTAGGAGGCTGAGATGCTTCACCCTACAAACAGCAGTTTCAGGAGGAAAATGGTTTTATGAATGTGGTGAAATGATGGGAGCTGAATTAACTGGTGGCAGTGGGATGGAAAGAAGGGGTGAGTGTTAAAGACCCTGAAGAGAGTGTATCAGAATCCTGGGGGACTGATTAAATCTGGAGTGTGGTTTGCAGGAGGGGAAATCAATGATTTAAATTTTAACGCTGATGGCCCATTAACAGGAATGAGTGGTAGGGTTGGGAGGGAGTTCATGCCTGTAGAGGGTATCTCATTTTTTGGCTACACAGCCCACTGAACTCCTTTCCCCACCTTTGGGGAGATCTGCCATTCTGTGAATTTCAGTGAGAGGTGAGTTTCTGTTCCCACTCTAGATGGTTTAAAGGGCAGATATCGTCTCTGATCCTTGTCAGCTATGGCACAAGCTGGTGACCTAAACTCAGGCATTATCAGATTCCAAATCTGGAGCAAGGGACACAGACCAGCAGGAACTGTTGAGGCTTCCTCTTGGTGTTTGCGTCATCCAGCGCCTCACCCCTGCGGGTGCTGCTGCTGCGGGCGTGCTCTCCATGCCGCCTCCCCGTCCCTGGTTCCTGGCCATTGCGCATGGTCCTTCACTCTTCCTGACAACTGTCAGTTGCCTGAAGCGCTTTCAGTAAATTCCTTCTCCACCTCAGTGGAGAATTAGTTCCTTTTTTTTTTTTTTTTTTGCAGTTTCAAACCCAGACTAAGGCCCACTTGAGTTGAGTTCATTTCAGGATCCTTGAGAACTTCCCTGGTGGCTCAGACAGTAAAGCGTCTGCCTACAATGTGGGAGATCCGGGTTCAATCCCTGGGTCAGGAAGATCTCCTGGAGAAGGAAATGGCAACCCACTCTAGTATTCTTGCCTGGAAAATCCCATGGATGAGGGAACCTGGTAGGCTACAGTCGATGGGGTCCCAAAGAGTTGGACATGACTGAACGACTTCACTTTCACAGGAGCCTTGAATTTCTCTGTTCCCTGTACATGATTTCGTTGTGGTTTTGTATCCAACAGTCAGAAGATACAGAATCCTGAGAGTCTGGGTGATTCCCAGGCTACCTGCTCCAAATTCCCACCCGGGGTCCAAATCCCCTCTCCAGCCTCCCTCACGCCCGTGACCCCCTAGTCACTGCTTGATATTCCAGTGACCAGCAACTCACTCCTGTGCCGGGTGTTCTAAGCCATTGTTAGGAAGTTTTGGGTAACTTCTATTCATTGCTTCTGGTGCTTTTCCATGGAGAACTGTCTTATTTTGTATGAAATTTAAGAAGATTCTTCATGCCTTTTGAAAGTAAAGTGAACGTCCTGAATAAATAAAAATGGTATCAATGTTAGACTTGAAGCGTGAGGTGACGGAATGTCTCAGGAAAAGTGAACCTGCAGCCCAGGGAGGGACATATGGAAATTTGTGAGTTAATAGTACCGGGTCAAAGTAGTGGCCTCTCTGAAAAAAGGAATGCAAAATAGTTTGCAGAAGAATGCAGACTAAGCACTGCGGGCCATGTAAAATATATGGTCAGCACAGGCACGGAGGTGGGGAGAGCAAAGGACAGGGCGAGGGTGAGAAATGGAAACGGGAGCTGACAGCTGAAGTGAGAGTGTGATGACAGGGTGGGTGGGGGAACACCAGGGGTGAAACAAGGATCCTCCAGCAATTGCCCCAGCCATTCTGACAGACTTTGGCTATATAACATCTGTATCAGAGGGCGAGCTTCANTCTTATCCTAAAAATAGAAAATGTCTTTCTCCTCCCTGGCAGCTACTGTTTTCCTACCTTCCACAGTTGAACTTCTCAGGAGAGGCCTCTATATCAGTGATTTTGCATTTGGGAGTTCTTTTTCCAACCCCATTTCTACGTGAGACTGGATTTTCTTCTTCTTGTGGTGGTGGTGGTGGTGTCGTTGCTAAGTCGTTTCGGACTCTTGCAACCCCATAGGCTGTAGCCCTCCAGGCTCCTCTGTCCATGCTGCTTCTCAGGCAAGAATATTGGAGTGCAATGCCATTTCCTTTTCTATTTCTTCTCGTACTTCAGCCAAAACAACATAGCACAATGGGCTGAACGCAGAAGCAGATATGAAAATCTGTCTTCTAGTAGGACAGACATTGAACAGATTTGCAAAAATATAAAGCAGTGTCACTCTTCTCACCAAATTAAAAATATATATAGTTATTTAAAAATAAAAATATGATAATGGGTCTGTTATTATTTAAAAGGGAATTAACATTAAAATCTTATCTCAATTTCATATATATGTGATTACTATACATATATATATATATATATCCCACATAAACACATACTTTAGTTTTCAGTAATTTTTAAAGAGTACAAAAGGGTTTTGAGACTGAAAATTTGAGAACAGCTGCTCTATCCTAAGGGCTTTCACCTACTCACTCAGCTCACTGTAATCTGGCTTCTTCTCAAGAGTATTTTTAGTTTTACTCACATTAACTTCTCTTGAAAAGTTACTAATGATCTCCATGAACATAAGGGAACCTCTTATCTCCTTTCATTAAAAAAAAAAAAATTATATATTTGACTGTGCCAGGTCTTATTTGTGGCATATGGGATCTAGTTCCTGACCAGAGATGGAACCCAGGGCCCCTGTATTGGGAGCACGGAGTTTTAGCCACTGGACCACCAGGGAAGTCCCAGGGAACCAGTTGCCTTAATGTTATCTGGAATGCTTGTTAAAACCAACCCCACACCTACAGAATCAGGAGTAGCGCCCAGGAATCTGCACATCTAACAGTGCACACCAACGTTGAGACCCGATGCCCTCCTAAAGTCAGACTCAGCGACTCCCAGGCAAGCCCTGCATTCTTGTCTCTGCCTTTGCTATCTGCCTGGGATCCTCTCTTGTTTATCTATAGATGTTAAGTCCTATCCCTCCTTCAAAGGCTGGCTGTACCTTTCTGAAGTCTGATAGTGCCAACTGGGAGTGAGGCTGATAGCATACTGCTTGACACGTTTGCTTGGTGCATGCAGATTCACCATAGCTATTTATGTAAATCTCACCTCTCCTACTCATCTCTTGGGTGTTGAGACAGGGAGAAGGCCCTAGGAGGCTGAGATGCTTCACCCTACAAACAGCAGTTTCAGGAGGAAAATGGTTTTATGAATGTGGTGAAATGATGGGAGCTGAATTAACTGGTGGCAGTGGGATGGAAAGAAGGGGTGAGTGTTAAAGACCCTGAAGAGAGTGTATCAGAATCCTGGGGGACTGATTAAATCTGGAGTGTGGTTTGCAGGAGGGGAAATCAATGATTTAAATTTTAACGCTGATGGCCCATTAACAGGAATGAGTGGTAGGGTTGGGAGGGAGTTCATGCCTGTAGAGGGTATCTCATTTTTTGGCTACACAGCCCACTGAACTCCTTTCCCCACCTTTGGGGAGATCTGCCATTCTGTGAATTTCAGTGAGAGGTGAGTTTCTGTTCCCACTCTAGATGGTTTAAAGGGCAGATATCGTCTCTGATCCTTGTCAGCTATGGCACAAGCTGGTGACCTAAACTCAGGCATTATCAGATTCCAAATCTGGAGCAAGGGACACAGACCAGCAGGAACTGTTGAGGCTTCCTCTTGGTGTTTGCGTCATCCAGCGCCTCACCCCTGCGGGTGCTGCTGCTGCGGGCGTGCTCTCCATGCCGCCTCCCCGTCCCTGGTTCCTGGCCATTGCGCATGGTCCTTCACTCTTCCTGACAACTGTCAGTTGCCTGAAGCGCTTTCAGTAAATTCCTTCTCCACCTCAGTGGAGAATTAGTTCCTTTTTTTTTTTTTTTTTTGCAGTTTCAAACCCAGACTAAGGCCCACTTGAGTTGAGTTCATTTCAGGATCCTTGAGAACTTCCCTGGTGGCTCAGACAGTAAAGCGTCTGCCTACAATGTGGGAGATCCGGGTTCAATCCCTGGGTCAGGAAGATCTCCTGGAGAAGGAAATGGCAACCCACTCTAGTATTCTTGCCTGNCAGTTTCAAACCCAGACTAAGGCCCACTTGAGTTGAGTTCATTTCAGGATCCTTGAGAACTTCCCTGGTGGCTCAGACAGTAAAGCGTCTGCCTACAATGTGGGAGATCCGGGTTCAATCCCTGGGTCAGGAAGATCTCCTGGAGAAGGAAATGGCAACCCACTCTAGTATTCTTGCCTGGAAAATCCCATGGATGAGGGAACCTGGTAGGCTACAGTCGATGGGGTCCCAAAGAGTTGGACATGACTGAACGACTTCACTTTCACAGGAGCCTTGAATTTCTCTGTTCCCTGTACATGATTTCGTTGTGGTTTTGTATCCAACAGTCAGAAGATACAGAATCCTGAGAGTCTGGGTGATTCCCAGGCTACCTGCTCCAAATTCCCACCCGGGGTCCAAATCCCCTCTCCAGCCTCCCTCACGCCCGTGACCCCCTAGTCACTGCTTGATATTCCAGTGACCAGCAACTCACTCCTGTGCCGGGTGTTCTAAGCCATTGTTAGGAAGTTTTGGGTAACTTCTATTCATTGCTTCTGGTGCTTTTCCATGGAGAACTGTCTTATTTTGTATGAAATTTAAGAAGATTCTTCATGCCTTTTGAAAGTAAAGTGAACGTCCTGAATAAATAAAAATGGTATCAATGTTAGACTTGAAGCGTGAGGTGACGGAATGTCTCAGGAAAAGTGAACCTGCAGCCCAGGGAGGGACATATGGAAATTTGTGAGTTAATAGTACCGGGTCAAAGTAGTGGCCTCTCTGAAAAAAGGAATGCAAAATAGTTTGCAGAAGAATGCAGACTAAGCACTGCGGGCCATGTAAAATATATGGTCAGCACAGGCACGGAGGTGGGGAGAGCAAAGGACAGGGCGAGGGTGAGAAATGGAAACGGGAGCTGACAGCTGAAGTGAGAGTGTGATGACAGGGTGGGTGGGGGAACACCAGGGGTGAAACAAGGATCCTCCAGCAATTGCCCCAGCCATTCTGACAGACTTTGGCTATATAACATCTGTATCAGAGGGCGAGCTTCAATCCGAAGCCCCCGAGAGGGCCTTCCCTGGGGGTCCAGTGGCCAGTAAGACTCCCTGCTTCCAGTGCAGGGGGCCTGGGTTCAATCCCTGGTCAGGAAACTAGAGGCCACCTGCCGAAGCCAAAATATCCTGCATGTCACAACTGAAGCTGAAGATCCTGTGTGCCATAACTAAGACCAACATGGCCAAGAAAAAAAAAAAAAAGAAACCACTGAGGAAGAGAGGGGAACTGTGGTCAGAAATTAGTAGGATTTGAGTGCAAGGACATAGTAAGAAAAAGAGAAAAGGGTCTTGAACCAGGTCCGGGAGAATGGGGAGCAGAGACAGCAGCTGAATCCAGCAAAGCTGGGGCTGGAGACTGGAAAGGGACTGTGTTGTGGCAGAAGCTGTGGGATGGGAGAGAGCAAGGTGAAGCAATGGGAAGGCTGGAGAGCTGGTGGGGGGAGGAGGTCCTGGAGGAGCCGAGGCCATGCTGTGTGGGATCGTGTGGGACCCAGGGGCTCCTTGGCGGCCTTTTGGCTTTTGGTGAAGTTCTGAGGTGCAGAAAGGGGGCTGGGTAGGGGTAAGGAAGGTAAATGATGTGCTGAGGTAGAGGGGAGAGGTGAGGGAGGGCATCCCACACAGGTTATTATCTTCTCAGTTGTAACTGAAGCTGGGAAGCCTTCTGAATATCCAGAAAACCTGAGCTGAGAGCATCCTTGTCCTTCCCCTTAAATACATGAAAAAAGGAGAAGGCGAGGGTGGGATGGTTTGAGAGAATAGCATTGAAACATGTATATTACCATATGTGAAACAGATCGCCAGTCCAGGTTCGATGCATGAGACAGGGCGCTCAGGGCTGGTGCACTGGGATGACTCAGGGATGGGATGGGGAGGGAGGTGGGAGGGGGGTTCAGGATGGGGAACACATGTACACCCATGGCTGATTCGTGTCAATGTATGGCAAAAACCACCACAACATTGTAAAGTAATTAGCCTCCAATTAAAAAAAAGAAAAAGAAATGAAAGGAAGTTGAGGAATTTTGCAAAGAGGAGGGTGGAGGGATCTGAAGCCAATGTGCACGTGTAGGATTTAGGAGTCTTGGGTCTGTCCCCAGGTCTATAAAGCTTTGTTTATACTTATTTTATCCTTTGTGTGTTTTAAAATTTTACGTTTTAAGTAATCCAAAAATAGAAAACAATTTATGAAGTTTATAGACAGTGACTTTTGAAGAATTTTGTAAGAGATGTGAATTTAAACAACTTCCTTTATCGTAATTTCAGCTGTCTCTGTGACTTTCAAAAAGTCACTTTTAAAGTTTTCCTCTTATTTTTCTCCCAGAGTATGGGACTAGTGTTAATGACACACCCTGGCAGGTCCTTTACCTTCATAATGAGAAAGAAAAGGCCACACCTCACTAGGCCTAATGTGACGGGTTTCCTGTGGTTTTGGGAACTAGCAGAGAAGATACTGTGATTTTATCAGCAGAGGACCCACTGGCCAGAAACAAAAAGGATGTAGCATGTGTATATGTTGGGGGGGTGGGGTGGAGGTGTCAAGGTGACCAAAGAATCCAGAATGATTTCCACTGGCTCTTGGGATGCATCTTGACATTCTCATTTGAAAAGAGGTGGGCTATGATATGAGAATTTACTTTGCATTGAATCCTGAAGCTGGGTAGGGAAGATTCAACTGAGAAGAGAGGTCTCCAGCCCAGTCCCTTGAAAACAGTTCTTTCCACTCCCTCTGCTGCCAGCTGTCCAGGAATTTGGCAGTGGAAGAGGAATTTTCCAGGCTTGATTTAAGGGAAGGAGCGTGTGCATGTGCTAAGATGCCTCAGTCGTGTCTGACTCTGCGACACAATGGACTGTAGCCCGCCAGGCTCCTCTGTCCATGCGGTTCTCCAGGCAAGAATACTGGAGTGGGTTGCCATTTCCTCCTCCAGGGGATCTTCCCAACCCAGGGATCGAACCTGTGTCTCTTATGTCTCCTGCATTGGTAGGTGTGTTCTTCACCACTTGCACCACCTAAAGGTAGGTAAACGGTGTATTGACTTTTGGATTTTAATTTGGGTCTTTATAATTAGGTATTAGTACATGAACCGAGAACTTCCAGATGGATTTAGAAAAGGCAAAGGAACCAGAGATCAAATTCCAAACATCTGTTGGACCATAGAAAAAGCAAGAGAATTCCAGAAAAACATCTACTTCTGCTTCATTGACCATGCTAATTAAGTGGATCACAACAAATTGTGGAAAAGTCTTTATTGGGATGGGAATAGCAGACCACCCTATCTGCCTCCTGAGAAACCTGTATGCAGGTCAAGAAGCAACAGTTAGAACTGGACATGGAACAAAGGACTGGTTCAAAATTGGGAAAGGAGTGCGTCAAAGCTATATATTGTCACCCTGCTTATTTAACTTATATGCAGAGTACTTCATGAGAAATGTCAGGCTAGATGAAGCACAAGCTGGAATCAAGATTGCTGGGAGAAATATCAATAACCTCAGATACACAGATGACACCACTCTATGTCAAAAAGTGAATAGGAACTAAGGAGCCTCTTGATGAAGATCAAGGAGGAGAGTGAAAAAGTTGGCTTAAAACTCAACATTCAAAATACTAAGATCATGGCATCTGGTCCCATCACTTCATGGCAAATAAATGGGGATACAATGGAAATAATGACAAACCTTATTTTCTTAGGCTCCCAAATCACTGCAGATGGTGACTGCAGTCATGCAATTAAAAGACACTTGCTCCTTGGAAGAAAAGCTATGACAAACCTAGATAGCATAATAAAAAGCAGAGACATTACTTTGCTGACAAAGGTCTGTATAGTCAAAGTCATGGTTTTTCCAGTAGTCATGTGTGGACATGAGAGTTGGACCATAAAGAAGGCTGAGCGCCGAAGAATTGATGCTTTTGAACAGAGGTGTTAGAGAAGACTCTTGAGAGTTCCTTGGACTGCAAGGAGATCAAACTAGTCCATCCTAAAGGAAATCAGTCCTAAATATTCAGAAGAATTGATGCTGAAGCTGAATCT
>SJYV01029742.1:1653816-1673037 GCA_006410875.1 Neotragus pygmaeus
TATATATATATATATATACACACATACACACTTCCCCCCTGTAATTTGGCTCTGTCTTTCTACAGGTTCCTGTGACTTGAATTTGTCTCCATGGATGTAAACCAGAGTGACAAGCCTGTTGGAAAAGGATGAGGGGATCTGATCCTGTTTAAGACTCAGGGATCTCCAGGATCTGATTGTGATGCTAAAATTTGCTTCTTGCCTACCAGGATCTGGATGTAAGGGAAAAAGTGAGTTAATCTTGCATGGCATGACTTTCATCCTTGAACTGAGAGCTAAATACATTTCCTCGCTTTCTTCCTGCCCCTTCACTCTCAATCTTTAAAATACGTTTTGTTTTGTTATTCTTGGCTATGCCGGTCTTCTTCGCTGCTCGTGGGCTTTCTCCAGCTTTGGCTCAGGCGTCTTATTGCAGTGGCTTCCCCTGTTGCGGAGCAGCAGCTCTAAAGCACACAGACTTCAGCAGCTGTGTCGTGAGGGCTCAGCAGCTGTGGTGCGTGGGCTCGGTTGCTTGGTAGCATGTGGGATCTTCCCGGACCAGGGACCAAACTGGTGTCTCCTGCATAGCAAGGTAGACTCTGAACCCCTGGACTGTCAGAAAACCCCACTTTAAATATTGTATTATTTTCTTTTTTTTTTTTACTCTCAATATTTAAAAAAATATTTATTTGGGGATTTCCTGGTAGTCCAGTGGCTAAGACTCTGAGCTCCCAATGCAGGGGACCTGGGTTTGAGCCCTGGTCAGGGAACTAAATCCCACATGCTGCACCTGAGACCTGCTGCAGCCAAAATAAATACATACATAATTAAAATATTTGGCCGGGCCCGGTCTCAGCTGTGGCACGCAGTCTTCGACCTTTGTCGTGGCAAGTGAGATCTTTAGTTGCAGCGTGCGGGATCTAGTTCCCCGCCCACAGATTGAACCGGGGCCCCCTGCATTGGGAGGGCAGAGTCTTAGCCACTGGACCCCCATGGAAGTCCCTTCACTCTCAATTTGTATTACATCTTTCTTCTGGAAGCCATTAAAGTACTTTTCTTCAGGAGGCTTTTCTAGAGCTTTGCCTTGCACAATTTACATGATCAACACTATAAAAAGAACAAGAGTAGGACAGTTTTAAGACTGAGTTGAGAAGAGGTAAGTCACAGATTTGCTGAAAGAGAACAGAAATAGCCCTCCAAAGCATGGAGATGGGGGGAGGCATGGGTAAAACTGCAATTGTCAGATCCCACCTGAGGCAGCGTCTAGGAATCTGTAAACTCAACAACTTAGCTGGGGCAAGCTGGCTTTGAGTCAGCAAACTAGTTCTTTCTGTTTCTTACAGATGAAGGGAGGAACTGAGGCTTGTTGAGGGAACTGCCCAAGACACCATGGCAAAGTCGGGGCAGGGATGGGGATCCTGGTGCCCCTTCCCTTGGAGCGAACTGGGCACTGCTATATAACAGCCTCAGAACCCAGGTGAAAGGGTGTCACTCAGTCATGTCTGACTCTTTACAACCCTGTGGACTGTAGCCCACCTGGTTGGCAAGAATACTGGAGTGGGTTGCCATGCCCTCCTCCAGGGGCTCTTCCTAACCCAGGGATCGAACCTGGGTCTCCTGCATGGCAGCCAGCAGGGAAGCCCTCACACCCCATAGCTTGGTGTTAAATGAACAACGATGCCTTGTCAGTACTCAGTCCAGATTCTTGCCAGAGTAATCCTTGTCTTCTTTTTCCTTTGCCCCCTCCCAACTCCCCTGCTTTTTCTGGGTGCCCTAAGCCACAATGCAAATAAACTTGTTTTTCTTAACATCTGTGCAAGACTAGAGACATGAAACTCAAAGATTGCCTCATCACCAGGCTGCCTTACCAGAGATCTGTATCTTGTTTATCCACTGAGACAACAGGGAGGTTTGAGATCATCAGCATGGCTCTGGGGTAGGTGGAGGGAGGAGGCTGCCTCTTGGCCACCCGTGGCCCATCTCCAAGGCGCCAGGACACGCTGGGAGCCGATGGTGGAGTTCAGGTCTGCCACAGTACGGTGGCAGCCAGACCCAGGACAGGGCCTTCCCTGCGCTCGTTGTCTGCTTACAAGAGACTGAAACTGAAGGCACTTTGTAAGCCTGTAAGAAGCAGTCTGGGGTCCCCAGGTGGCTCAGTGGTAAAGAGCCTGCCTGCCAAGTCAGGAGATGTGGGTTCCATCCCTTTGTCGGGAAGATCCTCTAGAGGAGGGTATGGCTGCCCACTCCAGTATTCTTGCCTGGAGAATCCTCATGGACAGAAGAACCTGGCGGGCTACGTCCATGGGGTCTGAAAAAGTCAGACACAACTAAATAACAGCAACAACAAATCCAAACGCTATGCCTTGGGTAAGCTAAAGGATGGGTACCCTGACCCTCGCTTTCCAGAAATGTTTGCCTCCACCCTTCCTAGGGGTGCAGGGGTCCCGAGTGGTCCTGGCTGGCTCAGTCTCAGGCAGTGACCAGCTCAGCTCAGCTCCTCTCCCACCCTTTGCCGTTCCGGATATTGCTTCCAGGAGACTGAATGGACCTTGACCTCTGGACGTTGGCTGACCTCGAGCTGCCAGTTACTCGGCCAGAATGAACATGAGGTGGAGGGCTGACCCTCCTTCCTGAAGCAAAGAGGGCAGCCCTGGCCTGAGACATTCCTCATGGATCCAAATTAGACTTTGGCATCCTGCCAAGGGAAGCACTGACTAACTCATCTGGTGCACACAAGGGAAAGCGGTACGCCACGTGCCTCCCCGCGTCCCGCTTGCGGCTCTGCTTGGCCGCTAACGGCGAAGCAGAGGAGACGCTGTCATGGGAGCTCGTGCTGGGCGCCTTTAGAAGGCAAGAACGCTAAGCGGCAGAGGAAGACTCTGGGGGTAAGGAGGACGTGTCATGCTAAAGAGCAAACATGTTTCCATACGGGATAAGCCCACACCACATATGGATGGAGAGACGTGTGGAGAACCACAGATGCCCACAGGCTCTGCGCGGGGCCTGAGCGAGGAGTCCCCTGTCACGGCCTTGCTTCCTCTGCATCTGAGGTGACAGCTTCCAGTGTGCCAGGCTGTATAAACTGGGCCCCGGCGGTTTGAGGCGATTGCCTTTTCCACTCATGTCAGACTCACAAGGCTGAAGACATCCCAGAGAGCTCTGAAATTTTGTGACAATCCACGGGCATCTGTGAGCGGCGGGCCCCCCTGAGCCAAGCTTGTCATGAAGGTGGCAACAGGAGCACCGTCTTGCTGACTCTGGGCTCCAGATGCTCCGAGTGCCATAAAACCAGGAAGAAAATGGGCAAGGGTCCAATTTCAAAGCCAGAATATGTTTTGCTGAAAATATGGATATGTGTGTTGCCTTCCGGACAGTGCGCTCGCCGAGGGAGACCCGCACAGTTTATTAGGATGGAAATGGGAACAAGAGGGTAAGGGCTTCGCTCAGTAGAAAACTGGCAGCATCATGCGGTTCCCTGGGGGGCAGCCCTGAGGTCCTCATCAATTGGCCTCTCCGCAGGGGAGGGGCGCCTGGCCAGCACAGCTACAACTCATCCATCAGGGCGAGCCAGTCGTCGCCCTTGCTAGCGCTCCGCCTTGACTGGTCCGTGATCTCAAACTCCCCCATGATCCGCACCAGCTCTTGGTTCGTCTGCTGGTCCTGTGAGAGGAGGGAGAGGATGAAGAAACATGTGGGCATGACGGCCTCTCCGTGCAGCTGGTGGTTCACTTTCCCACCCCTGTGATGCACTTCGGTTCCTCGCCTGTTTGTCAGGAGAGGGACTATGTTATGTGCTGACTAGAGAGGAGGAGGAGGGAGGGCCTTTGAAGTTCATTGTTATTATAAGAACAGGAGGGGAATGAGATTTGACTTGTATAACCGCCTGCACGCACCTGAGTAGCTTGGATGTTGATAACTTCGTAGGATAACTCCTCTGGCCTGGTGAGCGCTGCTTGTCTGTACGAGAGGGTCGAGAAACGGGTCAAAGGTTAGGATTTTCCTCCCTGCCAGCGTGGCAAATTGGTCCTTGATAATCTGGTAACCTATTTTTCTCTCTCTCTCTTCAACTTTCCACCCTCTTCCCAACCAATACCCCCTGCGCTCCAGGAAGTCAAGTCCTTTTCTGTCTGTGCTTTTGCACATACTGAAGTCTGCCAAGAATAGCGTTTCCCCTTCCTCTGCTTGGCAAACTCTGAGACCCAGCTCAGTTGCCAACTTCTTCAGTCTGCTGGGGCCAAGTCAGTCCCCGTGTCCCTCACTGGAGCACGTGCGACATGGCGCTGGAGGGACTCGGGCACGTGTTCACGCTCCTGCAACGCCGGGAGGACCTGAGGACAGGCCCCGGGTGTTGTGCGCCATCCTTGGGTCCCTACACTTCCCACAGGGCCTGCCACTCCAAAGGAGAGAGAAATAGAAGGCACCCACCCCCACCCCAGATACATGGCTGTGAGAACAATCGCATGAGACAATGAACGCAGAAGTTCTCTGGAAACTGTAAGGCACGCGTAAGCCTCAGTGAATTACCACCACTGTTGGTTCTGGGGGCGACTGTCTCATCCTGAAGATGTCATGCTCCAACGTCCTTCTGGTTTTTTAACAGTGTTTTTAAAAATAGGATTATCTTGACTTCCAATTCTCTTGAGCTGTGCTTTGCTAAAAAAAATATTAGAGCTACTTTTTGAACGAATTGAAAAGATTCAGGCCATTTAATACTAGTGGATTCTTCTTTAACTAAGGTTGTTGAGTTTGCTGATCTTTCATTTTTGATCTTTATTTACATCTGTGTTTATAAGTGATAAGAGCCACTTATTTGGTTTATGATGGTCATTTTTTGGTTCTTACCACACTTAGGATTTTTATATAGGTATTTAAAGAAACAGGTTGAAAACATACTCCTCCTCTTCATCAGTGGTGAAGAGATTCAACCGGAATCCTGGCTCAGGGCCACTGGGTTTCTGAATCTCCATGCCTCCTAGCAGCCTGGCCAAGAGATTCAGCTCTTCTTTAGCAAGAGGGTTTGGAACGATGCTTTCCTGCAAAATCAATTTCATGATTTTTAGCCACGTGAAGGTGATTCAATTCCCTGCTGATACCCCAGAGACCGAGGGTGGTATTTCAACACAAGGCAAAACAGTAACTGTCTGAATGATTTCTGGGAAGGACTGGGTCCACGTGAAGCACAGGAAATAGAACCAGAAGAGAAATAACCCGTGTCAGAAGCAGAGGGACTCTAGCAAGGTGACAAGCCAGAGAGTCTCACACTTTCAAGATGAGTGAAAGGCCCCAGCCTTTCTTCCTCAAACCACCTTCCTTCCTCCTCAAAGAACGCCCCTTCCTCTTCAGGCCGTCTAGTTCTCCCAGCCTTTACCCGTGGCCTGGGTTAAGCCTCCAGGTCCAAGGGCACTTGTTCCACGGGAGCGACCACACTGCCCTCTGGTGGTGACTGGTGAGCACACCCTCGAATCCCTTCTCTCTGGTGGCTCCCTCTCTCGTGGCCGGGCCCCTCTGCAGCCTGCACTCTCCTCCTACCTGCCTCTCTCTAGCCCGGCTTTTCCCCTGCTTCGCCTCTGGAATCAGGCCCTGTGTGCCTGTCTGGGCGGGCCTCTGGCCACTGCTGCCATCGCCTTGTGAGCCAGCTGCACGAGAGGGACGCTGCTGCCTGCTTCCGCCGAGGAGCATGCCTCTGGTGCCTCTGCGCGTCCTGCCATCTCGGTTTGTGTGCCTTTTTCTCCTTCTGAGCTGTTTAGTATCTGCCTCTCTCCAGAGTTCCACTTGGATGTCACCTCCTCCGAAAAGCCTTCCTGTTCCCTGTCCAGGGGGTTCCTTCCCACCCCCTGGACAGGATATGTGTTCTGACACAGCTCTTTGCTCAGAATACTCAGCGA
Source organism: Neotragus pygmaeus (assembly GCA_006410875.1). NCBI lineage: Eukaryota > Metazoa > Chordata > Mammalia > Artiodactyla > Bovidae > Neotragus > Neotragus pygmaeus. The sequence goes on from SJYV01029742.1 coordinate 1,659,681, forward strand.
GTTCACCTTCTTTCAAGATGAGTGAAAGGCCCCAGGGATCCTCTGTCTTCCGCCAGGTTATAGTTATTGGTTCCTATCGCTGTCTTTATAAGCCTAGCGTATTACAAGGCTCTTCAGGACGGGACCAAATCTAAGCCAGCTCCGTGTCCTGGGAACCTCCCCCCCACCGCCTCCAATAGACAGAGTTCAATAAATGTTTATAGCATAACTGAATAGTCCATGATTTGGCCTATAAGCTAGATGATAGCTAGTTCAGTGAAAATTTATAAAAAAGAATTCAGAGAACCCAAACCGCATTTTGAACTCAACCTTCACATCATTACAAAGGGAAGCAGGGAAAGGGGATGTTTTAACGATCAGAATACATACAAGTGCTGAACTCAGCAGCCACGGATCGCACGGCACTGGTACAATGCTGTTTCACATGTCCTCATGTGTAGTTCCTGCTTAATTATGGTGGTGGAGACAAGCTTAAAATTACCTAATTAGTCAGATCACTGGAAGTCTCCATGAGAAACTATAATTTAAAACCTGTGTACTGGTAAGGCGGAATGGAGAAGACTGCAAACAAGGAGGGAGCCTTGGCCAGCTCTGAACTCTAGAGACCCCTCCCTTCTCCCTGTCCAGACTCTTGTATCTAGAAATTAGCTCTGAAGGTAAACACGGGAGGCAGAAGCTCACCTGCGTCCGTGAAGCTAAGTTCTTTGATGCTGCAGACATGTGGGTTTCCACGGGCCGGTTCACGCTATACCTGGTGGCAACGGAAAACCACAAAAGCATTGTCCAGGCCTTTTACCCTGACTCCCTTCTAACTCATAAATATAGTGCATAGCTTTTACTTTGAGGTATTAAAAAGCATCCAGAAAGGTATAACTAAGTGGGTGTCAACCACTCAAGTTTTGCTTCTTCCCAAGTCAAAATACCTAGGAAGCTGTATGGCGATTTTTCCTCTTGCAAAGTAATGTGTATTTCTGGGAAAAAACCATGATCGGTACATGAAGGCCAAGGCCTTTGGGTCTCTACTGCATTAAAAGGTTTTGGCTAGTTCTCTTGTATAGCTATTTTAAGTTATTTATCTTTTTTGACCTGTTAATCTACCTTCTGGTAGAAGATCCGAGGTGCCCTTTGGAAATGCCGGGGCCCTGCCTGCCATGTCTCTAAGAGGAAATTTCTTCAGTTGTCAGCAGGGGCTTTTCACTGCAGAAGTCAAGCCAGTTTTTTAAATGAAGGGACCTCTGCTGCACTGGAATTCATTTGGGGAAGGAAGAATTTGCTTACATATTAGTTCCCAGTTTCAGGACTCGGTCTCCATAGAGCTCAAGAGACCCTTCTTTGAGTGCAGCGACATAGCTCCCGCCGTGCTTAAATTCTGTCTTCTTCACTTCTTTGCCTTTGTTGTTGAATGTTCTACAAGACAAAGTAGGACATGATGGGACTTCCCTGGTGGTCTAGTGGTTAGGAATCCACCGTGCAATACATGGGTTTGAATTTTGGTTGGGGAACTAAGATCCCATATGCCACAGAGCAGCTAAGCCTGCACACTACAACTACTAAGCCTGCGTGCTCTGTGCGCCAAGACTAGAGAGCCCGTGTCTCAACAAACAATCCCACCTGCCACAACTAAGACCTGATGCAGCCAAATAAAGAAATATTAAAAAGAGAAAACAAAGGAGGACATGATGACACGCTCTCCAAGCCTGGAGAGTCCCGGAGGCTTCATCATTCTTTGTACTATGGGACCAAAGGGAATTTACACACTGCTTCAAGATAAAGATACTAGCTGATGGAACGGTGTGTGTGTGTGTGTGTGTGAGGGTTTGTGTGCTCAGCCGCATCTGACTTTGCGGCCCCAAAGACTGTAGCATGCCAGGCTCCTTTGTCTGTCGAATTTTCCAGGCAAGAATACTGAAGCGGGTTGCCATTTCCTACTCCAGGGGATCTTCCTGACCCAGACCCAGGATCGAATCCACGCCTCTTGCATCTCCTGCATTGGCAGGTGGATTCTTCACCACTAACGCCAGCTGGGTGATAGTAATACAATAATGATGATAATATTTATTGAGTATATGCTATGTACTGGGTGGTGTGTAGCACTTTAGAGCATTACAGTATTATGATATCCTCACAGTAAACATTCAACAGATGAAGAAATAAATCTTGGAGTATCTGCTAGGTGACAAGCTGGGATTAAACCTTACCTCCTCTCTGCGGTGCTTAACTGGAGAAAGGGCGGAGCCAAGTCTATGTGGCGGCCCACATATTGGTTTCCCGGCCCCCTGAACACTGGTCTGACAATTAGTGTTGAGCATTCATTCACCTGATGAGTCCAGGGACTTCAGTTCCCCAGGGAACGGGCCCAGACACCGGCAACACAAAGCGACCATTGGAATTCTGAACTTTGTCCTTTAGAAATATGGACACCTGGGGGAAAAAGAGATACTTGGTGTCATTTTCTTGGCAGATTTCCATAGACATATCCCATATCTGAGGATGGGAAGTGTGTAATGGCTTAAGGCAAGAGAGAAAAACACACCATAACAAACACCTGCAGAGTACTGTGTTTTCACAAACAGAACCTCTTTGGAGCCACATGACAAATCTTCCAGGGAGGTGGTGCTGCTGTGCTGTGCCGTGCTTAGTCGCTTGGTCGTGTCCAGCTCACTGTGTCCCCATGGACTGCAGCCCGCCAGGCTCCTCTGTCCATGGGACTCTCCAGGGTAGAACACTGGAGTGGGTTGCCATGCCCTCCTCCAGGGGATCTTCCCAACCCAGGGATCGAACCGGGGTCTCTTGCATTGCAGGCAGGTTCTTTACCAGCTTAGCTACCAGGGAAGCCCATGGGTGGCGCGACCCCTGCCTTCATGATGAGGAGGTTGGGGTTCACAGAGTGAAGCGACTTGCCCAAGAAGAACATTAAGAGTCGGGACCAGGATTCAAAACCGAGGATGACCCCAAATCCCATGTCCATTCTTTGGTTCCTTGCAAACTCTCTATATAGCTCTGAGGCTGGAGCTGTTAAGACCCTCATTATCTCCTCAGAGGTTAAGACACTCCCTCTAGGCCCGCCAGCTCGTAAGGGGCAGAGCTGAGGATCCACCCCCTTGTGTTCCTGGCTCCAAGCTCTCAGCCACTTGGTGGGGAGAGGCCAGCCGGGTGGGCCCAGCGGGCACAGAGTCTGAAGGTCTGCTACGTGATGGGAGCCCCACACTGCTTACTCCCCCTCTTCGCTTCGTGCGCTCGTGCGTTGAGGTCTCGGTTGAATTGGTTGTGGCAGTCGATCAGGTTTACTGGGGAGTTTCCTGGCAGTCCAGGGGTTAAGACTGGGTGCTTTCTCTGCAGGGGCCTGGGTTCAGTGTCTGGTTGAGGAACTGAGATCCCACAAGTTGTACAGCATGGCCCAAAAAAAACCAAACCAGTTTCTTCCTCATCTGTAAAGTGAGATAAACTTGAAGGTTCCTTCAGACTCTAAAATTCCGCAAGATTGTATCAGTAACATTGCCAAGAATGAGCATCTGTTGCACGCAAGGCCGTGAAAGTGCAAAGTGGTAAGNAAAAAAAAATCTATTAAAACTTCAGGAGAAATGCTTTGCTATAAATTAGATTTTTCTGCCAACCAGGATAATTCAATAATTTCCCCTTGACATTCTTGAGATTGCTCTTTGGGGGGAATCATGATACTTTGAAGTTGGGAGTGATTTGTTTCCAAGAAAAGATTAAGAGTCAACTGGGAGTGGAGGTGAGAGGGCAAAGAGGGGGTTCTTTTACTAAAAAGGAAGGGGGGCCCTTTGGGGCTTCCATGCCACTGGACAGAGATTATTCACAATGGCCAGGAGGACTGCAGTGTAGGGCTTGACCAGGGCATGCCCCAGGCCAGACATGACTCTGACAGAAGAGTGTGTGTTTATGGAGAGGGGTGTGTTTTGGGAAGCTCCTGGGGTCCTCCAATATCATCTTATAGTTGGGGCAGCCTCAGTCTTAACGGCTTTCCTAAATAACTGTCTAAAACCGTCCTCAACCCTTATGGAATCAAAGCTGGTTTCAGGTGCCCAAGGTCACTTTTTTTTTTAAACTTTTTAATTTTATACTGGAGTATAGCCAATTAACAATGTTGTGATAGGTTCAGGTGAACAGCAAAGGGACTCTGTCATACATATACACGTTTCCATTCTCCCCCAGACTGCCCTCCCATTCAGGCTGCCACATAACACTGAGCAGAGTTCCATGTGCTGTACAGTAGGATCCAAGGTCAATTCTTAGTTCTGGGTGCAGGGCGGGCAGAGGTGGCTACCTGCCTCCCCGTCTTCCTTTTCTCCTTTGCTGTGCAAGAGTAAGCACAAACCAGGACCCCACCCCCATATATTATTTATCTCCTGTAACTGGGGGCTTTGATCCTAGCCCCTGTCAAACCCTGATCTCTCTGCACAAGATTCAATACAGTCAAGATGCCAGACTGTCACCGGTTGGCCAGAGCCACTCTGGCTGGACAAGGCAGCTGGCAGAGAAGGGTGCTAGGAAAAGGCAGGGATCTTGGAGGACTAGGCGCAATCAGATAGGCCTTGGGGTGCCAGCCTCTAAGCACCTATGGGTAAGGGGCAAGGGACCGGAGAGTCAGGACTTGGGCAGGACAGGGCTTCAAAGTCTGCCGGCTGTGAATTCTGGCTCCTCCACTGGAAAGTCTTTTAACCTCTCTATGCCTTGATTTTGCTATTGCTATTGCTAAGTCACTTCAGTCGTGTCCGACTCTTGTGCAGCCCCATAGATGGCAGCCCACCAGGCTCCCCCGTCCCTGGGATTCTCCAGGCAAGAACACTGGAGTGGGTTGCCATTTCCTTCTCCAATGCATGAAAGCGAAAGGTGAAAGCAAAGTCGCTCAGTCATGTCCAACTGAGCGACCCTATGGACTGCAGCCTACCAGGCTCCTCCATCCATGGGATTTTCCAGGCAAGAGCACTGGAGTGGGGTGCCATTGGGGTAATACTAGTACCTACTTTATAGATAGAACTAAATGTGACAATGTGTGTGAAGCTCCTAGCACCATGCTTGGCACACAGCAGGGATACTTAGGATTAATAGTATCTTTAGGACAGTCTTTCCCACTGCAGGAAATCCATCTCCTGCAGTCCTTTACTTAGGCCCCCTTCTGCCTTCTCTCCCACCAAACCTTGCCTGTCCCTAAGGACAGACGTGCTAGTCACTCAATCATATCCAGCTCTTTGCGACCCCATGGACTGTAGCCTGTCAAGTTCCTCTGTTCATGGGATTCTTCGAGCAAGAATACTGGAGTAGGTTGCCATTTCCTTCTCCAGGCTCCCTGAGGACTTACCTCCTCAAACAGAACCACGATGAACAAAGTTTGCCTGTAAAGGTGGGCTACCTGCTAGGCACTATCATACAGCTGTGCTTGGGAACGCTTTACCTACCAGTGGTCATTCGTTGTTGCTACTAACTACCCTCACAGTAAGGTTGGTTGGTATTGAAATTCTCTCATTTGGCAAAGGCTCTGGGAGGTGAACTGACGTTGTTCAAGGTCACATATCTGGGAGAAGAGGTTGGAGCTGGGACTGGGGCCCACGTCAAACCAGTTCAACCACAGAGGGCTAGGCATATTCATCTTAAAATTCATCTTTCCTTCCTTCTCTTCCTTCCTTCTCCCCATGAATCATTGCCTCCCAGAGCCCACACAATGGCCACTGAGGCAGAGTGGAAAACTGAGGCAGGGATACGTGGGAGTCATTTTCTTTCCAATATTCTCTGAGTCTCCAGGAGGAAGATCACAGGTCCCAGCAGAAAGAGGTCAAAGGGGAAGGAAGTGGGAGAGTCTGGGAAAGTTTCCATTTGAGCAGCTGTCAGAGCAAGCCATTCACTTGGACACTGCCTGACTCACAGAATAGAGGAGTTCTGAGTTTTAAAGGTCATCTCATCCCACCCTCTTTTTGAATCACATCTTCCACAGGTGCTCCCCCACCCTAGATAACAGGGAGCTCACTTCCTCACAGGGCCAGCCCTGGGGTGCTCTGTGCCCCTCCGCCCCTTGTGGGGCTCTCACTCGGCTTTCTGTGGCACAGCCCCGGCCCTGACCCCACACAGGCAGGGGCCAGCCAGCAGTAGTGTAGTGCTGTGAGTCGCCTGCTTCTCACTTGGCGAGGTCTGATGTTTGGGGAGCTAATCTGTGAGCAAGGCAGGGCCTTTCCGGAGACCACATGTCTCCAGAGGAAAGGGCTGGGTGCTGGCAGCCCAGTGTTCCCTGGGGACCTAGCTCTGTGCCTAGCTAGGAGTTTCCCCTCAGAATGGAGGTCAAAGGGAAACTTAGGGCTGGGGAACTTTGCCGCCACCTGAAACCAAGCTGGGAGTTCAGCAGATGCATGATCAAGACCGCTGCATTTGCCTCAAAAATGATAAATATTTGTATTGAGTTAGCCCCCAGATCAAGGGATGTCCAAGTTTCTGGTTTTGCCTAGGAAAGCACCCTTAGGGAACCTGCTAGCACCTGGAAGGGCAGGACACGATAGACATGGGAGCTNACCCGTCTGTTCCCACTGCCTATTAAACATGTCCACCGATCCATGGGAAGCACCTCCAATTCACCCTGCTCAGAACAGGGCTCCATCTGTCTTCCCTAACCTGACCCCCTGGATGACACCACCGGGTCACCGCGTCAGCAATCTGAGTCCCCCGCCCACCACCGTCCCCTGGCTGTTCAGTGGCCAGGCCCAGCGATCGTTCCTGGGTCCGGCCCCTCCTCTCTGCCCTGCTCCCTAGCACAGACCTTCATCACCTCCAGCCTGGCCACTGCAGAGCCTCCCTGCCTCTGCCCTCATCTGTACTGGATCTGGCCTCCACTCTGCGGCTAAAGAGACTCTTCTCAACTCCTCTCTGACCGTACCCCTCTCCTGCTTCGCTGGCTTAGCTGCCTGTCCGATGGTGTCCAGCTGGCCCACGGGCCTCTCTGCAGCCGCACGCCTCCTCGAGCCCGAGGCAGCCTCCTGGCCCCTGCACTGCCAGTTATGCCAGCGGTCACCTGATGGTGCTTTACGAGGTGGTGTCCTCTTAACCCCTCTTGTTTTCCCACAGTCCTGGGGAAAACCTCTTCCTTTTAAAGCTCTCGGATCCTCTGTGCAGACGCCCTGATGCTCTTAGGTAGAGGCGGCCATGCCCCACAGTGTCCTCTCTTTTCTGGCTCAGAACCAAACATCCATAAGGCCCTTAGTGCACGTTCCCTTCTCTGAGGAGGTGCTGAGGGCAGGACACGTGTCTCCTATGGAAAGAGGGGATGAAGGTGGTGGAGCTGCGGGGCTGGCGTCCTGGATGCTCCGTGAGCGCCCACACTCCCCAGGATGATGGCGGGGTTCAGGTGGCTGGGAGGAAGTGAGCCAGGGATGTAAATGCTTGGAGAATGTGGGTGACTTCACGGTTGGTTTCAGCAGTGAGGGCTGAGTGTGGGGCTTTGGACGGTGTGATGGTTGCTGGTCTGGCCTTAGAAGAGGAGGGCTAAGTGTGCGTAGGCAGGACAATAATGATCCGAAAGGGAGGGGGAAGCTGGGAGAATGTCGACCCTGCTTCTTGCAGCCTGCCTGTGGACGAAAGAAAATGACCGGCCGCCTTCAGGTGGCGAGAAGACTTTGTATACCGCCTCCCTGCTGCATGCTAGGATGCCCACAGTCACGTCTCCGGCTTGCCTCTCCCCTCTGAGCTCCAGGTTTAGACATTCAGCTGCCTACTTGACTCTGCTACTCAGAGAGCAAATCGAGTGTAAACAGAATGACTTTTTCTACTCAAATATCCTTCCCTTCCTTCCTTCCCCAACTCAGAAAATGGCACCAGCAACCTAGTAGCTGTTCTTCATTCCTCTTTCCCTCATTCCCCACATCCAATCTCTGAGTAAATCTTATTGACCCTGCCCTGAAGGTGAATATGTGAATATTTTTCATGATCTCCACAGCAAACACCTAGTCCAAGTGCTTTCGTTTTTCACCTGGATCTCATTTTTTTACCTAGATTTTGTTAACTGCTGGCCTACCTCTTTTAGTTCATTTTCGAGATCCACGTCAGATCAGGTTACCAATTCATCTTAAAATGCTCCAAATCTTTTCTTTACTCTTATGATGAAATCCTTACTAGAATCTAAAGCTAAGTCAACTGGTAGGTAAGAACCAGTTTATTCATGACTTGGTGTCTCTCTGCTTAGTGAGCACTCACGCTACCTAGGTGGTTAACTTTATCTGAGTATTGCCCCCGCCTAGATATGCTCTGTTCACACAGCCTTTCTCTCTGTCCATGGAGCGTTTCGTGCTTTTCCCACCTAATGGTCTTTGGACTCGCTGTCCCTTCAGGCTAGAAGCTCTCCCCTGAGATCTTTGTTAGTTACACTCTCAGCTGAAATGTCTGTCCTCAGAAAGGCTGCTCTTGCCTCTACCATCTAAGGATATACTCCTCTGTAAGGTAGCTATTAGTCAAGTGTGACTATTTAAATTAAGATTGAATTAACAGTTCGGTTTCTCTGTCTGATGAGCCATGTTTCAAGTACCCAACAGCCCTATGGGGCTAGTGGCTCTCACAGTGGACAGCACAGATACAGAACATTTCCATCAAGACAGGAAGCTCTGTTGGACAGTGCTGGTCGGAAGCAACATCCCATCCCAGTTCCCTCCTATAACTTGACCTTATAAGGCCATCTTCCTGAGAAGTATCAGAACTGGAACACAACTTAACGTGTCCTCGAGGTTTCTTCCTACTGGCATGGAGCCTTCTCAGGGCAGGGCCTCTGCCTTGTTCACTTCTGTATCTCAGGACTGAAAATGACCTGGAGTGGAGCGGCACTCAGGGACGCAGTGTTTCCAAGTGGAGTGGGTAATGGAGTGGATGTAAGGACCAGGATGTGAAGAGGTGAAGATGGAGTGATGTTTCCCAACTGGAACAGTGGAAGCNGTACTATCTCTCCAGAGATTTATAGATGCCATTTATGTAGTAAATGCAAAGTTTCTTTTTTTTTTTTTTTAATTTGGATTCTCTTTTGCAGATTCTGAACATATTGTAAGAGGATATCATGCCTCAACTTTAACACCACAAGCTACATCTGACATAGTCAATAGTCATCCATTTCTTTCAAAGAAATTGGACTGTCTATGAAGCCTACATAAGCAGACCACAGAGCCATTCTCAGAGTCAGAGCCAGAGAATGGCAATTACAGTTGTTAGAACTGAAACTTACAATGAATTTTTTTTAATAAGGCACTTGTTTGTTTCTTACCAGTTGGCCTCTACTAAGAAGGCTATCTAAGTAGAAATTACCATCAAATTAGCAGCCAAAATTATTATTAATGAATTGAGTCTAAAACGCTCTCTTTGGGCCTTAAATTCCCATTGGCTGCAGTGTTCATGTCACTTCTGTAGGAGATGCCTTTGCCAGGGTTTGACCTCCCTCCTGTCTCACTCACTGGCTGTCTCCCTCACACGTGCTGTGTACACATAGAGAACACCCTCTGTACACAGTGGCAGCTGTCAACAGCGCCCACTCCAGATGGGTGGGCCTAGGTCACCCTCTGCTCTGAACTAGCTAGAACAGGCTGTCCCTGCATTAAAATGGGAAAAAAGGAAGAATTTAGCATCTGGTAATAACATTAGTTTTCATGAGATTGGAGTAACCATGTGATTTATAAATAGTGAAAGGAAACAGAGGCCAAAGAGAGTTGTAGGCATTTTTGTTGTCACACATTAGAAGCAAATTAATAAAATTCAATAAATTAAAACTTAATGTGTGGTAGAGTCACTTTGGTTTTTTCTGGGGACTGAAACTCACCTTTACTTCTTAATCTTCAATTTTTTACTTTCAATCTTTACCACACTCTAAAGATTGTCACAAAATGTTACAAAAGCTTTCTTCTCACTTACTGAATCTTGTAGAAGGAAAAGTCCTGGAAAAAAACTGTCACAGAATTAGCTCATCAAATAGATTTTAAATAAGACAGGAGCCTATTCAAAACAGTGGTGTTTCTGCATTATGATCCCCCAAAGATTCTCAGGATAAAACCGTGTTTTGAAAACGCTCTTTCACTTGGATCTATGACACATACCCATTCAGGACATCATTTGTGATTCCTTAGGTTCACTCAACAAATGAAGTTGCAAAACAATTTACACGGCAGACTCTTTGAACTTGCTCTGCTATTCATTACCTGCATGATACATACAGTGTTGAAAGCTGTTTTTGTCCTTATTTCTTTTAGTTATCTTTTGGTCCTTTTAAATGTATTTTAGTTGTTGAAAAAAATGGAGGAAATACTTCATTAAGTAAATCAGTATATTTTTTAAACCAGCAGCAAAAAAGAGATGACTTAGGCCATCCATATGTTTAACATGTGAAGATGTGTACCCAGTGAAAATTTTTAATTTAAATACCAATTTTTCTATTTTATGACTACAAGAAAAATGTGACCACTTCAACTGTTATGTATTTATTTATCTTCAGTGTTTTTATAATTATGTCTTTCTGGAGTATTAACCTGGATGCCACAGACCAACTACTTTACATACACTGAAATCCTAATTAAGCTTTGTGTTTTGGATCAGTGGCACAGGTTAAACGTTTTGTTAGGTCACAGGGGACCAGAAACCTTTTTTGTTTGCATCCAAAATGAAAGATTTATTAAAAAAATTATTGTGTTTTCCTACCTTGACAAGTCAGCTATATTGAATATAATTTGATTTCTGATGATCTTTAATCTTTAGAATGGTCTAATATTTATTATTTTGGATATCAGTGTTCTCCATGGTATAGGTTAAATATCATAACTGGAATAAATTGAACTGAATATGCATGTGTACCATATACCCTAGAGGTTGAATTTTGGAACCAAATTCTTAATAAGAGCTTGTCATCTTAAGAAAGAAGAAGAGGGAAACTGCTTTGGGTTGCATCTAAGAGTATTAAGGTTTTTATTGTTCTAGCTTATTCTGATAGTCTTCCTCTCATCTCTGGGATTTNAAGAAACCAGGAAGTTAGGCAGGACTTGAATTCTGGAGACTCGTTTAGCTGCAGACATGAGGCTGTGGGCACTGGGGGAGTTTTTAGAGGCAGGTGGAGATGTGGGTCTTGATGGTAGGGCTGGGGTAGGGGGGTACAGGGGTTAGAAGTAGGAGTCACCACAGATAGAGGAGTTAGTTGGCAGCCAAAGTGGGGAGGAAAGTGACTCAAGAGCAGGGGGTGGGTAGAGGCAGAAGGGGAAAGGCTTGGAGACAGGAGGAGGGGAACAAGGACTGAAAGATGGAGCGATGGGAGAGGCTAGGGAAGGCCGAGAAGGGGACAGTTCCATGGAGCAAGAGGGCCGCCTCCTGCCAGCTCAGATGCTGGACAAGTCAAGGCGATAAAGGCTCGGGAAAAAGTTTTGGAACTGAGATCAGGCTGGGAGCCTGGAGAAGCAAGGGGAGAAGCCATGTTTTAAAGAAACGTACAGAAGGTAACTGGGAGGGAATGGTGGCATCACTGTCCTGCTTGGTCCCTTGAAAACCTGCTGAGATTTATCATCAGACAGTTGATCATCATGGAAGCAAACACTGAGGATGTGCTAAAAGGGCGGAATCCCAGTCTTGGTTTGCCCTGATGACTTGCGCGCTGTCTCGCAAGGAGGGCAGCGCAGGGCGCTCCTGGGCCACCCACTCACTCACCCGGATATGCAGGTCCTGGAAGAAGATGAGGAGTGTCTGTCGGATCAGCTGAAACTCCCCTGCAGAGAGGCCCCCGTATATCTGCGCAGGCAAAGCAGAAACAGGCATTCTGCTTTCAGAAGTGAGATGGGAGACTGTGCACAGGCACGGGGGGCAGGGTGGGGTGGGGGGTGGGTGCCCAGAGATGGAGCCAGAGGGCAAGGAGAAGACTCAGCTGCCGGGCGGGGTGGAGGGGCAGGAGGGGAAAGGCAGAAGAACCAGAGATCAAATTGCCAACATCTGCTGGATCATAAAACAAGGAAGAGAGTTCCAGAAAAGCATCTTTACCCGCTTTATTGACTATGCCAAAGCCTTTGACTGTGTGGATCACAGTAAACTGTGAAAAATTCTGAAAGAGAATACCAGACCAACTGACCTGCCTCTTGAGAAGCAACAGTTTCTCAGGTTAGGAAGCAGCAGTTAGAACTGGAGAAGGAACAACAGTCTGGTTACAAATAGGAAAAAGAGTACTCAAGGCTGCATATTGTTATCCTGCTTATTTAACTTATATGCAGAGTACATCATGAGAAGTGCTGGGCTGGAAGAAGCACAAGCTGGAATCAAGATTGATTGGAGATATATCAATAACCTCAGATAAGCACATGACACCACTTTTATGGCAGAAGGTGAAGAGGAACTAAAGAGCCTCTTGATGAAAGTGAAAGAAGAGTGTGAAAATGTTGGCTTAAAGCTCAAAATTCAGAAAACGAAGATCATGGCATCTGGTCTGTTCATTTCATGGGAAATAGATAGAGAAACAATGGAAACAGTGTCAGACTTTATTTTGGGGGCTCCAAAATCACTGCAGATGGTGATTGCAGCCATGAAATTAAAAGATATTTACTCCTTGGCAGGAAAGTTAGGACCAATCTAGATAATATATTGAAAAGCAGAAATACTACTTTGCCAACAAACATCCATCTAGTCAAGACTATGGGTTTTTCAGTGTTCATGTATGAATGAGAAAGTTGGACTGTGAGGAAAGCTGAGAACTGAAGAGTTGATGCTTTTGAACTATGGTGTTGGAGAAGACTCTTGTGAGTCCCTCGGACTGCAAGGAGATCCAACCAGTCCATCTTAAAGGACTCAGTCCTGGGTGTTCATTGTAAGGACTGATGCTGAAGCTGAAACTTCAATACTTTGGCCAACTCTTGCAATGAGTCAATTCATTGGAAAACACCCATTGATGCTGGGAGGGATAGGGGGCAGGAGAAGGGGAAGACAGACGAAATAACTGGATGCCATAACCCACGTGATGCACATGAGTTTGAGTGAACTCCAGAAGTTGGTGATGAAAAGGGAGGCCTGGTGTGCTCTGATTCATGGGGTCACAGAGAGTTGAACATGACTGAGTGACTGAACTGAACTGAAGTGATGAAGACCTACCAGACCTTGTAGAATTAACACCCCCAGAAGATGTCATTTTCTTTATACTTAATGAAAAGGCAGGAAGTCAATAAATACCTGGAGTAACAGGCACATTTGTCCTTGGAGTACACAATAAAGCAGAGCAAAGGCTAACAGAGTTTTGCCAAGAGAACACACTGGTACAGTGGTCATCTCATAGGCCCTCTTCTCACAACACAAAAAGAGACTCTACACATGGACATCACCAGGTGGTCAGTAGCAAAATCAGATTAATTATTTTTTGAAGAGG